>OX465298.1:37483101-37928327 GCA_949987735.1 Leucophora obtusa | reverse complement strand
GTCTTGAATTTATTTATCAACATCCTAACTTGTTTGTCCTTTTTGAAATTGTTGTAATTCATCCTTTATCTTGATATCTTATGCTCTTGATTTTGTAAATTTTTTTGTCTTTTATTGAACCTTCTTTTTATGTTTTTAATTTTACAATTTTCTTGAGCGTAAGGTTTGATTTTTCTTATAAAAAGTTTTTTATTATTTTCGATATTTCGCTACTCCATTGTGTAGCATCTTCAGGAAATAAGAAATTAACAAATTATGAACAATTTGAAAGTTGAAAAAATTGAAAAATATTTGTCAAATATATTGTATGTATACATTTATACCAGCAAACAAAATTTTTGGTATAAAAGTATAACAAACAAAAATAATAATAATTAACAATAAAAATGCATTAATATAATATTTATGTGTTATAAATTAAATTATAACACATAAATTTTATATTAATACATTTTTATTGTTAATTATTATTATTTTTGTTTGTAATACTTTTATACCAAAAATTTTGTTTGCTGGTATAAATGTATACATACAATATATTTGACAAATATTTTTCAATTTTTTCAAACTTTCAAATTGTTCATAATTTGTTAATTTCTTATTTCCTAAAGATGCTACACAATGGAGTAGCGAAATATCGAAAATAATAAAAAACTTTTTATAAGAAAAATCAAACCTTACGCTCAAGAAAATTGTAAAATTAAAAAACATAAAAAGAAGGTTCAATAAAAGACAAAAAAATTTACAAAATCAAGAGCATAAGATATCAAGATAAAGGATGAATTACAACAATTTCAAAAAGGACAAACAAGTTAGGATGTTGATAAATAAATTCAAGACAATAAGAGATAAAATTATTAAAGTAAAATCTTCAATAACTTTCCTGATACGTTGCAGAAATACAGGAATTATTCCAAAATTTATCTCAAATTCTACAAAGAATATCTCAAATATTTTTAAGATGGACGGACTTTTAGCAATTCAGAAAAACATTTATAATTATATACAAGATTTACACAACAAAATTTTAAGATTAACATTACAAGAAAAACACCAATTACTGAAACATTTTCAAAGTGAGATAGAATTAATAAAAAGAAATCTAGAGGGATATTTAACTGAAACTGAGATGAGGGAATTTTTAAGATATCAAGAAATAATTGCAGCATCATTTAATGAAAAGGTAAGAAGAGTTCATAAAAAGAAATTTGAATGTTTAAGGGAAATACAAAGCAAAGAATTAGGAATTAGATTTAATAAGAAATGGTTTATTAATAAGACTGACTTAGATATTCCGACAGACGTACAGTGGATACTCTCATTAGGACACAAATATGCATTACCAGTTAGAAGAGAAGATTTTCCTAAGTTGAATATGATAACTGATGCAGAGGATTGTATACAGACAATACCGGAAAAGGAGGAACAGGAATTAGCTAGAAATAGATTAACAAATGTAATTAATAACCATTTGAATAAAATAACACTGACAAATAGAGATAGATACATTTTAGATAAAGTAAAGGAAGCCGAAATTTTCTTAAAGAAGAACAGGGACGTATTTATATTGAGATCTGATAAAGGAAATACAACTGTAGCTATAGAGAAAAAAGATTATGATATGAGAATGAACAATATAGTAGGAGATATTACAAAATATAGTTTGCAAAATAGAGATCCAACGAGTAAATTACAGAAGATTAATAATAATTTAGTTGATGAACTTTTTGAAAAGAAAATTATTGTGTATACAGAGAAAATTAAACTTAAGACTAATATTGCTACTGCACCTAGATTATATGGACTACCTAAAATTCATAAAGAGGAATTTCCATTGAGACCAATTTGTTCTTTCATTAATTCTCCATCATATGAACTCTGTAAATACATTACTAACATTTTAAAGAAGATTACAGAACAATCTAAGTACAATGTAAAGAACTCACTTGAATTTAAGAATAGATTATTCAACAAACAAATACGAAATGATGAAAAATTAGTTTCTTTTGATGTAGTTTCTTTATTCCCAAGTATTCCTGTTGCTTTGGCAATGAATATTATAAGGGAAAAATGGAATGTTATTGAGAAATATACAACCATTGAAAAAGGCTTGTTTTTGCGTATTTTGAAATTTTGTATAGAGGATAATAGATACTTTCAATATAGTGAGAAGATATATTTACAACAGAAGGGACTTCCAATGGGATCGCCTGCTTCTCCAATTGTGGCTGATATAGTTATGGAAGAACTATTAGACACTTGTATTGGAAAACTTGATGTTAGACCAAGGATAATGACTAAGTATGTGGATGATCTATTTTGTGTCATTTCTGAAAATGCAATTGATAATATGTTATTAGCATTAAATGAATTTAGTCCTGATATTAAGTTTACCATGGAAAAGGAATGTAATTCTAAACTTTCTTATTTAGATACTTTGGTAATAAGAAGGGGTAATAATTTGATAATGGATTGGTATCAGAAACCAACAGCGTCAGGTAGAATTATTAATTTTTATTCAAAACATAATAAGAAAATCATTATTAACACTGCGAAGAATTTGATAGAGAAAGTATTGACTATTAGTGACAGAGAATTTCATAGAAAGAATGAGGAAATAATTAAGAATTTATTAAAGGATAATGATTTTCCGATAAGATTAATTTGTTCATTGATAAATCAATATAAATTTAGGAGGAATAATAACACAAGGAACTTAACTGAACAGAAGATTTACAAGTCTTTGGTCTATGTACCGGGAGTATCAGAACGTTTAGAGAAATCAAAGATAATCGATACTAATAGATATAGAATAGCTTTTAAATCATACAATACAGTAAATAAATTATACAGTAAGACAAAGGATAGGATACAGAAATTGGACATGTCGAATATAGTATATAAAATACCATGTCGTGGAAATGACGGAGAGAATTGTGATAAGGTATATGTAGGTACAACAAAGAATAAATTGAGAACTAGAATAGCTGGACATAGATCAGATCAGAAATATAGACATATTAATTCACAAAAGACAGCATTATCTTCTCATTGTTCAAATTTTAATCACTATCCTGACTTTGAAAATGTATCAGTTTTAAATACAGAACATAATTATAAACGTCGTTATATATTAGAAATGTTACAGATAATTAATACACCAACAACAAATAGAATTAACTTTAAGGCAAATATTGAAAATGTAGCTCAGAATTACAGATATTTAATACAAAAGAAATAGCACACATTACATTAATTTATAACACATAAATATTATATTAATACATTTTTATTGTTAACTATTATTATTTTTGTTTGTTATACTTTTATACCAAAAATTTTGTTTGCTGGTATAAATGTATACATACAATATATTTGACAAATATTTTTCAATTTTTTCAAACTTTCAAATTGTTCATAATTTGTTAATTTCTTATTTCCTGAAGATGCTACACAATGGAGTAGCGAAATATCGAAAATAATAAAAAACTTTTTATAAGAAAAATCAAACCTTACGCTCAAGAAAATTGTAAAATTAAAAACATAAAAAGAAGGTTCAATAAAAGACAAAAAAAAAAAAATAAATAAAAAACTTTTTATAATACACAGTTGGTCTGAAGTAATTAATTGCCGAAAAGAAAATATGTGTGTCCAAGTAAAACTTATAACCAATTTACAAAAAACGCAAAAATTAATCATTAAAAAATCTCATTTTAAGGCCATTTTTGATTTCATAATTTTAACGCTGTTTAAAAACTTAATGCTAATATACTGTCCCATTGTTCTTTAAATCTTACTAACTTAAGATTATATGTATATTTGTAGGAGTTGATTTATAGCTTTTTCGTTAAACATTTTTAAATACAAGTTATAATATTCCTGTCTTAACAATTTATGTTTAAAAAAAAATTTCTTAAAATTTTTCTTTGCTGCCAACATCTATGTTGGCAATACAAAAAATTTGTCGCCAATCTTGAAGGACGCACATAAAAGAACAAAAGCTGTTAGTATAGCAAGCTATAAGACAACAAAACAAGCAAACAAGCTGAAAAAAATAAACTTTGTAAAATAAAAAATATAGAATAAAAAAACTAAAAGAAGACAAACTTTTTTTGATGTCATCTTTTGTTTAAATTTTTATCCTTTGTTTATTTTTCATTAAAGTAAGAAAAAAAAAAACATCATGAAAATAAAAATGAACCCAAATAGTGAAGAAGAAATTAGTAGGGAAAAAAAACTATGTTGCTTAACTAAAAAGAACCTAGAAACATAAGAGCAACAATATTTACACGCATATACAACACTTTCAGAACAATTCGGAAATGAACAACCTTTGTGGAAAATGAAAGTCTAATGAAAAAGGGAACTAAGCAAAAAAAAAAATATATCTTTAATGCAAAGTTTTTGTAAAATGCAAAGTTTTCCTCACAAAATGGAGCAAAATAAGTAAACATGATCTATAAAAATAATTTTTTTAAAACGCATACAGATTTTTTAAAATCAAAATTTTTGCGTATGAGCAATACTAATTTATAGCAATGAAATTATTACTCAATATTATTAATACAACGCTATAAAAAACTATACTGGAAATTATAGTAATCATTTTTAAAATTATGATGGGTTAGGTTGAATGAGAGCCCACCAAAACGGAGAGTTCACTCGGAGGCCTAAGTTCCATTGCGATTACCTCTGTATTCCTCACACCCACATGGAAAGATAAGATCGCCATAGGGTCCGAGATATCCTAGAGTCGGTGAAGGCCGTCCAGCCCGCCGTCATCTCCCTAACCGATATGTCCTCTATCACACCAAATAGATTCACCAGAAAAATCTGTCTGTGCAAATCCCCTTACCGACACAACCATTTCTAGCAGACTCATAAGCCAGCTCAGTCCCCACGACCACAACAGCACTTGGAACCATGTTAGCTTGACCGAGTGCCAACGAATTCGGCTTGATGGTTCAAAACAGTGCTCTATATAGTCAGATATAATAGTATCGGGTTCTAGGGCTTTTAAAATTTCTAGACTACTAAGATGCTAGTGGATTATGGATTCATACACTGTTTCATTTTTATCCACGCGGCGATTTCAATCGCATAAAACTCCGCGTGGAAAACACTATAATTGTATGGAAGTAGCATGGAGCCCCAAATGTCCAGTTCACCAGAATAAACTCCCGATCCTGTCCCCATCTTCGTCTTTGAACCGTCCGTATATAATGAGATTTCACCATTTCGGACAGCAGAGTCAGCCGCCCAGTCCTTATAACGATCTAGTCGCGTACCACCTATCTCACGCAGCATCGTACTGTGCCCCCAGGTGCGCTGCCTCAGCTCCTGCATCTACCTCAGTCTCTGAGCTGCCTTAGCCTGCATTCCCCTGATATAAATATCCACCGGTTGGATGACAAGCGTCACTTACAAATTAGCCTTGGAAGTTGAACGGGGAGCCCACGTGACAACCACCCAAGCCAGTCGTTGCACCTAAGCAAGATTGGGGAGATACGACTGCGTGTTCACCGCCTTCCCGTATGCCCACATCAGTCTAATAATCCTGGTGTACATACAGCGAATGATATACCATCTCCCTTAAAAAGTTCTCCTACAGGTATGAACTTTCTTTTCAGCTTTTCTCGGTATTTCACTTCCAGAAAAGTTCAGAGCCCGGAATGACACTCAGGTACTTTGCCTCCCTCGAGAGTTAAAAATAAATCGTCGCTGCGCCTCAGAAATTAGCTATTTGTTTTCAAGAGTTTTTTGTGGGGCACCTAAATAAGGTCCTTATTTTGTGTCTTGGTGAGGTTTTTTGTTTGTAATTCTTTTATAAATGTAAATATAGGAGTTTTGTTTATATTCATGTGGAAAAATAATTTATAAAAAGTTTCGCAAAAGGCTAAAAAAACCTGCTATTTTCTGAGGCGCAGCGACGATAAATTCCTCCAGTCTAGGGAGGTTAAACTTCTCCAGATTATACTTCCGGTTTTCGCCGGCTTGACTCCCAGGCTGTTCTGCTTTGCCCATATAGATAGTCTCACAGTGCCTATTCTAATTAGGTCACTCATCTTTTGAAGAAATATCCTTCTTATCTGTAGCATAACGTCGTCCCTGTTCCCGCTATAATTTCCATTGATCATGAGGTTGCACAAAGAGGAGAAATGTCACGATTTTTTGAGTATCCCCTGTAAGCACCTTTCATGCCTCACCGTGCCCTATTTTCGACTATATTGCACTGCTCCTGAGCATGCAGCCGGTCAACGAGTTTCACTGCTGGCCAGTTCTTATAATCTCCAAGACGCCGATCATCGATGATATGTATATTCATGTTGTTGAATGCTTCTTCTACGTTCACATATTCACGAACATCCTTTATTGTGCCAATAACCTCGCTGAGAGCTGTTTTCGAGATACGCATATTGGGATCTACATAAAATATCTCCATTGAGGGTATTTCTCGCATGGACATCTACGAAACCCTCCAGCGTTTTCAATAAAAACAATGACAGTGACAATGAGTTAATTAAGTACCCCTATGCAATCCATGACAAGCCCAGGTGACATCTACCCCCGTGTCCCAATTCGCCTGTTTTAAACTATCAGATTCTTCTTCGCCGTGTTGATAATCAGCACTTTATCCCGAAACCATGAGTGAGTAAATTTCAGAGCCTGCTGCATACGATCAGATATGGTCCTGTTAACGCAGCCTGCAACGGAGATGACTATATCATCGACGTAGCAATAGATCCTGAAGCCTAAGTCATTCAGACCCTCAAGCAACTCATCAATGATCAGTGTCCATAGCAATGGCGACAGTACACTGCCCTGAGGACATCCTTTGGTCGCATTCACGGTCTTACAAATATTCCGAACGTGCCGAACGTGATTTCCCCAGAATTAAGCATCTCCAAGGCCCAATTAATGATCAGAGATGCCCTCTCTTATCATGGATAACCTAATCGCATCGTAGGAGGTGTTGTCTAAAGAGCCCTGTGTACAAATAAAAGCACAAAGTGCAATGTTCTTTGCCTCCAGTGTCGTCTCTATCAGCGTGACAACATAATGGACAGCAATCTCGATAGACTTACCCCGTTGATAAGAAAACTGAAGCTCGTGCATCGGTTTAAGTCCTAATATAGTGGTCCAGGACTTTCTCCATTTTCTTAAGTAGAAACGAGCTGAGGCTAATTGGTCTGTATGATTTAGGCAGCTGTTTGGATTTCCCCCTGTCTTTGTAATAAGGACCATTTTAACCTATCCCCAAGGTGTCGGTGCATGACCCAGCAAAATATTGGATCTAAATATACTAATCAGTTGAAGGACTATTATATCCATTCCCCTCTGTATCTGACATGGATAGATCCAGTCAGGACCCGGCGACGAAAATCCATTTATAGCTCATTTTACCTTGCTCTCCTGAAAACAGTTTGATTGTTACAACCGAATTTTTTTAAATCTAAATGGTTTGTTTAGCTCCAACACTTTTGTTTGTGTCAACAGAAATTTGTTTAGTACAAAAGTACAAAATTTGGTTGCAATAATATAATTGAATTGTGCCAGGAACATATTTGATTGCCACAACTAAATAATTTGTTTACTGCAACAAAATCATTATATTGGAAAAAAAATCGGTAGTCAAAATGAATGTGTTTTCTTTGTGTACGAGTTGCCATATTCCCAGTCCTCCGGCCTATTGTCCTCCAAATTGTGCACACAGACTTATAATTAAATTTTATTCGATAATTTTTTTTTATTTTTTTTTATTAAATATTTATTTACATAACCGAGCCCTTAGGTCCTTTTATGGCTTATTAAAGCTACTAAAAATTATACATAACAAACTTCTATATCTTATTTAGGTCATGAAAGTAGTGGTAATTTTTATGAAGTGTATGCGTGATATGAAATTATATAAGACACTATATTTCTGAGGCCGGTTAACCTTTTATCTAAAAATAAACTATGAAACAATAATTTTGAGATAAGTTAGCAAGCAGATCTGGGAATTTTATAATTAATATTACATTTAAAATTGGCCTTACCTGTCTTAAACTTCATTCTATTCTGTTTGTTGTTCTAAATATTTGTTTTACACTTATACACACTTACTTTATTATACATGTACATTCTGCTAGTCATATTATGTTGCTGGTTACTTGTTTCTAGTTGAACATGCATTTTTTTGCGTAAGTTTTGTTCTTGTTTCCTTATTTTTTTTTTAATTTAAACATCTGCTGTTTCATCTTTAGCTGCGGCAAATATACATATATGTATGTATGTACCTATGCATTAGGGTGACAGCCATACGTGGTTCCAGCAATTAATATAAGGGGAAAAACCATACGCCTCAGTGGCCAACTCAATGTATTTGTCTACTGTGGCGTATGATTTTTCCCCTTATATTAATTGCTGGAACCGCGCATGGTGACAGCATTGTGTATTTTTCGGATATTTAAGGATTGGGAGGTAGATGATATTTGATGACACTGTGTCCAAAATGTATATGCTAGAAATTTGGTTTAAAAAAGACAACGACAGCCCCCGGCCCAGCCTAAACGTAATTTCGAATTATTCCAAGGAATTATATTTTTATATTTTATTTTTTCCATACAAATCGCTGTCATCCTAATATATATTCGGAGCAAATAGCTTCAGCTTTACTCCTTTCATCCTTTAGAAAAGGAAATTCTACATTTTTTTGCTATTGTAAATTCCCCTATAGTGTATATGTAATGACTGTGTTTAACTTGATAGAGGTTTGTTGCATTTATCTATGTAACATGGTTTTGGTGTGTAATAGAGTATGTCTATGATGATGATGCTGCTGGAGTTTAAGTGTTTGCCATAATGTATAAATACACACTCTCTACTCGACTGTCTACCCAACTCCATCTAATGAATTTTATCAATTTTAACACATTATTTTATTTTTTTCTTGTATATTCTTACTACAACTCCAACATTGCGGCCCTTTGGGGTATAAACATAATTTTTCCGTTTTTTTATATTTTTTTTTTATTTAAAACTACATTCCTTTGTGTTGAATGTTTAGTATTTCTTTTATTTTGTAATAGAACAG
Organism: Leucophora obtusa; assembly: GCA_949987735.1. Classification (NCBI taxonomy): domain Eukaryota; kingdom Metazoa; phylum Arthropoda; class Insecta; order Diptera; family Anthomyiidae; genus Leucophora; species Leucophora obtusa. The sequence continues at coordinate 37,919,251 of OX465298.1, read as the reverse complement.
TTTTTATTCCTTTTTAAGAATTTAAGCAGGGATTTTAAGATTTTCATATTATTTTATGTATGTATGTATTTTAATATATAAAAGAATGTTAAATAACTTGTATGCTCTAAATTTAACAACTTTTTCAAGTACATAATGAGTAAAATTAAAATTTATGAATTTAGTTAAATTTGAGTTAAACACAGACTAAAACAAAGAAAATAAGTTTAGTGAAATTAATTTTGACTATCGGTAGAAATTAAATTCACACTGAGAAGGATGTTATCCCCGGCTACACCCTCCGATTTTACTGAAACTTAGATATGATAGAGAATATTAATGAAAACATATTTTTTAGTGGCTCAGTCTTATATCTGTAGATAAAAAAAGGGGCAAAAATGTAAAATTTTTGTTATAGGGCATAACAGGAATTTGCAAAATTCAAATTAATTTGGATCCGAAGTTGCCACCTATTTGCCGACTATATGAAACCCTAAACGACAGTGTAATTTAGGTCATATTGAAGGAAGGGCATCAAATTTTGGGAAGAGAATTTTAAATTAACAGTGTAATGAACTGAGTAAAATATTTAGTAATGGATATATAGAAGTCGGTCTAAATGGTGTCCATGATTTCAAGTCACAAATACATACCTATCACTGCTTAGGTATTCACTGGGTTTTTTTCAAATATTTTTCAAATATTTTTGGTAGTAACAAACATCAAAAAAATGCCAATACACTATTTACTACATAGCATAGGGCATAGTAATTGGTCTATTTGTGACGTTGCTTTAGAACAATAATATTTTAAAATCCAGAAACAACAATCATCTTAATTTTTGCATTAAAAATACAAAAATTGTTTCTTCGGACTTTCTATATTTTCATATATTTAGTTAGAATATTCTTCTACCTCAAGTCAAAATTCTAATATGATATTGTTATATTAGATTTTATTTGTTGTTTCAAAAAGGGTTGATCATTTTCATGATAGACAATACAATTGTTTCGTAGACATCACTCTACTCTTCAGTTGTCCGCAATAAGTATTGACAACAAACATATATATAAATAGTACCCAAAGGGTACTTTTATATGTATGTTTTTGCTTTTAAAAAGGAGTTGATTTATAGCTGGTACAAAATTCTCGTCCCGTTGATTTTTTGTACCTTATATAATGTCTCGGTTTGAGTAAGAAAGTTATCATTTTCTTATTGCGGACAACTGAAGAGTAGAGCGATGTCTACGAAACAATTGTATTGTCTATCATGGAAATGATCAACCCTTTTTGAAACAACAAATAAAATCTAATATGACAATATCATATTAGAATTTGGACTTGAGGTAAAAGAATATTCTATCCAGAAACAACTTAATTCATTAAAGTTAATTGTATGCCCACATATACAGAAAGAATTTACAGAATTCCAATTAAATTTTTAAACACCTTTCTTATACCAAATTTGTAAATCCAAAAAAAAAAAAAAATCTTTTATTTTTGCAACTTTGAATTTTTATTTTTAAACTATTTTTATATGAAAGATAACAATTTACAAACGAGTTACAAATATTTTAAACGAAAAAATTGTTGGGAATAAAATTTCAATTTAAAAGAAAATGTGATTGCTTTTACAAATTCCCATTGTTGGGGCCTACTGTTTTTTCTGTATATGACATTTCATTATTAACTTGATATTAGCTTATAAATTAAATTACAATTAAAATTATCGTAATAACAAAGAAAAATATTCAAAATTCTTACACATTTTTCAAACAAAAATATATTATTGGAAATATTGGTCATTTATGCCAAATTTTATTTTGTTAATTGGTAATTTATGCCCATTTTTATGGCGCCCAATTAATAATTCTTAAAAAAGAAGTACAAGGCCTAGTACGAAAATATAAAAGAAAATTTATTAATGATCTTGCGGACCAAGCAGAAGAAACAGCTATATTTGTTGACTGTGGATTTTTTTATAAAATAAGCAGACAACTTGTCGACAAAGGCCATTATGTCGAACACCTCATAAAGGAGGGGATGCAAATGAAGTATTGCTAAACTCGGAAAGCGAACAACAATTCCGTGTAGTGAGTAATTCTTCACAGTTCTTCACAACATGTTGTGACTGTATCATAAAAAATGTTCTCCGTTCACCGTCTAATCTAAATTGTTTTTAAAAAAAAAATTTTTTTTTTGCCGAACGTAGGGGTTTTTCTTTCACATTTTTTGTTATATCTTAGAGTGTGATACATCGACGTTTTTTTCTCGAGAGGACCAATCTTTTGCCCTTAGGGCAATTGGCCTCAAGTATCCCGTTATAAAACTTACCCACCAGATCTCAATTCCTACAGCCCTAATATACCACCCTAATTCCAGAAAATTAAAGTTCGCAAAAAATCATTAAAGTTTTGCTAAGGAAGTTTTTCGATAAGTCCAGCAGACAATATTTTTTTTTTTTTTTTTGCTGAACGTAGGGGTAACTGCTAAATTTTTCTTCATTGGATTTTTCCTTTATAGCAAAACCTTGGTCTTCCCGAGACAAAAAATATTCAATACATTGCACTTTAAGATCAGACTGTAAATGCGACCCCTACGACGAAATGCGACCCCTACGTTCGGCAATAAAAAAAATTCGAAATTGCCTTGCAAAAATACTTTATATACGAAGGTGTACCGCGTACTTTTTTTTTGCCTGTAAGGTGGTACGTTATGTACGGTAATGATTAATTAGAAGTTTTTTTCGAAATATATTTTTCTCCGCCACCCTGCACAATTGTTTAACATCGGGCTTTTCTTAACAGTTTAATTAAAATAAATAGAAGATCACTTAAACTGTATATAAAAAGAAATTACATATATTTTTCCATCACATACATTTTTTCATAAAAGATGTCTTTCATTCCTAGCAAATCAAATATAAAGACACATTTTTATGACACGGAAATTCCAACACTAGCACAATTACAAAATATTTTCTTTTTTTTTTGTCATAACAGCAAAAAATATTTTATGATAAAATACAATAAAATGGAACAAAACAGATTTACAATCATACAATCCGTATAAGTACGACATACAAGAACATATGACAAAAAGAAAAACAAGTTAAGACCAACATCCAAATAAACATCCAAGGCACACATAAAAGACATCATACGACGAAGTAATGAAAAGGAAAGTCAAACATATCGCATTTAACAACAATAATATAAGAAGAATTTATGTATATAGGAGTGGTCCTTATTTTATCAATCGGCGAATTTTGACAATCGCTTTTCCTAGAAATGTTCATTTGTGTATAAAAATAAATTATAGGAAAATAGAATGATGCATATCCATCCGTCTTGGTGTGGAAATCTGCAATAAATTAGTTTTCATACAATAACTTAGAAGGTAATGGCAGCTGAAAAACTTCAAAAATATGGCACCTCTCCCAAGCCACTTATGTTCTTTAAGTCACTAGAAAAATAATTTCGGGACATATTTTAAACGATTTTAAATTTGATTATTGAAACAGCATAGTAAAAGAACTTTCTGTAAATTTATACCCGTACCACAAAGATCGCATATATGTATTAGAGCACGGTTCTTAAAATTCCAATTTAAAATTGCAGAAGACTTTTCTAAACAAAAATAGAAAATGAATGTTTTTTTTTAGTTTCACTATAGATCATAACATAAATTAATATCACTTTCTGTTCAAATAATTTTCAAATTAAAGAAAGATGATACAATTTTTACAAGCAAATTACAAAGAATAAATATTTTTGAAAGAATTCGATAAGGCCAGCAAGACAGAATACGTATTTTCGGCTTTCGCTACAAAGCCATCATCAGTGTCGTTTGCCTTTAATGGGTTAATAATTGATGATCGCCTACTTATGTGAAAGATGAAAGCAAATCGAATTTGTTAACAACAACTCAACTTAGACTAACATCAACGAAATCTAACAATGCTATTTTTATCCTTTGTTATTATTACTCTTTTTTGCTTTGAACCTTAATTCTTAAGGTACCTCAGCTGATTCTATTCAACTCTGTGTATGATAACCACAGATTTTTCAATTACAACGAACCGTTAAATTTAAATGTAAGTTATTAAAATTATATTTTGCACCGTGTCAATGTGTTTTTAAGATGAATGAGGGGAATGTTTAGTTGATCTCTTATTTTGGTAAATTAATGTTTTTTTTAGTTTGACTATAGATCATAACATAAATTAGTATCACTTTCTGTTTAAATTATTTTCAAATTTTTTTTTTGTATCATCTTTCTTTAATTTGAAAATAATTTAAACAGAAAGTGATATTAATTTATGTTATGATCTATAGTCGTAGATTTTCTAAAAATTTTAGAATAAAAACAATACATAATTTTTTTAAAATAATTCAAGCACCGATCTTTGATATAAGGCTGCGATTTAAACAGTCCGTCTCCAATATACACAAATTGCCTGCACTTGTACGTAAAAACCATACGTCAATGTGGCAACATTTGCGAAAAGGTGACACGGAGGAAATAAGAAGATAAACAAAAAAATTTAAAGTAGAATGTTTGTATATGTCTGTTTGATCACTTCTAAAAGTATTCATATAGAGACAATCTGACAATAAAAATATAAACAATAATACAATTTAATGGAAAATCACTGATGAAGCCTGTCCATAAAAAAGGCAGAAACTGCATCTAGTCAGATTTGCAAATTTAATGTGTTTATAACTTTTGAAGAAAAGGTTTATTCTTCTTCTTAACCTCAAACCTACTAAATAAATCTTCGTAATCGACTAACGTCCACTTGTTGTGCGCTCTACCTATTTCCCTACCATCCCTATCTATTCCCCGAACTTCGTCCATTATATAAACATTTTCAGCCTTCTTCACCCTATTCTCCTAAGGCCACCCAAATTTGGAACATTATCACTAGAATAGTGTTGAATTCTAATTTCTGCCTTCACCGGATAGCCGCAAACATAGTGCTTTGAGGATTCGCCATCCTCCCCGCAATCTTTACAATTTGGTAATAGGCCCATTCAGGATATTTGTGTTCTCAGCGTTGAATATCCAATGAGAATATTACTTACCTTACCAAATTCTTTTTTTACTGACTTTTGAATTTCCCTTAGTTTCATCCCCATCATTGCCTTCTTATAAAATTCTGGTTATCTCACCTACTCCCGCGGTGTCTTATATAGTTATATGAGCTATGACAGTCCATTCATTTAGTTCAGCTATAAAACCTTATATGGTTTCATATTCTTCAAATTGAATGCATTCATAGAAAAATCTTCTCCGTCTAATGAGAAGATCGATAACATCTCATTCCCTGCGATGTTTCAATATCCCGGCAACTGTATAATTTCAATGCTGGACCTTGGTGAAAAGTTACTGATTTGCCCAATCCCGTTTTTAAACCTTCCATGTAGAAGTGTATGCCTGGATTGTCCCTCAAAAAGTTGTCTTCCACCAGTATTCTCTGTACTGCACCTTGCAGTTTTTGACCTCTAAGGGATTCTCTAACAATTTAATTCCCTTTGATACAAATATACTTACCAGTTGCATTCAGCCGAATCATAGCTAATGAGGCGTTATGTTTGGGCCGAGTATTAATAGATTCTATTGGAAAAATTGTCTCAAATTCCCTAGTAGATTTGGTTATGATTGCTCTAATCACTAATGGTTACACCTAGGGAACGAGGCTTATCGTACAGTAGTTTGATATAGCTGCATAACCAACCTTTGCACGATTTTTTGTGCAGATAAGCCGAAAATGTTTCTAAGTCAAATTGTTTACCTGCCCTAATGTGCAGGTATACAACAACAACATATTAAGGTTTCATACAGACAGAAACAAAACAAATGAAGCTAATGATGACAACTTTGTGCTTTGCACTAGATCTTGCGATTTTTATGATTAAAAAACGACTAAAGTATGATATTTTTGTCACAAAAAGTTGACAATACATTTGTTTTATGTGTTTGTTTTCCCTAGAAAACAAGTGCTACGACTAGACACAAGTGCTGGTTAAACTAGAAGTGCATAAATGCAGTCTGATCCAGAGGGGAAGCACTCAGTAATTGGCATGCGAATAATAACATCAATACTGAAATGCTACGCAAATAGGCGAAAACTGAATGCGCCAAAGTACTAAGGCATGAAAAGCTTCAACCGAATAGCATTTACGTGCTAAAAATCTTGCTGCCCGTTACAGCAGTAAGCCCTTAAAACTCGTAAAAAGAGCAAGGGGTAATGCTAGTTCCTCTATTCCAACCCTTGTAAAGGATAAGCAAATATTCAGTAATCCGGTTGATAAAGCTAACCTGCTAGCTAAACTATTAATTTCCTTCGGAAAGCGATCACCGGTGCTGGAAAGAGTATCGCATACTATGCCCAAGATATTCTTTCGTCCTTGAACTGGAGAAACGGTTCTTGCGAATCACTGGTACTCGTTGTAACGTGCTGGTATCTTTCCCTCATGTTGGGAGGTTGCCAATATCTAACCAATCTCCAAAAAGGGTACGGCTACCAAGCCTAATAATTACCGCCCAATTACAGTTTACTCCGCACTCTCAAAGATTTTGAAGAGCAGAGGTAACTACCATCTCTTTACTTATATCGATTCCAATTTATTTCTTAAAAATCAATAATGAGGCTACAGTAGAAACCGTTCTACGAAAGATCTGATCCCATTTCTTTCTGATCCCATTGAAGTTGGTCTATACAGGAATTTACTGAAACTAAATTGGTTGCTTTAGATTCCTTCAGAGTGTTTGATTGTGTGTAATGACTTTTCTTGACTTACATCGAGTTTTCTCAGAGATTGCACTATAAGAATTTTTATGGATAGGGTCTCATCCAATGAGTTTCAGTTATATTCAGCTAAATTCTCCTCTCTTTCTTATATTTTCTGTCACTTCCTTATCTTTCGAAACCACTTTGTTGGTCAAACTTCCATTCCTATCTATTTCGTAGCAGTTGATCGAAAAACTTGTCATTCGTATTCCTGCAATCATAGTTTAAGCTTTGAAGAGTTTGGGGACAAAAGGCAGATTATTAATTATATACTCGATTGGGATCTGATGATAATCTATGAGTGGGGTCGTGTGAATGCGGTCGATTTTAATGCCTGCAAGACTCAATGTTTATTATCCTACAGGACCGTGGGTTCATCAGCGTCAGCTGTTCATATGGGTGATGTCTATATTAAGGATTCTGAAGCCCTCCATGTTCTGGGTATGACAAACCAAGGTAATCTTCGCTAGAAAAAACACATTATTGAAATGAAAAAGAAGCATTTATTGTAAGAACTAGAGTTTCCTTTGACTTCCTTACTATTTATACCACCTATATCCTACAGAAGATGGAACACAACCACCTTATGTGGCTAGGGGTTTCAGTGGCTATTTTTGAGCTTCTGGACCATCTGCAAAGGAGGGCGTTGATGATCATTAATGACAGTAGAGTGTCCAGCTCTATTGACTCATTTGCATGTCGTCGGAATGAGAGTTGTGCAACATTGTTCTATCGATACTACCATGGAAAGTGCTCTGCTGAGATAAGAGCACTTATTCCTCGAACCCATGTTTTTGGTAGAAAAATACGCTTTTCCAGTAGATTGAATTTTGTTTAGTCGATTGCAAACGGCAATACATGGAAAATTCATTCGTTTGTCGACCCACCACGGATAACTGAATTCGGTTGCGAAAACCGAATTACGAAGTTCCGGAACCAGTTCCACGAAGCTTATATGGAGGGATGGCTGATTTAGAATCAGTTCTAGAAATAGTTCGGAACTGACTTTAGTTCCACCGGTTCCACTTTGGAGCTATAGAAGCGGATGCTTTTGGGATAATTTTAAACAAAAATCATCGGTGTTTAAATTGACAGTAGAAGGGGTTGTAAAGGAACAGTAGCTCTTCTAGAACTGATTCTTTGGAACACAAAATGGGTATTAACACAATCATGTAACATTGTGTTAATATTTACTTGCACTTAGTATATAGTACAGAGCATTTGTGCAAATGTTTCTTTTTTCGTAGTGCATTATTAATAATTTTGATATTGGCCACTAGATGGCGTTATACTAAAGGAAAAATATACTTTATAATAATATAACAGATCAATTAAATTTAAATAAAGATAGTATAAAGTTATTAAAAATATTATTAACCAAGCAAAATTTTTCTGAGCGCTTGGGAATTGTGACTCATAAAGGACTTTAAAATATGATAAATTTTAGTTCTAGAGTCATAAACGAAATATAAGTGAGTCTTATTTAAGAGCATATTTGAAAATGTTTTCTATACTCATATATGACTCTAAACTGAATTAAAAATGACTAATAAATGGCTGAGAAATTTTGAAATTTTCAATAATGCTCTTATTTATGAAAAGGATTCATCGGTAAAGAAAAACACCCTCATATGGCTATGCAGTCAGCAATTTCGGAGCGCTCATAAATAAGATTTTTAATAAACTCATAAAACTTATTATTGCTTTTTGAAAATAGTCCTTTTTGGTAGTTATTTTTCAGATTCCAACATTATTCATATTTGTCAGGAAAATTTAAATTTTATACTTTCTTTTTCTGAGTCATTTTTGATTTCACAGGGGGCTCTTTTGGACGGACTACTTTCATAGGAAAAAGTAAAAAAAAAATGTTAATGTTTTTGGAGCCCATTCCCGAGTCATTAATAATTATCTTTGTTTGATGGGTATGAATCTTTTCGGAATCCAAGTATACACTGGGTAATTTATATAGAAAAAAACGAGACTCAGCTTTTGTCTTTACAAGATTATTCGTTACGGTCTCTATTTCCCTGACAATATCATTCTTTCTTGAAAAGAATTTTTTCCACAATTTGTTTTTATGAAAAAGAACATTTCTGTGGAGAGCGAGGTTTAGAGTTGATAAAATAAGGGCAACTCTAACATAATATATATAAGAATCTTAAATGAACATGACTATCTTGGTATATAAAAGGAAATGTCTTTTAATATGTTCATTAGGGCGGGTCGATTTAATAATCGCCCATGGCTCAGTGAAAATCGTAAAAAAAATTACTGTTTGAAGTCTTTTTTGCTTTCAAGTCTGGGCATTTTTTCTTTTCTATTACTAAGTTAAATTAATTTTTTCATTTACATATGTTCTGACTAAATAAATTTCTAAGGAGAAAAAATAAATAAAATAATAAAAATAAATAAAATAAATAAAAAATAATAAAATAAAGTGCCAAAAATGGTGATTTTTTAAAATGTTTGTATGGGGAACCCCCCAGGGGAGTTCCAGGGGGTGTACCACTGGCATGGGTGGATCGGCCCTCCAAAGTTAGTGGGGGTCGGTCATACATTTGGACTCGATTGGGGCACTCTAAATGGGTCAAAGTGGGATTTTTTAAAACTTGACCCTACGGGACAAAAGTCAACAGTTAGGGGTAGTAGAATTCGTTTTAGAGGTATGGTTCCTTCGGCAAAGTTTCTTATTTTGATCCCTAGAATACGATTTTCCCTGAGCCATGGGCGATTTTTTTGCCTCCCCACAAATCGACCCAGCCTAATGTTCATATATGAACAGAACAATAATACAACCAAAATGGCTATAGGTTGAGTTCTTTTTTATCTGAAGATCATTAAAAACACAAAGACCTATAAATGGTATGTTAGCTTCGTATTTTTTTTTTTAGTAAATTAAGGATTGGGACAAAATGAATATGTATATATGACAACCTATCCCAATTGTTCACATAGATGGCAGAAAGCCGAATTTCCTTCTTGTCGTCTTTGTGAATTACTCGTTGTATACGAGAATAAAAAAACATGAGTACTGCATTCTATTGTATATTTAATACTGCACCCTTTTCATTTTCTTTTCATTTACTACATTTATTGAGTAATCAATGTCATACCTTTCGTTTATGTATTTGAGTTTAGGTTTATAAATATGTGTATGATTATTTTTACTTATACATACATACATATTACATACATTTCTTTTATCCCTTTTTATTTTCTTGCTGCTTACACATACACACACAAATAAAAAATACAAATAGCAAAACACATACACAAACATATTGTTTGCTATTGTATTGTATTGTTATTATACTTGTTTTTACTTAAATAAAAGTTATTGTTATTTTTGTTATTCTCGTTATTGTAGTTTTTTGTTTAAGCTCTTCATTTTGTTGCTATTGTTGTATATGATCGTTATAGTTGTGACATCTGCAGTAAATAATAATAGTAGTAAAAAAAGTAAAGAAAATTATTTCTATTTGCTTCAATAAATTGTAGTTAACAATAATATAGGGAGAATTGTTTATTTTTTCACAACAAAAGACTTAAATTTCCCCAAAAATGCCCTAAAGCTAATCATTATTTTTTTTATCAAAGAAACTAGATAATTGAGTCGTTAGAGGTATTTTACCTTTACATTAAAAGCAGGAATGTGAATAGAATTTTCAATGAATATTTTATTATTCAATAAAGAATTAAGCTTCATATTTACACTAATTATTGACAAATAGTACGAAATGGAATTATTTATAATTATGGTAATTTTAAGATTGTGGGATATACTAGCATTATATCGATTATTTCATTAGCAAAAGTGTTGTGAAAAACATTAGTTTGAAATGAACCATAATATGAAAAATTAAAAAAAAAATTAAATACATAATAATAGATTTACTTTGACTCAAAAATATATAGAAAAATACCTTTGAATTAAATTTTACCCATTTTCTAGAACTCACTTGTCAACAATGTTCAAAAAGTATTTAGAAAAAAGATTTATAAAAAAAATTAAAAAAAAAAATATTTTATAAAAAACAACTAGATTTCATAAAAAACTATTATAAGAAAAATAAAAAAAAAAAAACGAAAAAATTGTATGTTCGTGATCGGAATCGAACTTTGGACCTTTTGACTTTAAAATTTATTTTAACAATTTAATTGTTATTTCCTGAAGCTGCTAAATATTGGAGTAGCGAAATATTGAAAATAAAAAACTTTTTATATATAAAAAACAAATCTTAAGCTCAAGAATATTGTGCAGTTAAAAATAGAAAAAGAAGGTTAAATAAACGACAAGAATTTATTTTAACAAATTAGAATTGAAAATCATTATTTATAATATTAACAAATAAAATTTAATCTTCAATAAAAAATAAGCTTTTATTTCAAATTCGTATTAAAAGAAATATTGGAAGATATCTGGGGACTTAGAAATTTGTTATGGGGATTTTTGGGATTTTAACTTGTAGAATTGGGATATGAGCATAAACTTTTCCAGCAACGCTGGAAAATATAAATACAAAATAAAGCAAGTGTTATACGGGCTTAATAAAATGACAGATAACACAGTACAACAGCCAATCTGGGTGGTGAGAAATTCCAAGTCAGGGTGATGGTACTAGTACAGTATAGTAAAACCCTCAAAGGGTTTGGCGTTCGTATGTGTCATTTTTTTTTATGACCTTTTAAATTTTTTCCTTATCTTGATGTTTTTTCGCTTAGTTGTAACTCGAGAACCACTTGTCCGATTTTGATGAAACAAATTTAGAAAAATTTAGAATTACAATTTCTTTAATCCGTTCATATAACATTTTTCTTTATAATCAACAGTTTTGCCGGTAAAAATAAATTTGTGGAGAAAAAAAAATATTTTTTTGCCTAAAAATTAAAATTTTTTTTTTTTAAATTCATAAAAAATTTTAATTTTTAGGCAAAAATTTTAGGCAAAAAAATATTTTTTTTTCTCCACAAATTTATTTTTACCGGCAAAACTGTTGATTATAAAGAAAAATGTTATATGAACGGATTAAAGAATTTGTAATTCTAAATTTTTCTAAATTTGTTTCATCAAAATCGGACAAGTGGTTCTCGAGTTACAACTAAGCGAAAAAACATCAAGATAAGGAAAAAATTTAAAAGGTCATAAAAAAAAAATGACACATACGAACGCCAAACCCTTTGAGGGTTTTACTATACTGACCCAGTACCATCACCCTGACTTGGAATTTCTCACCCCCCAGACAATAATCCCAAAAATGTTCCATAGTGTAATTAGTTTAGTGTGGCGATTATATTATTGGTACTACTCATGTGAAAATCGAAATATATATGAACATACATGATCATACATTAACTAGTATATGATCCTGCATAGGCATACATGATCATATATGTACGTCAGTGCATAGTTCAATGTATGACCATACATGATCTCATATATTTCCATATATCTTTGGATCCGAAATTTGAGGATATATGACCGTTTATGTTCATATATGACCATATATGCTGACATATGATTCATGTATGCTCTTATATGATAATACATGGCCATATACCTCGATATACCCTCAAATTTGGGATCCGAAGATATATGGAAATATATGAGATCAAATATGGTCATACATTGAACTATGCACTGACGTTTATGATCATGCAGGATCATATACTAGTCAATGTATGATCATGTATGTTCATTAGACCGTACCTCAAAAAAAAAGTTCGCCGTACACCCTCCAATATACGGCGAACGTAGGGGTCGCCTTTTTCAATTTTTCGTCATAGCTTCGGCATTTAAGATCGGATTTTAAAGTGTGATATATCGATTTTTTTGCCTCGAGGTGACCAGTGTGTTGCTATAAAGGAAAAATCCAATGAAAAAAAAATTTAAAAAGGCGACCAATACGTTCGGCAACCAATATATAAAAAAAAATTCTACTGGGTTTATCGAAAAACTTCATAAGCAAAAGTTTAATGATTTTTTGCGAGCTTTAATTTTCTGATATTAGGGTGGTACATTAGGGTCGTAGCAACTGAGATCTGGTGGCTAACTACTAGAACGGGATGCTTGAGGTCAATGGCCCTCGAGAGAAAAACACTGGTCTCCTCGAGAGAAAAACATCAATGTATCATACTTTAAGATCCGACTGTAAATGCCAAAGATAAAATGTAAAATGGCAACCCCTACGTTCGGGGAAAAAAATAAAAAATTTTTGTTTGAAAACTCCTTGCAAAAATACTTCATATTAAAGGGTGTACGGCGAACTTTTTTTTTTTGCCTAATGTTCATATATAAAGGGTTTTTCAACAGGGACGCTACAAAAGTAGAAAGACAGGGACAGCAAACGACGCCATATTTCTTGCCGCTCTTTTGACATTTCTCTTCAGTAAGGTTTGCCATTTCATGATGGAAAGATATACGAGCCAAAAACAAGTCGAACTTATTAAAATTTACTACCGAAATTCGGAGTCAGTGGCCTCAACGTTAAGAGCGCTACGTCCAATTTATGGTCGTCATAATGAAGGGCTTCGTCAATAAACAAAATATGCGTTATTGGTCAGACAGCAATCCACACGTACTCCATGAGTCATCATTGCATCCCGAAAAAATTACGGTTTGTTGCGGTTTATGGGCCGGCGGCGTCATTGGGCCGTACTTCCTCCGTGATGATCAAGACCGGCACGTTACTGTGAATGGGAATCGCTACCGTTCAATGATAACCGAATATTTTTGGCCCCAATTGGATGATATGGACTTGGAGGACATGTGGTTCCAACAGGACGGCGCCAAAAGCCACACAGCGAATGTCACAATCAATTTATTGCAATTCAAGTTTGGAGAACGTGTTATCTCACGAAATGGTCCAGTCGATTGGCCGTGCGATTTGACGCCGTTGGACTATTTCCTGTGGGGCTACGTCAAATCTATGGTCTATGCCAACAAGCCAGCGACGATTGATGAACTTCGTACGAATATCTGCCGATTTATGATTGAAAACCTTCGAAAATTGGGTTCAGCGTCTGGACTTCTGCAAGCGTGCCCGTGGTGGCCATGCAAAAGAGATCGATTTCCATACATAATGGCATCGAACGTACTTTCACAGGAATAAAGAATTTCATTGATATCCAAAACCGTTTTTGTTTTATTTAAAAAAACTTTTGTACCGCTCTTATTGAAGAACCCTTTATTTCGATTTTCACATGGGTACATAGATGGTACACCTACAGAACAATTTTGTTGTCCAAACCGAATTTGGTTCCAACCGAATCGTTCGGTTACTGCAATCGATAAATCGGTTGTCGCAACCCTATTTATGTTGCTGCAACCGAAATAGGGTTGTGACAAACGAAATAGGAACAGAATTCTGTTGGGACAACAAATTTTTGTTTGTAGGTGTTATACTTGAAAATGCATTAAGGCGGGTTTCCGTATACATCGTAATCGGCACCGAAAACGAAATTCCATACATTTGCGCCGAAAAAAATTTCGTTGCCGAAATCGCCGACTGAATTTTCTGCAGATTTTACAGAACAATTTGTCATTTTCAAGTTACTAAAATTTAACTTAAATATAACTAAAATTCTGTAAATTTAACAGTTTTATTTTTGCTGCTTTTTGTTGGCAAAAAAATCGGATAATATAACAGCATTTTCTGTAGCATAATTTTTTAGCAAATCTTTAGATGCATTTTCTGCTATTTTTAAAGATTTATTTCTATGAGTGTAAGGTAACCTCAATCTCAGAGTATGTCACAAGACGATCTTACATCATCACTTTTTAAGCAAAATCAATTTTTTCTGGCTCAACAATTGATTTTGGACGACCTTCTCGTAATTCTTCTTGGAGCGAAGGACTTCCGCTATTAAATTCGTTATAACAGCTTTTCGGAGTTGCAAAGGATGGAGCTTCATAACTAGAGTGTCCAAAACCGTAACCGCAAACCGGTTAACCGGTTTTTTAATTTCCAAAAACCGACCGGTTTCGAATAATTTTCAAATTCGAATAAACCGCATACCGGTTATTATATGTCGGTTAACCGGTTTTTTAAAACATTTTTTTGTCGACACTATTTTTAGCTAATCGTTCGAACATTCTATATTTCGTTTGCATGTTAATTTTAGAGTACTATTTTAACAAACAAAACTGCAGTTTTGTTCTCCTTTATATAAAAAAAAAAATATGTTTTCACATGTATTAAACAAGATACGAAAATCCTTTGTAATCGTTTGAAATATTTTTTAAATACAGGGTGACTGATAAGTGTTGCTACAAAGAACCTAATTACTTTTGTTTTGTGTCAAAATAAAAAAAAAATTTACGATTGTGACGTTGAAACAAGAACTCTTAAATCTACATAAAATGTAGTTATATTTAAATAAATTTTAGTTGAATGCAAATAACATTCTGTCATGCTAAAATCAGTATTATGAATATGAATATTAGTAGACTTAAAATAGCGAAAATAAATATTAAGTACTTCTGCTGTTTTCAAAGGTGTATATTGTCTTCCCATTAAAAAAATATAAAAATAAGATTTTGGAAATATAATTGTTTTTCGGTGATGTTATCAATTTACTAATATTCAGCTTTTAATTTTGTTGGTTTCCTTTGCAATTAACTTAAATTAAATTTTTTTTGTCTAATTGCTTTTGATCGTGCTTTTTTTGATTTTCGGTTAGTGCGTTTTATAAAAAGCCGCTAGTTTGATGTTTTCTATTTGTTATTTAGCGCTTTTGGCGCCTTTATGGTAATACCTTTATTTTGATACAATTTTATCTAATTTAAATGATTTATTATTATTTTTATAATAATGTGATATTAAATTGTTATTTACCATAATAATGATTCTTAGCGCTTTTTAAATGTTTGTTCGCATAAATTCGTTGAAAAGTGCCTATTTTTATCACATTTATTATTCAGTGCTTGTTAGCGCTTTTTTGGTTCTGCCTGCGAGTTTTGTTCTTAAAAGATTGGCATCACTCTATCTGATGATATAAACGCAAATATATTTGCAAAAGGTTTTTTTTTTTTTGAAAATCAGATCATCTAATATGATCATCAATAGCTGTTTCTGGAGGGCGCTTTTAACTAATTTTTACAAGCTTTTTTGCTATTTCTACAGATTTATTTTTATAACAAAAAAAAAAACCGAAACCGGTTTTAACTGTTTTTTTTTGAGAAAACCGTAACCGAAATCGTTTGTTTTTAAATAGCAATTTTCGAACAAACCGAAAATCGGTTTTCTGAAATGGCCGGTTTTTTGCACACTCTGTTCATCACCAAAATTCGAATTTAACTACGCACTCCTATTTAGATAATCCACGTCGAAAATCATAATAAATCATTGTTCGCAAAACTTTCATATGTTAATTCGATTAGATTACATAGATCTCTTACTCTTTGACATTCGCTGTCAGTGCACGTATCTCATGAGAATGTGTCCGACATACGTCCTATACGTATAAAAAAATATTTCAATGTGTGTGTAAAAATTTGTTTGTTGACAAAAGAAGAAGAAGAGTAAGATATCTATGTAATCTATGACACAAATAATGCTCAAATGACAAAAGGTTCTCAGCAAGGTTATGGTCAAAAATGTTAAACTTTCTAGTGGAACTATAAGCTGGCGCCTAACAATTGTTAAAGTGGCCAAGGCTCACATTATAAATATTTACCTGTATGGCGGTTAGAAATACTTTACCAAAGAGATCAAAGCTTTAATGCTACCAGTATTAAATTACCGGGATTTTAAGCTATATAATTTATTATATATATTTTATATTGATATATTGATTTCCTTATTAACTAAGTTTTTTATTTTTTGTTTATTTTCAGGTAAGTTTTATAGAAACTACATATAGAAAGAGGTATAGTTTACTTATAATAAAGTCTTTGATATATTGTATTACCCAGCAAAATTTTTATGAACTGGTTGCCTTTGAATCTGTTCTAGAATAGGTGTTTTTACCACCGGTTCCGTGGAACAGGTTCTAGAACTGATTCCTGGAAGTCAAAATGGAAGGCATCACTGTCACAGAACCGGTTCTATAACCTGTTCTAGTTTGGAGGAACATAACCTGTTGCTTTTGGGACAAACTCAAAACAAAAATCACCGATGATAGAATATAAATTAGAACAGGTTGCATGCAAGAACAAGTTGTTCTACAACCGGTTCTTTGCATCCGACAATTTTGCTGGGTAACTAAATACAAAAGAAAATTTATGCTTATTTAAATATAAGTGAAACAATTTTGATATAAGGAATGTTTTAATGTGTGCAAAGTACTAATATGTGGTGTTAAACAATTTACGAAAACTCAAATTTAAATGCATAACTCGCACATTTACTTTAACCCTTTGAAAACGATTTTGTGTTTGTTTTGTGACTTTCATTATATTAGAGAAATGTTTGAAATAATTGGCTTGAAAAAAATAACTGCCATTTTAAGATCATAAAGTTTAATCCGAATCAAGTTTGACTGCCTTTGGATTTTTGTGACCTGCAACTAGATAATTTTGATGCTACAAATTTGTGTATTAGAGTCCATCATTGAGGACAATGAAGCTTACATGACGTCTACTTTGTTCAAAGTAACTTTATAAAGATTTTTCTATATATATATGTGACAGCGAATAGGGACCTAAGGGTAAAAAATCAATTTTTTTTTTGTGGACAACATCTGAGCATCGAATGAGACCGATCCCATGCTCTCCTGACCTTAGGTCCCTTTCTATTTTGCGCGTCACATATATTTTTTTTAACAAAATGGAATATAAGAAAATTAAGTATCTAATTTCGTAAAACACTTGGGTGAAGTGGAGGGAACTTTCAATGTAAATTGTTTTTGTAACAAAAACAACTTTTATAGAAATAACTCAATAGTTCACCGAAGTGTTTTACAAAATTACCCCCTTTAAATTTTTGATGGAAAATCTTGGTGAAATTTGCTTAAAAATAGGAGCTATATAGGCTTGATGAGTTTAGTGTAATTTACCGCCCACTTCATTTTTTGTTACCACAACACTGAACCACAAATCTCTATCTTTAACTTGGACACATATAAGTGCAAATTCTCTTGGGCAACCATACTTGACTGTGGTCGTCAAAGGGTTAAATCACATCATATAAAATTATTTGCATACCAACAAGAAAATAATTGTCGGCCAAAAAATTGTTTGAATATTTTCACTTATTTAGAAATATCAACTGCATATTTCAAATTTTTAAGAGTCATTAAAAATTTATCGAAAACTCAAGATATGATGTTGATAAAGTTATTTGTGCCTTTTGAATTATTTTAATAAAATAATTGAAATATTTATATGACGCTTTCAATACCAAATGTCCATCCTAAGAAAGTATATAGACCAAGAACTCTGTTTTGAGAAAAATTACAAGAAAATCTACATAAATTTTTATAAAAAAACTAAACAATTAACAATCCTTTCTGTATATATTGTTAATTTTCTGAAATTGAATTAAAAATACTATTTCTAGACCTTTGAAAAATAATAAAGGCTGGTCGAACCAAAACGCACGACGTTAATTGTAAATAAAACAAAAAGTTTTCAGAGAATTATCTTAATATTTTTTATTATGATAGAAGGATCTATGGCAATTATGTGTGAAACAAAATATTGGTCAAATGGTCGCTACGGCTTCGGTGGCATACCTCTATCCGATGGTCCATATTTTCAATGACTCTGAGACATCAATATTGTTAATGTCTTCCGAATTATCTCTTCCTTTAGCTCTTGAATTGTATTTGGCTGATTGACGTACACTTTTTCTTTTAAATATTCCCAAAGAAAGAAGTCCGACGGTGTCAAATCACATGATCGTTGCGGCCAATTAACATCGCCACGACGTGAGATAACACGGCCATAGAATTTCTCGCGTAAACAAGCGATAGCGAACACCGCCGACGAGTCGAGGTTGACGCTTTTCTGCCACACTATCGGGAACAACAGCAATGTTTTCCGCAGAAAGAACTGGGCCAGCATGCACAGGTGTTTGCACATTTCCTACAGACCCGGTTTTCTGAACTTTGTGCACAATTCTCCCGATTGGTGGATTATGCTGACCAAAGAAGTGCACGAAATGCATTTTGATTTGAACTCCCATTTTCGTAAAAGGCTTCAACAATCTTAACGCGCTGCTCAGTTGTGTAGCTCTCCATGGTTGAATTTGTCAAACACTGAAACAAAGAAATATCAAATTAATTTGGGAAAAAAACTTGACGTTAAGGTGTGGCTCACAATTAGCATCGTGCATTATGGTTGGAGCGGAGCACCCTTTATCAAGAAGTTTCATCAATACGCGCTCAGAAATATTTCTAGATTAATATGATTTAAAAAATTCAATTCACCTAAATTTTAATTTTTGACCTTGAATAAGGGCTATTTATTGTATTTCCATTTTGCACTTGTTTAGAGGATTCAAAAATATATGGAATTAAAAAAAAAAAAACTAAGTTAGTGAAAAAAATTCCAATTTTCTCGAAATCTGCTGCAATTAAATAGATGCACTAGCCAAAAAAAAAACTACAATTATTTGAAGTTTTAATCCCTAATGTATATTTAATAAGACCTTCTAGTTCAATCGTTGGGTTTTTAAAAGTTATTTAAAAATTCTTTTGGAAAATTCAATATTGGTGATTTGAAAACAGTGTTTAAAAATTCCTACCTTTTTGGCATTAACTTTAACAGAGTTAGCAAAACACAATATGAAAAATACTTCTTATCTATGTATCTTGGAGTTAATAGAATACAACAATGTTTCTGTAGTAGATTATTTAAATAAATTTAAAAATTTTAGCTCAAATTTCTTTTTTAAAGGGGGTAAATACTGTAACAACAGCATTTTAAAGGGCATATTTGAACGGTTGTCAAAAATTCAATTAACAATATTATTAATATTTTATTTTTTTATTTAAAAATCATATTATTGTAGTATTTTCAAAAATACCATCTTTATATTTCCACGGCCAAAATCGCCAGAGTTGCCACTTCATTGCTGGCTTTTTTTAAAAAAGGCAAAATCGGATGCCACTGTGCAGACTGCATTATTTCTTGGAAAATAAAAATATAAAGTGACTCTTAATGCCAGATAAATTCTCTAGTCTTTATCGTGGCTCCATTTTTATTTTTAAATTTTTTTTTAAACAAAGTTGCCATATTAACTTAAAAATTTCAATAAAGGCAAGAAAAAACAATTTTGCTGGGGAATATAAAATTTAGTTGACTGAAATTCAAAAAAAGGGCCACGATCATGACTACACCTTTTTGTTGACTACAAAGGAAAAAAACCACATCGATATCGGTGTACCTGCTTTGGCTGTACAGTGGCTGCCGATTTTGAACACATGGTTGTGGGAAAACGCGTTTAAAGTCTAAAATTAATTTTACGCTAAGAAAACAGCAAACTTTCTAAAAATAGTGTATGAATAAAATTTTTATCTCCTAGTTTTATCTCCAATTTTTTTTTTCATAAAAGTTTGGAAAACCCTAATATGTTTTTTACGAGGCAATTCCTCTGTAATTTTGCAATTAAGTAATTTTTTTAAGTCATTAATGATTATATATCAGTCGTTATGCTTTGGGTTTTAAAATTCAAGAAATTATTGAGCAATTTAGTCAGTTTCATGGAACATAAAACAAATTTGAGAATTGTTCATATCATACATATGAACACTAAATTTTATCTTTTAACATTTTGTTGACATTTAATTATTCTCAAAAACTTGCTTTTGCTACCATATAGAAAAAAAGAAAACATGTATATTATATTTGAATAACACATATATAAATAAACATAACAATAAATAGAAAAGTTTTTGTTTAGACATTTATTGCTAAAAAAGATTTACGTTGACTTGGATGTATACAAAAAAATTAAAAAAGGAACCATAAAATAATAGAAACAATATGACCCTTAAGGATACAAAACAACAATTTTTTGCACAAATAATATAGTCTTATAAACAAGTCATTCTTCACTTTGCACATTTAGCATATTTTGTTTTATTGTTACCGTTTTTGTTCGAAATGGAGCAAAAAATTAATGTTGCATCCAACCTATTTGTGACTTAACAATAATTTCTTGTAAATTTGTGTACGTAAAGCAAAATACAGCAAGAGAAACAACTGCAGCGGTAGGAGTAGAGCAAAAAAAATATTCTAAAATCCTCAAGTCATTTGCCTATAAACCATGTTTTTGGCCAGTATATTAAATGGTCTTCTCTATAAACTTCAAAGACTTTATAAAAACAAAAACAACAGCAACTATTACACTAGCAAGTAGCAAAATATTGCAGTAGTCCAAGCTGCCACTATGGAAAGAAACATTAGCTTTTTGTGTGGCTAAAGTGGTCTGGTCTCATTTCAAATTGCTATAATTTGCATATTTAACTGAAAATGAAAAAAAAGTAGAAAAAGTGGAACTTAAACTGACTTTTATTGCTTCGAAAACAACTGACATTTTAGTTGAACAGAGTGACTAGTTAAATTTTTTACTTTAGGATTTTGGTACTCTACCTACAGTACAATGACATGAATGATGTATGTGTATTTATTCATTTTTTTCTCACAAAACAGTTAATCACACTGTGAGATAAATGGTAGGGGTCAGTGATCGGGAAGTGTTCAAACTACCGGGGAAAGTTATATCGGTAAAAAAGAGGTTATACGTGTCCCGGCGTTTCGCTGGGTCAACCCTAGGAATCGAGATATATCGATTTGACCTTTGGTGGTCTTTTTTTTGACATAACTCGAGAACCACTAGTCCGATTTTGCTCAAACAATTTAAAAAAAATTAAAAATTACAATTCCTTTAATCTGTTCATATAACGTTTTTCTATATACTCAACAGTTTTGCCGGTAAAAATAAATGTAAGAAGAAAAAAATATTTTTTGCCTAAAATATTAAAAAAAGTAATAAACAAAAGGTTATTGATTTTTATGGTAGCGGTAACAAACATTTATTTTTAATGTACAAAACAAAACTATTTTCACACAACAGTTTTATTTTTTATTATCTTACTAATATTTAGCAAAAATATCTGCTAATTTCAGCAGTTTGTTCTGCAAGGTCGTATTTAACTAACTATTAATATCATTTTCTGCTATTTTAGAGGTTTCGCAGCAGAAATTACTGCTTGCTTGGAAGCAGTTTTGTCAGGGAAAGTTGAGCAGTGAAGCGATTGCCTTATTGATGATATCATGCCTGATTTTTGTTCGAGATAGCTCGCGTGAAAGCACTTGTTTCGAGATCCAAAAAGGCATGAATTCACCGCTTTTAATTAGTGCTCCTGTTTTTCTTTTAAAATGTCGATAATATATGCCTTCTCAGAAGTTCATATTATAAAGCTTTTCAACTATTTAAAATCATGCCTTTTCAAAAGCACAATATTCCTGCATATTTTTACGTGAAGAGAAAATGCCTCTTATTTTCAGTAAAAGTTCTTATTTTCATTAAAATAACTTTTTTCCGCATTTTAAAAAATTTTGATAAAAGAACCGCAAAAATATTTAAGCAATCAAAATGTATTGCTCATTTCATGCCTTTTTGAAAAGCACAACAAAAACCGATGTAAACAATTAATCAACTTAGGCCTTTCAGTAGAGCTGTTTACGAAGCTATACATTTTTAGAAGCGGTAAAAGTAGCAGTAACGAAGCAGTAATCGTTTTTACTGCTTCCACATTTTTGCTGGGTTATTTGTGTATCAATAAAGTTTTCATATGTGTACGTGTTTTTGAATCCGTTCTAGAACAGGTCTTTTTACCACCGGTTCCATGGAACTGGTTCTAGAACTGATTCCTGGGAGTCAAAATGTAAGGTGCTACTGTCGCAGAACCAGTTCTATAACTGGTTCTAGAACCGGTTCCAAAGCAACCTGTTCTAGTTTGGAGGAAAAGAACCAGTTGCTTTTGGGACAAACTCAAACAAAAACCACAGATGATAGAACGTAAAATAGAACAGGTTGTATGGCAGTACAAGTTGTTCTACAACTGGTTTTTTGCATCGGACAATTTCGCTGGGTACTAAAAGGAATATTTGAGAAATCCTTACGAGATCCATAAAACAGTATAAACCCCAGGAAAATTTTCTGTTCCAAAGAATCGGTTGTAGAATAGCTACTTTTCATTCACAACCCCTTCTACTGTCGATTCTAACACCGATTCTTTTTGTTTGAAATTGTCCCAAAAGCAACCCCTTCTATAGCTCCAAAGTGGAACCGGTTGCTCTAGAATCAGTTCTGGAACTAGTTCTGGAACTGATTCTACGTCACCCACACCTTCCATATAGGATCCCAAGAACTGGTTCCGGAACCAGTTCCATCGAATCGGTTGCAGTGGAACCAGTTGTAGAATGGGTGTGGTTGGCTACCGATTGTAAAAAATTTTCCTGGGAACGTTAAGTATTTTTTCAGGGTTAAGGTAAAAAACAAATGCATCCACAACTTGGCTTGGGTATCTCCAGATAATCGGACCGAAAATCAAATCAACGCCATAAGCAGGAATTGGCGAGTCCCATTTTTTGATGTAAGAAATAAAAGAGAGCGTATTCTGCTAGCGAATATCACCTCACTACCTACTTATTGCTACTGTTCGCCTCAAAATTGCAGCCATCCAACAACCAAACAACCCTGTGCTAAGTAGAAGTGGAAATTTGGATGAACTATTAGACTGAACTGCTTCTTGAAACCCTTTTAAAAGCTGGCCCATTACTCTGCTCACGCAACGAGCATATGTAAGGAATGACATCTCCATCCTTTTTCCAGAACTCCAGAAATTGAGAAGGCCATTACCACATTAAAATTTAATAAAGCCCTCGGTAAAGATAATATTTCACCTGAACTGCTCAAAATATCACACAACATCAGCTCGCAGTTACTATTCCCTAATATCCAGAAATCTTGGAACTCGGAACACCTATCCTCTGTCCAGTGTTCGTTACAAGAAGTAAATGTACACAGCTTTCTTAAATTTAAATCCACAATCGTTATTTTCTTTTATTTGTATTAATTTCTGTTAGTAATTTACAAAGTTTATTGTTTATGTCCCCTTCGTGTCCTCCCGGGCACTCGTTTTAACTTTGTTCCGCTGCGGTCCGCTCGCGTTTTCCGCCCATATAATTTCCTTAATTCTTTAATTTTGTAAACAACACAGGAAAGTTTTCTGTTCCAAAGAATCGGTTGTAGAATAGCTACTTTTCATTCACAACCCCTTCTACTGTCGATTCTAACACCGATTCTTTTTGTTTAAATTTGTCCCAAAAGCAACCCCTTCTATAGCTCCAAAGTGGAACCGGTTGCTTTAGAATCAGTTCTGCAACTAGTGCTGGAACTGATTCTACGTCACCCACACCTTCCATATAGGATCCCAGGAACTGGTTCCGGAACCAGTTCCATGGAATCGATTGCAGTGGAACCAGTTGTAGAATGGGTGTGGTTGGCTACCGATTGTAAAAAATTTTCCTGGGTAATTTACAAAGTTTATTGTTCATGTGCTCTTCGTGTCCTCCCGGGCACTCGTTTTATCTTTGTTCCACTGCGGTCCGCTCGCCTCTTCCCCCAGATAATTTCCTTGAATCTTTAATTTCGTAAACAACCTTAATAGTAGTTGCTAGGTCCCAGGAAAATTTTCTGTTCCAAAGAATCGATTGTTGAATAGCTGCTTTTCCTTTACAACCCCTTCTACTGTCGATTCTAACACCGATTACTTTTGTTTGAAATTGTCCCAAAAGCAACTACTTCTATAGCTCCAAAGTGCAACCGGTTGCCCTAGAATCAGTTCAGGAACCAGTTCTAGAACTGATTAGACGTCAGTCATATCTTCCATATAGGATCCCTGGAACTGGTTCCGGAACCAGTTCCATGGAATCGGTTGCAGTGGAACCAGTTGCAAAATAGGTGTGGTTGGCTACCGATTGTAAAAAATATTCCTGGGGTCTTTACTGCTTGTAAAATAGTACCTTTGCATATGCGTATTGCTGTTGTTGTTTATTTATTCTTTTTACTTGTTTGACCAGTGCATGCTTATGCATGGTTGTGCTTATGTGTATTGTTGTTATTGTCTGTTTACTTGTTTTTATCTATATAACCTTCATAAAGTGTATGTTGTTAGTATAATATTTATTCACTAACGGTGGCTACAGTGTGTGACACTAGTTTGTGGACAAATTAGTCGTCACACCGCTGACCTCAAAGAAGGTGTCGTTGTTAAAGTGACGAAAAAAGGAGATCTCGCCAAATGCCAAAATTGGAGGGGAATAACCGTACTAAACATGCTGTACAAAATCACTGCTAAAATAATAAACGCGATGTGCTACGATAGGAACAAGCAGAATTCCGCGCTGCAAGATCCTGTCTTGACCACTCAAATAGCCTCAAGAAATCGTCGAACAATTCGTAGAATGGCGCTCTTGCATTTACCTCAAGTTTATTGACTTTGAGAAAGCCTTTGACACCCTTTCACATGAAGCTGTATGGGGGTCCCAGAGAAAATAATATCGCTCATTGCTAACCTATACTCTAATGCCAATTGTCTGGTGCTATGCGGAAATAAAACTGGCGACAAAATTGCTTTCAAAAAAGGCGTTAAACAAGGCGGCGTATTATCGCCTCTTCTATTTAATATCGTCCTTGACACCATTATGCTAAATGCCACACGCGTCTACAGATGCATAAGCTGGGGACTGCAGGGGCATTTAGAAGACATCGACTACGCAGACGATATCTGCCTCCTTGCACACAGGCATTCTGATATACAGTACAAGTTAAGAATGGTCGAAGAAATGTAAGACTGATATATAATGCAGGCAAAACCAACACCAACCGATAGAAGTTGTAGCATCCTTCTTGTATCAGGGCTGCACCATTATAATAACCGGTGGCTCATCCCAAGACATTAAAAGCAGATTAGACAAGGCCAGACAGGCATTTGGCATGATTAACCCCATGTGGCTATTTTCCAACTGTTGACTAATATTAAGCTCAAAATCTTCAACTCCAATGTAAAGTCTGTGTTACTTTCTGCTAGCGAATCTTGGAACGTTGCACCTAAAGATACTAACATCATTCAAGTTTTTGTTAACAGTGGCCTTCTTAAAATCCTAGGTATATTCTGGCCCGAAAGAATAAGGAACGTTGATTTTTGCACACTACTCACCAAACACCCATTCAGATGGAGATTCGTAGGTGAAAATGGCGCTGGATTGGGCACACACTTAGTAAATCGCCAGACAACAATACCAGAATAGCCATCGATTGGAACGCCTAGGGTCAAAGACATGGATTCCTTATTATAGATTCCAATTATTTCCTTATTATGAAATAATATAATAAGTACTGTTTTCCAAAAACTCTGCCATTTTCTTTCATCAGGATATTCTCCTAACAAAAACTTAACAGAGTTTTTCGTTTCAAAATATTATACACCTTCAGGAATAAAAAAAAGACGATCGATTCGGGGATTTTCCAGTTCCCCATCATCAGTTTTCTTTAGAATGTTGTGGCATTATTGCAATTATAAAACATAAGATTTCATATTAAAACATAATGTGCTAATCAACTAGATGAGATGGCCACTAGTAAACTGAGCCAGGTATGGAGATATGGCAATACTGGCCCCGTTTAATACCATGTTGTTCCCGTTTGGAAAAATGTTCCACTTCATCCATTCAATAATATCCATAAATCCTTAAAAAATTATATATAAGAAATTCTTTTCATACACGTTGTTTGTTTTCATTTATCGGAAATTTTTTTTAAACGAATGTTTTTTTTATATTAGTGCGATTTACCATTATGTGGCAGAAATACTTAATTCGGTTGCTGCAGTTAAACCAATCAGTTGGCAAGGAATTCGGTTGCTAGAATATATCTATTTTTTCTGGGTAGTAAAAACCTGATCAAGGTTCTTGCAGATATGAATATTTGTAAATTTCAAATGTGAATGGGTTTATAAAGTAAAACTGGTAGGATTTAAAATTTGTTCATGCATAAGATTCCTTATTTTGGGTCCATTGGCAAAGCTATTACTATGGCTTTGGGATCCGTGGTCGAAACATAAGCCCTAACTTACTTAAGTGAGGGCTTTGTGAAATTCCAATGAAATATAGTTAGCTGCTAAGAACTGTCTGAATCATTTTCAAAATTTTTTTAATCTGCTCCAGTTTGTGGTGCTTAGCTCGTGTACCATACAACCCAAAGTCGTTGTTGCTCTTTTTTATACATTTTTTATTTGTCGTTGTTTTTTGCTCTGCTACACTTTTATTTGTCTATTTTCTTTCATTTTGATAAACTGTAAAGTCAAGGAAATTTCTTTTAATTTTTTTTTATAATGGGTTAAATAGTATTTAATGGCATTTATTTGCAACATTTTATAAATGCAATAAATAAAATTGTAAGTTAAAGACAAGAACTGGAAAAGACAAATACAACAAACACATATAAACAGAATACATATAGAAACCAGACCAAGGCAAATTTAAATAAAATGCGTTTAAATGTTAATTCATATGTCTTAACTTTTAAATTTCATGACAATTTTGTTTAAATATTGTGTATGGTGGATTACATTTACGAAAGGCACTTTAACTACTTAAGTCATTAAGTGTTAAATACTTATAGAACAGTAGTAAAAACAGCAACAGCAACAACAATAACAACAACCTTAAATATGGTGTGTTTTTATTTCTAGCTTTAAGAAAATAAAAAAAAAAATGAAAGAAATTGCTAGCAATTAACTTTCAATTAGTTTAAACTTAATTGCAGAAACCATATACACTTGTGACCCACTTTGGGGCAAAGTGACCTTAAATATGTATACTAGATATAGATACATACATACATTTTTGTGAATATGTATTTAGTACAAATGAATACAATTCTTAAATGTTTAGCAGAAATATACTATATAAAAATTAAAATATACAATTTTTGTTATAAATACACATTTTATTAAATAATACTCTTAAAGAACAGAAAGTGTTCTTGTAAAGCATAGTAAATTGTTTCGATTTCACATGAAAAACTGTTATACTCCATATAAAAAAATATATATATTTCATGATAAGAGTATAAGCATAATGCATTTTTCCATACAATTTGACAATTAATCGTGGAAGATAAAACTTTTTTTATTTTCTGAACGGGTTTTTTTATTCTCTTATTTTTGCACTCAGTCACACAATTTTGTACAAAAAGTATATGATTTCGATCACAGTACAAGTATGGTAAGATTACATGGTTGATTCGTCATGCACATGCATTAGTGACAGTAAAGGTTTTAATTTTATACATTTACAAAATCCATAAGAAACATGCAATAAGACAATAACAATTTCGCAGCATTTCCTTCTAACTTATGTCAAACAACAATACGTTGGAATGTGTCAAGAAGAAACATATATTATATAGAGAAATTCACTGTTGTAGACATCATGTGACCTTTTCACGGTCCAGTCGTGCACCACCAAACTTATGCAGAATGGTACTGTGAACCCAGGCGCGTTGCTTCAGCTCCTGCATCTCTCTTAGTCTGAGATCTGCCTTGGCCGCCATGCCCCTGATATAAATATTCAGTGGTGGGATGACAACCATCACTTCCAAACTTGCCTGGGGTGTCGAACGGGTAGCCCCCGTGACACCGAGGCACGCCAGTCGTTGCACCTTTGTGAGAGTGAATAAATATGACTGCGTGTCCACCGTCCTCTACCACACCAGTGCTCCATAAGGCAAGATCGGTCTAATAATCACCATGTACATCCAGTGGATGATATACGGCTGTAGATCACAACTCTTCCCGAAAGTTCTCCTACAGGTAGAATGCACAAAGGGCCTTTAACAGACTTTTGTATTAACTTTTTTTATAAGTGTATAGAATAATTGTTTGAATTTTTTTATATACACAAGGTTTGCCACTTTGGGGCTTATGAGGCCGTTCCCAGGAGGCTCATGAAGTCCATAACTAAAACTTAAGCTTCAACTGCGCCGCTAAAAAGAGGAACTCGTTTATTAACTTTTTCTCATCTATTACATATCCAAATTTTAGTTAAATCTGTAAGTGACTTTGGATATATCCTCCTCATAAGCTTTTTTACCGGTATACATTTTCCTTTTCTATTGTCTGTATTTTAAAAAAATCAGGCAACATTATATCATTGAGAGCAAAATTTTGAGCTGGCTTCTTTTATAGGACTAAGAGTCCACATACATATTTTAAAAACTTAATTTTTTAGTTACTTGTGCTCTGTTCATTTCATATAGTTTTTGAGGTTTTAGAATAAACTGAGCACAATTTTGTACTGCTCGTGAGTTTTTACCAGCCCTGAAGTCAATTGATTTTTAATAGACCATTTTTCTTATTTAGACTGTCAAGGACAATTGGTAAAAAAACATATTGTTTGGCAGAAATTGAAAGTGAGTATCATTTAAGGTTTTTTTTAGGTTTTTTTGTTTTTTTTGTTTTTTTTTTTGTTCTTATGTTGTTATAAAGAAAAGTACTGTAGTTATTTATGTAATTATAATAAATTAGTTATACCCTACACCACTATGTGGTCAGGGTATTATAAGTTTGTGCTGATGTTTGTAACACCAAAAACTATTGGTCCCAGACCCACCTTATAGTATACCGATCGACTCGGAATTTTTTTTTATTTCGATTTAACGATGTCCATCTGTCCGTCCGTCCGTCTGTCTGTCTGTCCATGCATTCTTGTGCGCACTATACAGGTCGCAAATATTAAGATATTTTGATGACACTTGGTACACCGAATTATGCCGGCCCAATGACGAAGCCTGTTGATTTTGGTGAACATCGGTCCATTTTTGGACCTAGTGCCCATATAAGGGTCCCCGCAAAATTATACTCTTTATACGCTACAGGTCTCAAATATTAAGATATTTTGATGAAATTTCGTACACCGACCTATATCAGTCCAAGGACGAAGCCAATTGATTTTGGTTAACACCGGTCCATGTTTAGACCTAGTGCCCATATAAGGGTTCCCCAAAAATTGGCTTGGTTACAAACTGCAGGTCGCAAATATTAAGATATTTTAATGAAATTTGGTTCGCTGACTCACATTATAGAAAATTTTGACAGAAGTCTTTGACCTTTTTACTCGTTTTAATATTTGTCTGATTAGGGGACTGACTAGAGGCTTTACTAATATTATTGATATATTTGATTTTCAGTTATTTCTCCAACAACAAATTATTCTCTAGGGATATTCTTTGTTGCTTTAGAATTATGTTTTAAGTAAAAAATAAAATAAATGCATACAAATAATATGATATTATATTTGAAGCTCTTCATCTTTTACCACCTTTCAATTCTTCTCTATCCCCTTCCCAAAGGAAGCAACACGTTAATTAATAGGAAGAATTTCCTGAGTGTTGCTTCTCTTTAAAAAAAAATATACCCATTTCCATTTTCGAAGATTATGACTAAAGTTTTCCTATATAATTCCAAAAAAAAAAAAAAAAAAAAATAGGTTTTGTGACCAGTTACACAAGCCACCTGTGCAGAAAAACTTGGTTTAAAGCTTTTCCCACAATGGAGATTACGTAAATTTGAAAAAATTTTTACTAGTAAAAATTTAAAGTCGGGCATGCCAACTATATGATGCCCTACACTAGTCTGGTTAAAAGCCAATTAATATTTGAAATTCAAGTAGGTTGAAATGCACTTTTTTTTTAAATTTTCTATAAAATGAAAAAAAAAAAAATGTAGAATAACGGTAGGGAATTTTGATTTTACCTAATATTATTTAGGTGTATTTAAGAGAAAATCCGAAATATAGTCCATATGGACGATATGTCCAAATATGGACCGATCCTTAAGAGGCTTTGTCCTTGGGCATATGTAGGTCAGTGTACCAAATTTTATTAACATTTTTAGGAACTGTATCGTTCCAAAAGGGCTCCTATCTAAAATCAACAGATTATTCCATGGGAACATGCGATTTAGCGTAAAAAACTTCATTAAAATATGTTCTTACACCCAGAAAACAGGTTCAGTTCTGATAACCGCATTTGTAGCCAATCGCATGGTTCGGTTGTGGTAGCCGAATTTTTCAGTTGTGGCAACAGAAAACCAATTGAGACAAGACTAATTTGATTGTGATCACGGAATTTCAGTTGTATTAAGAATAATTCGGTAGTCAGAACCGAAAAATTCCTTTGATGCAACTGAACCATTCGATTGGCAACAAATGGGGTTGTCAGCACTGAATCTGTTTTCTGGATGTATTTGCTACCGGTAGCGTGCGAATAAGTCAGTTTTGGCCGGAGCTTTGTACGGGCTCTAGGTCTAAACATTGACTGATTTAAATCAAAATCAATCGGGTTCTTCCTTGGGTTGATAAAAGTCGGTATACCAAATTTTATTAAAATATATTCGTATTAGGGATGAGCTTTATACGAACATTAGGTCTAAACATGAACCGATTAATAGGCTCTGTTATTGGGTCGTCAAAAATCGGTATACCAAATTTCAACAAAATGTGTACTAGCAACCTGTAGAGTGCGCAAAAGAATATATGGGCAGACAGACAGACGGACATTCCTAATCAAAACAAAAACTGATTCTGAGTCGATCGGTATACTAAAAGGTGGGTCTAGGTTCAATATTTCTTGTTATTATAACAATAGTCCATCCACCTAGTGGTGTAGGGTAAAAATACAATATATTTTAAGAGCATCATTTTATGATTGGAAATACGAAATGATTATAAGTTTGATCTTTTTTACCATCCCGAGTAAAAATAGTTATATAGGAAATTATATAATTTAATATGGACTAATATGTTTATATATAGTCAAGTGTAACACTATATCTTTGCGGATATAATTATGTATAGCTTTGAGTTTTTCAAAAATTTCTTATATGATGTCATATATAGATCAGTATAAATATACATGTCCCCATATATATGTATATGTGCCATATCTATTTGCATATGCTATGACAATTTTAATACATCGTCATATATAATTAAAAATGGCTTTATCGGAAAATATATAAAGTTTTATATAGCTCAATGTTAAATTTTTTTTTCTAATTTGTTTTAGATATGTTTAAGTATAGCGCAATGTAAAAAAATTCTATGTTTTTTTGAGATATATTTATGTATGATTTCAAAATATAAAAGGCGTACTCATTACAACTCCTAAATTCCTTGTAAACCTTGTATAAATACAAGCCATATTTTTGTGTATGGAATTTGACATTAAACTCATAAACATACCAGAATTATACAGTTTACGGGTAGAATACAAGTTTATATGAGAAGGCTTAAAATGCTTGGTTACAATTATGTACAACTTCTTCTAAATTTTTATTTAAATTTTTAATTCTTAACTTAAGGGTGTTATTTTTCAGTACTTTTTAATAGTTTTTATTTTGATCTTGAAGTATGAAGCGTTATATAATTATGTTGGGTCAAAATCCGGATAAGATTCTATACGATTCAACATATTTAGATCTTATCCGATATAATTTTATCCACCATTTTTCGGATCATAGCATATCTCCATTATATTAAATAAGATATCATTACATATAACATCATATTATTTTTTTTACCCGGGATAACAAGATCCTAATTGATCATATTATTGATATTAAGGATGTCTTAGCATTACTTAGGAGCTTAGTGTAATCATACTGTGCTCTTTTTATGTCCAGAATCATACTCTTTAATACTCTCGAACCATTTTGTTTTCTGTGTGTAATGCCTATGGGGAATATATATGTATATCTTTAACTGAAGACCAAAATCAGGTTGGTCATAGTCAGTTTTGCCAATTTAGCATATTTAATGCTAGATCTAGCATTTTTCTAGCAAAATTTTTTTAAATAAATTTTTTTATTTCATGAAAATTGCACAAATTTATATTAAAAGTTTTAAGACTTTACTAGGTTTTGTCTTTCATCTTTAATACAAATAAAAATATACAGAAAAAACTAAAAACGAGTTTTAATTACGAAATTGATTATATTAAATAAAATTAAATTGATTTTGTACCTATCACTCAAATGATACCATTAATTACTAAAAATTGTGTACGATTTCTTGAAATAATTTAATATTTATTTTCATTTTTAGTTCTTTTGAATTGATTCAAAATCAATTCAATTTAATTGCAAATGAATTGCAATTCATTCTGCCAAATTCATTTGAATTGGAAATGAATTACAATTCACTTTTGCCAAATTCATTTGAATTGATTCAAATTTGATTTAATTCGTGATTTTTGCGAAAAGAATTAATTAAAATTTTTGTTAATTCAGTGTATGAATGATTCGCGACCCTACGGGGAAAGGGACCGGTCCCAGATGATACGCAGGATAGGTCCCAAGGGGGCGGAGACCGGTCGTTGATCGGTCTTTTTGTTTGAAAGAGACATATCACTTTAACATGGCGTTGTCATTGGAAATGACCAATTGCCACAGTTTAGACACATTGTGGAAGTAAGGTGGTGTGTCTAAAAATAGCTTTTCAAATAAACTAATAAAAAATTAAGAATTAAAAATAATCTACTTGGCGTCGAAGTAGGGCTCGATAACACAACCTTCTGCTTGTAAGGCAAATGCTCTACCGTCTGAGCTAATGTTGCTTATGCGTGATGGCTGGCTGATGGTTCAGTTATATATTTTTCGTTTCTGTTCAAATAAAAAAAGAGAAAGAAAAAACAAACACACACACAGCAAATAAAAAAAAAACATGGATAATAAAAAAATAGAAAAGAAAACAACATTAACACACACACACATATAGTGGAAGTGCCTTCAGTATGCCCCCGATTGACCAGTCACGGGATAGGTCCCTTAATGGCAGTTGACTTGTTTTTTGCATTGGCCATAATTAAATTAAAAAATCAATTAAAATTTAGAAATTTACCTCAAAAACTGTGATAATATAAATAAAAATTTAAAAAATTCCCCTTAAGTTAAAAAGAAAAGTTAAATGAAATACCAATTGTTAAAACTAAAACAGCTTTAACATTAAAAAAACGTTGAAAATACAAAACTT
The DNA here is from genome assembly GCA_949987735.1 of Leucophora obtusa. NCBI lineage: Eukaryota > Metazoa > Arthropoda > Insecta > Diptera > Anthomyiidae > Leucophora > Leucophora obtusa. Next base: position 37,885,430 of record OX465298.1, on the reverse strand, counting down.
AAAATTTCTTAGCAAAACATTATAGAAATTTAAAATAAGAGCTAAAATAAGCAAATCTTGAAAAAATAAAGTTAAAAATAAATAAAAGAGTAAAATAAATAAAAAATATTTTTAAAAATATGCCGCGAATTTTGTTTTTTATTTCGGTAGCGGTCAAGTTTTTTTAAAAGCAACAGTGAAAATAACGGATCAGAAAATACTTAGAAAATTAATTCATTTTCTTTTGCTCATATTTGTACTAATTTAGTAATATGCCTTCGGTTGACCGGTCACGGGATAGGTCCTTGGTGGGCAATTGTCTCCCCATTCCCCGTAGGGGAATTAATTTAAAAATTAATGACTGATTTACAGCTCTGATACTTGGTAACCTTAATTTGTACTTGGTAACCTAATGAATAAAATGTCGCCTCAAACTTTCCTTTCTATCCAATGATTCGCAAAATATTTTAAAAAGAAATAAAAAAAAATGTTGGCATATTTTTCTAGCATTATTTTTAATTTTTTAGCGTTTTTTTTTTTTTTTGGAAAAATCTACCATTTTTATACCCTACACCACTTCGTGGTGACGGTATTATAAGTTTATGCTGAAGTTTGTAACACCAAAAAATATTGGTCCTAGACCCACCTTATAATATACCGATCGGCTCAGAATTTGTTTTATTTCGATTTAACGATGTCCGTCCGTCCATCTGTCTGTCTGTCCATGCATTCTTGTGCGCATTCTGCAGGTCGCAAATATTAAGATATTTTGATGAAATATGGTACACCGAGCTATGTCGGCCCAAGGACGACGCCTATTGATTTTGGTTGAAATTGGTACATGTTTCGACCTAGTGTCCATATAAGGGTCCCCCCAAATTATATTGTTTATACGCTGCAGGTCGCAAATATTAAGATATTTTAATGAAATTTGCTAAACAGAGCTATGTTGGCCCAAGGACGAAGCCTATTGATTTTGGTTAACACCGGTCCATGTTTAGACCTAGTGCCCATATGAGAGTCCCACAAAATTGGCTTGGTTACACGCTGCAGGTCGCAAATATTAAGATATTTTAATGAAATTTGGTTCGCTGACTCACATGGTCCCAAGAACAAAGATAGATAGATAGAATCGGTCCATATTTGGACCTATCGCCCATATGGGCTATATTTACGATTTTATTATTTTATAGAAAATTTTGACACAAGTCCCATTTTAACCTATTCGAATTTCGGATCCAAGCATTAGCTGGCTTTTAACCAGACTGGTGTAGGGTATTGTATAGTCAGCATGGCCGACTGTAACCTTTTTACTCGTTTTTTACCAAATTTTGGCAACACTGGTCATATTCCATATTCTTGTTTGAGGGTTATGACCGAACATTTTTGGGAAATGGGAAATTACTTGTCACCGAAATTATAGAAACATTTAGATTTTTAAACCTCAGTTACTACATATATGTCCCATTAAAATTTAAGAGTTCAATTAAAATTTTCTATGAAAAGCAGTAACAACATTTTCAGTTTAAATCCCAGTTATGAGTTTAAAGTCTGGTATTTTATTCCATTAGATATTAAAATACAAAAATATTACAATAAATATTCGTAATTAACTGTAATGTTTATTTACTTTTAATTTAAAATTTCTCGACATGCTTAAAAATTCTTTATTATTCCCTTAAATTACATTAAAATAAATCATTTGAACATGTTTGTTGTTCTTTAATACTCGTACTTCGGGCTTTTATTTTCTTTATTTTCTTAACTGTTTCTAACTTAATTGCAATATTTTCATTATACCATGTTGTATTTTTTACTCCTCTTAATTGCTTGTAAAATGGAAGTTTATAAAAATTTTAATTTTCTCAAAATGTTATATTTACATACATTAGCAACATTTACTTCAAGTATTAACTTAAATACAACTACAACTCGTTTAACAAGCTTAATTTAGATAACAATTTACAAGTAATTAATCTCTGTTTAGGGTTAAATATTCAAAGTTATTTTTGGGGTATTTTAAACTTTGCAAGTCAAAATTTTGGCTTCCTAGCCAGCTCAAGTGTTCAAAACTTAATGTATCAGTTAGATATCTAATTCTTCTTTCGATTTGGAACGATTTATCTAAAAATTTTATACCACTGTATGTATCATTAGCAAAGATTGACAACACTTGAGGCCTTTTAAGCCCAAAGCAGATAGTGAAAGTGCCAGTGAACAGTGTCAGTGCTGTTTGAATCTTGTTTGGGAAAGTTTTTGTTTATTTACAAAATTTTCCAATTTCTCGGCAGTGACTAATAAATAAAATACAAAAACCTGGTTTATCGACAAAATGTCGCACTGCAGTAAAACCTTGCTGGAACTATGAGTATAGCCCAAGCCAGACAGTCGAAGAGACAGTGAACAGTGGCAGTACTGTCAAATTTTATTTTATTTATTTGGTACACTCTAACAAATATTTGTTGAAATCTACTCTATTAAAAGGAGGTAACTTGATACCTACTATAAATTGGGCAAAAATAGGCACAATGTTTAAAATCAAATTATATAGACACAATGTGTTTAAAGTAAATAGACACAATGTGTTTAAAAGTACGTTCTTAATTGTATCGAAAAGCTTTAGCAACATTTAAATTTTGTTGGAATTTAAATTTAAAGTGCCTAGAAAAGCTATATTAAATGCGTGAACTAACATTAAAGGTGTTTAGAAACACGCTTTATAATGCGAACATATACAATGAAAATGTTTATTATACCATATTGTTCCTATAAATAAAACAAAATGCATTTTCGAAAGGTAATTATTTTATTAATAAAAAAACCATAACAATTAAGATAAAATGCGGAATAACAACATAAACAATTATCATTGATATTCTCAATTATAAAAAAAAATTAGAACACCACCGAAATGGACTCAAATTTATGTTTTTTTATAGAAAACTGCAAATTCTTTATAAAACGCCTTTGTAAGACTTTAAATTCTAAGGAGCGTTCCTTACAAAAAACACCGATATTTTAAGAACTTTTCCATATAAAAAAATTCTAAGGACTTCATGCAAAAAAAAAACTTTAGGTTTCTATAGGCCTTGATATACATTTTAACTATTTGTTTTAATTGAAATTTTTTTAAAGAACTTTTCTCTATAGATTTTTTAAAAAAAATTTTTTATCTATGAAAACTACTGAGAATTTTTATGTATCAGAATACCATAAAAATCAATAACCTTTTGTTTATTACTTTTTTTTTAATATTTTAGGCAAAAAATATTATTTTCTTCATACATTTATTTTTACCGGCAAAACTGTTGAGTATATAGAAAAACGTTATATGAACAGATTAAAGGAATTGTAATTTTTAATTTTTTTAAAATTGTTTGAGCAAAATCGGACTAGTGGTGCTCGAGTTATGTCAAAAAAAAAGACCACCAAAGGTCAAATCTATATATCTCGATTCCTAGGGGTGACCCAACGAAACGCCGGGACACGTATAACTTCTTTTTTACCGATATAACTTTCCCCGGTAGTTTGAACCCTTCCCGATCACTGACCCCTACCATTTGTCTCACAGTGTTATTATCTGAGGATTATTTAGAAGAAAAATTCACCAGAGTATTTTCATTTTTCTATATCAAAATCTGAGCAAAATCTAAGGGGTTTCTAAAGAAAAAAGTTTTCACAATTTTATGGTTTTCATTAGAAAACATTTCTAGATTCTCAGGGATATCCTAAAGTAAAAACTTCAATATCTGAAGATTTTTCTAAAGAAAAAAGTCCTCAGAATGTTAGCGTTTTTCTGCAGGAAAAATTTCTCATAGTCTTTGAGTTTTCTGGACTAAAAAGTATTCACATCTGAGGGTTTTCCTACATGAAAAGTTCTAAGAATCTAAGACAATTTTTATACTAAAAATCTCTACAGCTTCTGAGGTCTTTTCAATAGGTAAAACTTGTTAATATATAGTAATCAGATTCTGACGAATTTTTTTAGTCATAATCAGTGGTTTTGGAGAATCTTGAGGCTTTTCTTACGAAATTTCTTGAATTTTTTGAAGTCCCAAGTAATAGTCCTTAAAAGTTTTATCATAATAGGTTCTCTAACAATCGCTCATCACTGCTTCTCATAAGTAGGAGCTTATACTTAGAGTGTACAGAAATATGGTCTGGTTAGAACCTTGAGATTAATCAGTACTTTGTTAAGGAAAAATTTGCAGATAAAATCGAATAATTTTTGCACCAAAATCTACTTAATTTCGAGCATAATATATGGTACTTGGTTTGCACATAAAAATTGTGAAAAATAACTATGCTTTTTCCATTATTAGTTTTAAAGACTTATTGGTGATAATGCCTGCAAAAATATAAAGTGAACATTAACATCTCTAAAATTCTTTTAAAATAATTAAAAACTCACCACCGAAATACCATTTAGGGGTTTAGGATTGACCGTGAAAAATAATATAGTTATAGATAGATCTTTGCTTTTTGCCAGTTTTTTGGTGTTCTATTGATTACTTCTCTGTTTGGTAAATGTTCCTGATTTATTATTTTATTATGAAACAAAATTTTTTATTGATTGACAATTCTTAGTTACGCATTAAATTTAAAATTAAACACAAATGCTTAAGCAGACACAGCAATAGATATTTACTATATTAAATGTGTAATTTACTTTTAAATGTGCTTATATATTTGGCTACATGTTTATCAACATAAAATTTACTATATTTTGTGTTTGGTTTTATAAGTAAAAGTGCGTAACTTCATTATAAAGCATAATGTGCTTAATCATAAGCATTTTGCTTTATTTTATATAAAAATTTACGCACATTAATGTAGCTGTTTTACATTCAGTTTTTAGAGTGTAGCCTGTGCCTTAAGACTACAGTCTTATAATTATTAGCACAGGGGTTTACAATAGTATAATCAGTACATTGTTAGGTGATTTCTAAAATACAGAGAACATAAAAAAGCTTATAATAAATAATTCATAAAAAAGGGTTAAAATTTATTAACAAATGTCAAATATAAAATAAAATAATATAAAATAATAATAATAATAATAACAAAATAATAATCAAACATAATAACTCAAAACTACACAATTACGAATAATAATTAAAAATTTCCTTCTTAAATTTTGAAGCGTTGCTGATACTTTTAATTGCTATAGGTATTCTGTTCCAAAGGCGGATAGCGTGTATATAAAATTGCCATTCAGACATTAAACTATGATGCCTGACAGTTGCTAAGTTTTTTGTCCTGGAAAAGAATATGGAAAATTTAAGACGTTTAAACAGATAGTCGGGCTGGTGTAAGTTGACAATTTTGTATAAAAAAATAAGTACGCGAATGCGCAATAGATTTTCAAATTCAACACCATATAATATTTTAGAATATCGCGATGTTGCATCAAACCTTCTCAAACCAAATACATATCTTATAATATTGTTGTACACCATATTAAATCTACGATTGCTTTCAGAATCACAGCTGGAAAAGACCTCAGATCCATACATCATTATTCTTGAATTTCACGAAAGTTATTCAATATTTTTAACAATATTTTATTTAAAAACAGCTCTTGTTTTTTTTAGAAAATTTTCTTATTTCTCGGTAGAGATAAAAAAACAGTTATTGAATCCGCCATTTTTAATTGTAAAATAATCGATATCCTTTTTTAAGCGATCGACCCTGAAAATGACACTGTGTGTAAGCATATAAGACAATTTAATCTTAAATAAATTTTTCTGGTAATTTTGTTTGCTTTATTTTGTTCTCCATTTTGAATTTTCAAAATAAAATTGCGAAATTAAAATTAATGACCTTAAAATCACAATGATAAAAAATTCTAGCCCTAGAAGACCTAAAGATGCCCAATATCAACCAGCAATTCCAATTTTAAGCTGTTATAATATCTTACTTATACATAGTACTTTAAAAGACCAAACTTAGCTTTTTAATAGAGATTTTCTCAAAACTGTGAGGTGAAAACAACTGTCTTGAAAACAAAATTCAAATCAATTGGTCCAAATCTATTAAAAATGTATATCAATGCTCAAGCCGCAACGACTTTTTCTCATTTTGTAGAGGTTTGCAAAAAAAAAACAAGTAATGTTAATAGCAATTTCTGATGAAAATTTTCTTGTTTTTAAAATTATCGATAAAAAATATTCATAAAAGAGTATGAATTTTTCGCTTTACACAATAAGTCATAACAAAATTTTGTGAAAAATTTTTATACAACACATCTTTTACATGTTAATAGAGGGATAGGTTTTTGATTATATATACATATATTCATTTTCATAAAGATAAGATGTATGTTAGTTAGTTATTTGTGTTTGTTTATTTATGTGAGTGTGAGTACGTGTGTGTGCGTTTTAGTGTTTATTATGATGATAAAGTAAGCCATGATAATTACTTTGGTTTTTTTTTTTTTACTACATACAGTCATGAGAGAGAAGAAGAAATTAATTACTTTGTGGTATAAAATATATGTCGGTTGCCTGTGAGTGCTATAGTGGCTTGTAATTGTTGGATATATACCTTGATATTCTTAATTACATCGTTTATATATCACGTAGATACAATTTTTTTTTTAAGTTTTAATTTGTACGAAAATTATTTTAAGAATTTTAATGATAGTAGTTTTGAACACTTTAATTTTTTGTTGGTATTTTGTGAACATTAGAAGAATAACAATTTAAATTGTTTGTTACATTGCGAATATTTCAGGTAAAGAAAATATTCTTTTTTTACAGTAATGTGCCCAATAAACATTAATTCATAATACAAAATTTAATTATAATTTTATATAAATCGGTTTTTTTGCGGAATAAAATGTTGCTATTTTCTATAGCTAAAAACTTCACATTTTTTATACAAACAATAATTCGGGGATGTTATAAAAAAAAATTTACATAAAAACCAATTTTCATAAAAATATCTTCATATTTTCCGCCTCTAGCAAGCGAAAAAGAATATTTGCAAAACCAGATGGATGCTCAGCAAAAAAAAAAAAGAAAAAGATGCCGAAGCAGTAGAAAAAGCACTACAATTGATGATCTAGATGTAGGGTAGAGGGGGGAACCTTCGCCATTGGGGCACATACACTAATCCCATTTTTCTTCGATGTTAAGGGAAATAAAAAATTGGAAAAAATATATTTTGTGCATTTTTCAATTACCTTTCCTTGACATCCACTTTGACGAATTTATATCACATGTGGTCGCAGATAGACGTGTTTTTGTGTTTTTTGGGGTGCCAAAAAAATAATTGAAAGCAACTACATTTTGCAATAACTTCCTCAAATAGTGTAATAAAAAAATAATTTTTCATTATGTTAGACCTATGATCCTAAGCTTTCAGAAAATAATAATTTGATTTTAATAAATGCTTAAAAAGTGTGAAAAAATATTAATTTTATGTTAGTGCCTGACTCTGGGGCACAATCACCAGATGGCCCCTGGAGCTACGAAGAGTTGGTGCATCCCTGCCTAAAATGCTCTATAAGACTTTTCTATATGTTTAAAATATGTTTAATGGTAAAATAGAACAATCGTGTTCATTCTTAAATTTATATTAATTATTCAGTTTTTTGTAATTTTGAAGAATCATTATATCCCAGATTTAAATTATTTTTTTTTTAATGTAGTGGAGATTTATTGATTAAAAAGAATAATGTACCTTAAAGAACTTATTCTAAGTTATTTATTTCAGTCATTAAAACATTGACTTTGACGTATTAACAATATTTTTTTGTTGAAATTGTATCTAGCTCTTTTGGCGAATATCCCCCAGGTTTGGGGCAGTTACGCCGATTTGGGTTACTTTGAAAATCATTAAAAAAGTAATAGAAAATATGCAAATAATTACAATAAAAATCATAGAAATTAAAGCCAAGATATGTGGATCTTCAATTTGAAAGAAATTTTTGAAAAATAATTAGGGGTTAAGAAATGACAGAGCTTTGAAAAAAAGTGGCGAAGGATCCCCCCTCTACCCTAGTTCTTTTTTTACATAAACCCTATTGATTTTAACATTGAGTTGTCATAGGAGAGGAGTAGTCTCATTTCAACATTTTTTCAGTACTTTTTAAAAGAGTGCAAAGGAAGCTCTTTTTCACCAATTAAAAGTTAAACAAAAAAATTTTCTAATTATAAATTTTTTATTCAGTTCGAGGCCAATTTCCTTATTATGAATTAACATAATAAGTACTTTTTTCAAAAACTGCTATTTTTCATCATCAGGATACTCTCCTGACAAATACTTGACAGAGTTTTTGCTTTCAAAAACCTCTACACTTTCAGGAATGAAAAGACGATCGTTTCGGTGATTTTCCAGGTCCCCTTCATCAGTTTTCTTTAGAAAGTGGTGGCGGTAGTGCAATGCAATTTGAAGCATCAAAATTTCATATTAAATGTAGTGTGCTACATTAACAAAATGGGAATGGAGCAAACAAGCAAAGCATAGCAAAAAATATTATGAAAGTTTTTTGTTTTTGTATTTCATACCATCCCAGGAAAATTGTTTACAACCGCACCCATTCTGCAACTGGTTCTACTACAACCGATTTGCTTTTGGGACAACTTCAAACAAAAAGAATCGGTGTTAGAATCGACAGTAGAAGGGGCTGTGAATGAAAAGTAGCTATTCTACAACCGATTCTTTGGAACAGAAAATTTTCCTGGGATTGGTATAAATTAAATACAAATTTTATTTTTACCCTTCTTCTTTGTTAATACAAGAAGAGGCAAAAACATTTTCTCCGTACTGTGAGTGTTGTCAAAGTGTTGGTTTTTAATTTTTATTTAATTTAAATAAATTTTAAGTTTTCACAAAAAAAATTTTTTTTTTTTTTAATTTTACAAAAGTTTTTTATTGCCGCCACCGGGTATCGAACTTGCCACCTCACGATCGCTAGTCTAGGGTTCTACCGCTAAACTATTCTTTTATATGATAGTTCAGTGGCATAAAAACAGCACTTTGTTACTGCGAGCTTTTGTTCCTTATTCTCTTCAATAAAAGTACTTCTGAAACATGTTAAAAAGGTGCACTCGAATTCCATATTGTTTTCAGTACTATTTTTACAGGTGCATAAAAAGAAATTTCTCACCATTTTTTTTTATATACACATACATATTTTTAAAAATTTAAAAATTAAAAAAATATTGAATTTAAACATATTAATTATAAATATTAAAAAAAAGTTAGTAAAATAAAAAAATATTGGTCCCGCCGGGAATCGAACCTACGACCCTCTGTTTGAAAATGCCAAATGATACCAAATTTACTTTTTACGATCACTTTTAGAGCAATTGCTCTTTACAGGCAATACTTAACTGATTTTTTGTATGTTGTTCAGAAGTAATTCTAAAAAAGCTGTACAACGAAAGAAGTGATTTTTTGAAGTTGTGCAGAACTACTTCCAAAAAAGCATTGAAAATACACTAACGGATACTTGTGAAGCACTGAAAGAAATGGTACGTAAATCATTACTTCCAATTTTTTGTGCTGGCTTATATTATTCATAGCAGAGCTCCAAACAACTTAACATCTTATACCTAAATGTAGTGCTGCCAATTTGACAGTTTAGTAAATCGCGCCGCTCGTGACCTCTTTCTTCCAAAATCCCCGAATTTTCTATACTTGACTAATCCAATTTCGTAACACTGCCGCTCACTTAAGCCTGTATGTCCCGAATAGGTTTGTCCTAATTGGCTAGTCTCTCCAAATATTCAAACTTCATTTCAGACCTTGGGCTGTTGTACTTTTGTATTCTATCAACCTCTTCAGTTAACCTCTTGACTGCTTTATAGAGGCCGTCCCAATGGGTTTATAGTTAAGGTGATAATCCTTGCTTTCATTGTGGATTAAAAAAAAGTAGAACCAATTGACCCTAGTTGAATCCCACAGAGTTTGCAGCTCGGTTTTTTTTTTACTTTGCCACCAACCATTAACTGGTTGTATTGCAGACATAATGTCGTCATATTCATTTCTGACGCTCACTCGCTTCATAATTCTGCTAGAGCTTTCTAGAATAACTCGAACCGGTTCAACTTGGCATTGAAGATTGTTAATCTTTGCTGTAGGTTATCTTCCAGATTATTCATTTCATTCTTCAAATCGACCAGCGTCTTGTCAAATTTACTGCTTTGTAGCACAACACGATTCACTCTTTCACGCATGACCTCCGCGATAGCCTTCGGTTTGTTATTTGTGTGCAGGACCTCGAAGGATATTTGCGGGAACTCGAAGAATGTCAAAGGACGTGGAAATGTCTCAAAACATGCAGCAGATGTCCTTGTCAGGATAATTCCCCATGAGCTATAAAAAGAGGTTAGTTATGATTATTACCTTATGATCGCGTTGACGGCTACAGGTCTCAGTGCATTATTAGGAGTGACAGCCTGAATAACTCTCAAAATGTGTACACCGTAACGGGAGGAGCCACTTCTGTCATTACAAACGACTAGATCAAAGATTCTGATTGTTATCGCAAATTTGTTCTGAGACGTCCCAAATACACAATCAAGAAAAATATTTCCGGTGATCGCACTTTGAGTTAAATTCCATTCCGATGAGTTGAAACGTCTTTATTGCGTATATGCAGGGTAACGGGTAGTTTTAATAATAAGACTACCATTATTTATTTTTTAAAAATTTTGGCACTGAAAGGTTTACGAACATTTACGAGAAAATAAAGTAATTTTATTTGGCATTTACGACTTTACTTAAAACTACATTATTAGGTAGATTAGGTTATGTAGATTCGTTTATTTAATAGCAAAATTACAGGTTACATCTTTGCGAAAACTTATTGCACAGAATTGGCTTAGCCTTATATCTTAAATATTATATATATACATTTAGAAAAACAAAATATTTTGTAAGTTTTATTTAATATTTTACAAGGACTGAAGGAAAACTATTAGCAAAAACCTTCAATAAGAAACAATAAAAAATATAATAATATTTAATACCTTTCTGTTGCAAAATGCGGCTAACATTCCTATATTTCATATATGAATGTCAACCAAATCTAGGCATAGAGCAATAATAAAATGGAGTAGATAGATATAGGCGTAAAATAAATAAAGATATAACTAATATTTATAAGAATGACACGATGCAAAAACAAATGAATATATGTATGCTTAGCGCATGCTACGGGGACATTTTTTCCATCCACAGTTTAGTATGAATAGTTTGGGGACTGTCCTCAAACTCCTCCTAGGTTTAGCGCATGTTATCAGACATTTTTTACTAATATACAGCATAGTTTAGGCACATTTTTGGCTTTGTCTCCGAACTATACGCACCACATACATATATAAATATGAAAATTATATATAATAAAAACGTCTGCTAGAGATAAAGATTTGAGATCAATGGATTTTCAGATAAATTACAATTAAAAATAAAACGTTATCCCTATTTTAAATGTTCTAATTTTTTTTGAGATTTTAGTTTTTTGTGTTTTTTTAGAATTTTAATTGTGCTTGTCCTGGGCTGTAGTGGTGGCCTGGAATCCGACCCGGGAAGCATGCCAACCCGAGCTAGCTGGCATCACCACAACAGTTTCGTTGGGGGCACGTAACAGTTAGATTAGGTTAGGTACACTGTTTCTCAATACTTTGAGAAACAGTGTTCGTATTACTGATGCTATGAAGCCTTGTGGTTGAGAAATGCCTGGGTAACTTTACAAAAATTTTTAAAATTTTATTTTGCGCGATTTGGAGGCGCTTTAAGTGACTTTTGGCGCAATTTCCCCAGACTGGGCAACCATAAGCATTTTATTAGCGTTATTGAGAAATGAATTCCTATTTATCAAAGGAAATAGTATTCTCTTATATTTACACAGAGAAAACAGATTCATTGCGACAACCGAATTTCTTGCCAACTGAATAGTTTTGTTGCAACAACCGAATTATTTGGTTGTGACAATCAAATGTATTCCCGACACAACTTAAATATATCGTTCTGACCGAAATTCTATTGTCTTTACCTAATTTCTGTTGGCACAAACAAATATATCGGTGGTTCCAACTAAACCATTCGGTTGGCAAAGAATTCGGTTGTCACAATGAATCTGTTTTCTCTGTGTATCAATTTTCTCTATAGTGCGAGCTATATGAAACCGAAAAGTCAATTTCTTATCGAGACATATTCCTAAATATTTAATATTATCAGACCAAGCTATATTGCTTCCTAAGAGCGTCAGATTACTACTAGGTACATAGCATGACTTTCTTTTCCTAGTAAAAAGACAGCCTGTGTTTTATAACAATCTATTTTAATCTTCCACTTAAAATAGTAATCCTCCAACCTGTCAATAGAACACTGAAGTTCAGTCAAGATGTCCTGACTGAATTCATGTGTGAAGTAAATCGCAAGGTCATCTGCATAAGCGGCATATTTACATGGACTGATTGCCGGTATATCAGAACAAAAAATATTATAAAGCAGTGGACCTAAAACAGACCCCTGAGGAACACGCGCAGGAATGACATTTAAATCAGAGAAAAAGTTTCCAATAGCAACACAAAAGTATCGATCACTTAAAAAGTTTCTGATCAGTTTAATAAGGAACATTGGAAAATTAAACTGAATAAGCTTATAAATGAGGCCATGATGCCATACAGAATCAAATGCCTTTTCAATATCTAGTAACACAAGGGCTGTAGATAGCCCAGACATAAGGCCTTGTTTGACATCATTACAAATTCTTTTCACTTGGTGGATATTGGAATGTGATCTTCTGAAGCCAAATTGCTCGTCAGGAAAAATATGATTTTCACTAATAGTCTTTGAAAGTTTCTCACTGAGTATTTTCTCTAAAATCTTACCCAGACTACTTAAGAGACTAATTGGTCTATAATTCTTAGGTCGATTAAGAATTTTACCTGGTTTCGGAATAGGCTTAACCTTGGCAGTTTTCCAGGTTTTCGGAAAGTATTGTAAACTTAAACATGAGTTGTAAATATCTGTTAAGTATCGGGATTTGAGGTAATTGCTACAGCATTTGAGGTAATTGCTTCAGCATTTGATTGTTTATTTCATCCAAACCGCAGGCCTTTCTTTTCTTACAATTTCCTATAAGTTCCTCTACATCCACAATTGAGATCAGGTCTGAATTTGGAGTATTAAAATCTAATGAATCAAAATGTTCTATAGTTCGATTAACAATCGTTGTAAGGTGTTCAGAGCCCATATTCTCAGATATCGTATTATGTAACACCAAAAGTTTCCGCAAAAGCATTTGCCTTATCAATGTCTGGGACCAAAACCTTATTCCCAGATAAAAGAGTGTGACAGTGTCTTGTCTTTCTTTTCAAAATTTTTGTTGCATTCCAAAAATGTTTAGATCCCTTATCTAAGGAACTCAATCTACAATTCCACTGCTTATTCCGAAAAATATATATCTCATTACGTATAAGAGCCGTATATCTGTTCATAACCTCGAAATCTGAGTATTGTCTATACCTTGACCATTCTCTACGAAATTGATTTCTTATCTTCATTAAACTTAATATATAATTTGGAAGTTTTAAGTAATTCGTTTTTGGTTTACTTTTTGGGACGGATTGTCTTACAGCATCTAACAATAAATTAGTGAAACAATCTACGTGATTGTCAATATCATCAGGAGTACTGAATGTAGAATTTTCTAAGGTATTATTCGAAACCATATTCCGCTCGATTAAAATTATAATATAAGTTTTACAACAAAGGCATGGAAGTTCATAAGTTAAAAGAAACCGGTAGATGATCAGAACATAATTCATTTAAAGTAAGAGGGTTCGAAATAAATTCGGGAATATTAGACTAAATCAAATCAAGAGTAGAGGGATTGAATCCAGCGTTTGCCGATATATAAGTGGGTGAAGTAAAATTGTCACTGGGAAGTATGATGTTAAATCATGTAACATATTTCCCCATGGATTGGCACGTAAGCAATTCCAGTTCTTATGACTGGAATTAAAATCACCACAAATTATAAATTTCCCATTTCTATTTAACATTTTCCTCAAATCACCTCTAAATTTATTACGAAGTGCGCTATTATTCTGCCCACCAGGAAAGTAAGCAATGTAGATGTGAAGACTTAAATCTTGACGAAACTTAATCTTAATGCCAACATTTTCAATAACGTGTGTTACAATACTGGGAATTGATATAAAACTAAGAGTTTTCCTAATAAGTATGGCAACACCACCGCCCATTTTATTTATGCGCTCACGTCTTATACAAGTATATTGAGGATAATAAAGATTATCTTTTTCACTGAGCCAAGTCTCAGTTAAAAGACAAATATCAATATCATTGCATTATTATCTTTAGTTTTTTTTTTGGAAATTATAAAATTTTCTAAATATTCTTCCGCATAATTGCAGATAAGTTATAGAAGTTTAAATTTTAAAATCATAGTTGTGTTGAAACTTAAAGACTTAAAAATCATTCAAAATTTGTGTGTTTGTTTTTTTCACTCAGGAAATTCATCACATTTTTTGATTTCACCCATATATATTTGTTTTAAAGAGAAGTAACACCCATGAAATTCTTCCTAATAATTATTCTGTTGCTTCCTTTGGAAAGGGTATAGAGAAGAAGGGAAAGGTGGTGAAAGATGAAGGGCTTCAAATATGGCAACACTGTAATTACGCGAGATGTTGAATTTTGGAACAGTTGTTGCGCGCCTACTGATGGTGAGTTGGCGAACTTTATTGAAGCTTTTTAGTTCATATCACTGTTATATTATTTTACTTCGGTGGGGTTAAGTGCTATGGGAACACCGAAGGAGGACGCTGCGATATGTATTGCTGATAGAAAAAACCCATACATATTATTTCATATATTATTTCATAAATTGATGTTGCCTTGGTTGGGGCTCGAACCCGCAACCTCACGTGTAACAGTCCAACGCTCTAACCATTACACCACAGCGCCCACATTTGAACATTTAAGGCGTATATGCCCACCTTATTTATAGCAACTGACAGCGAGAGTATTTATATGTCCATTTACATCGCATTTATACTACCCGTGTACCCTGGGTGTATGAAACTTTTAATAAATAAAATTGTATTTTCCACGAAATTACCTTAATGAAAGTGTCAATCGATGAGTTCCCTTGCAGTGTTTTAGGCAAAACATTTCTATTACAATATCATGAGGATAGTCCTCTCTCTATATTATCCGTTCTATGGAAACAATTTAAATGAGTTTTTTAAGGTTTTTCTAAAACTCTGCTGAGTGATTATTATTAACAGTAGTCTAAGAGATTTTTTTACTAAATTATTATTTCATGTTTAGTACTTTAAATATAAATACTTTACAAAATTCCTACTGAGTTTTGTACATTACACAAATCACAAATTTCCTAAATATCTTTATAAAACAATGTAAAGACTTTTTGACACCCATGACAGCCAAGTATTAAGAAAACAAAAAGTAAATTTTTTCATCTTTCGCAACAACTACTGGTTTTATATACTTTAAGCATAAATTTTAATAAACAAAAAAGCAAATACAAACCATCCAACCTAACTACAGTAACGTATTTAGGTACTTTACGCAAAAAAGTATTTATACAACCATTTTTTTTGTGAACATTTGTTATAAAAAATAAACAAAAGTAAAAAAAAAACAACAAGGAAGGTTTGGTGTTTAGTTCACTCCAATTTTAAATAATTTTTCATTAATCCAATGCCATATAAAAGGGTTAAAACTGATCGCAAATTTCATTTTTTGGTACGTTTTTGAATTATATTCAAATACCAATAAAGTACTTAGAATATTAAAAAAATTTCAAAGAAAAAAAATATCGATCAACTTTGAAACAAATTTTTACACCCCAATAGCGGCTGGCGCTGATATATTTAATACCGAAAGTTTTTTTTAATATTGTCACCTCTATCACATATCTAAATTCTAATCCAAATCTAGGGTAACCCTTAAACGCACACTCCTTGTGAATATTAGCATATTAAGATATACGATAAAGGTGTGTAAAAGAGGGGTATAAAATTTACAAATGCTGTAGTGTTTCTTGACTATAAAATATAAGAAAAATTACTTCTGACACACCTTTTTTCATTTATACTTTCATATTTTTTATATACATTTAGTTAGTAGTGTGTGTCTGAGTGTTTATTAAGAGTAACACCTTTTATACTTGTTACTAAAGCATCTAAGTTATTAAAAAATATATACAGTGGTGGAAAATTTCATAGGAACGATTCAAGTTTTTTCTATTTTTTTTTTCGTTGCCTTTATTTTTAAAAATTAAAATAGTTGCTAAATTCGCCCCGGGAGGCAAATATGTGGTTTAGAATATTATACAGAATTTTAACATAATGTCTGTTTTTTTATTTTGTCACTTGTTTTAAGAGGGCGTGGCTTTCAATAAAAAATTAGCGATATCGACCTGTTATCAAATTACAGAGTAAAATTTAGCGAGTACTGATCGGATCTATACAAACTGTACATTTTTGGAAATTCTACAAAATTTCCTTAAGACTTGCATTATTTTTATCCAGAAATGGTCGCCAGACTTAAAATGACAGTGTCTTAAACATGAAAAAAAATTTATTTGTTTTTAGCAATTTTAAAATAAAGTTACCAACACTGAAATTTTAAAGCGAATAGTTTTATGCTATACGCTTTAAAATTAACAAAAAAGTCAAGTTTTTTTCTATCTTAAGTATAAAGCATTTCCTATTAAAATTTCAGTGTGGTTAACTTTATTATAAAATCACTAAACACAAAGAAAATTATTTTTATGTTTAAGGCACTGTCATTTCAAGTCTGGCGACTATTTCTAGATAAAAATAATGCAGAAGTTAAGGAAATTTTGTAGGATTTCCAAAAATATACGGTTTGTATAGATCCGATCAGTACTCGCTAAATTTTACTCTGTAAGTTGATAACAGGTCGATATCGCTAATTTCTCATTGAAAGCCACTAAGTGGGCGTGGTGACAAGTGACAAAATAAAAAAACAGACATTATGTTAAAATTCTGCACAATATTCTAAACCACATATTTGCCTCCCGAAGCGAATTTAGCCACTATTTTGATTTTTAAAAATAAAGGCAACGAAAAAAAAAATCAGAAAAAACTTGAATCGTTCCTATTAAATTTGCCACCACTGTATATACACCAACAATTTAAGTTAAGGACAACCCTACTCATTGTGTAATATATAGAAGCTTATTGTAGGTTAAATAAACATTAATGTGAATGTGTTTTAATATTTTACTTTATTGAAGTTGTGTCGTTTAAATGCTGCTCTATAAAAAAAATAATATTTGTTTTTCTTTCTTCTTTTATATGTAACTATATGTGCGTGTATGCTTTAATATTAATCTTGTTTATTTGTTATTATTTCTTGCTAATGAAATGTGTACCATTGTTTTTAGTTCTTTTGCAAAGAAAAAATTTATTTCCATAAATTATAAATCTAAAAAAATTAAAATCATTTAACTTTATTTATATTTCTGTGACAATATTTTTCTTTTTTGTTTGTTGAGTAATTTTAATTTCATAACAAGTATACGTTAGATAACACTAGTTTACAGCCATTTTGCTAACTGAATGCAAATATGATTTTTTATGTATTCTCTAGTGTTTTAAAAACGAAAAATGCGTTAAAATTTTGTATGTACTAGTTTTCAGAAATACCAATTTTTCAGCGACGAGGTTAATGTAAATGCTATTAAAAAGTAAACAAAACTTGTGACAATTGTTTTATAATAAATTTGATAGCTTGAGCAGGGGTATGGCATCACCAAAAAAATAAGTTATAAAAAAATCGTTATCACTAGATGGCACTTTGTAAAAAAAATTGCAAATTTTCTTTTTTTATTTAAATTTAAAAAAAAACAATCAACAAAAGAAAAAATACAAACAAATATTTCAAATTTTATTATTTGAATATATTCCGCGTTTGTTTTTTCCTTATTTTGAGCAGTTTTCAGCAATTTTTGAATTTTTAAATATAGGCTCAGCTGATACTAAATTGATATTAAATAGTTGACCAGGTAATACTAAATTTCAGCGCCTTCTATTGGTGAATAGTGTAAGTTTTTATTTCCTATCTCTATAATTAATAGTCTCTGAAAACATCCCTGCAAGCAATCGGTTGGAAGATATTTTGAATTAAAAGAATCAAGCAGTGTTTTGAAATTGTCTTCCTTTTATCGTTAGGAAGATAATTCGCCGATATTTGGGAAAAAATAATTCAAAAATTGTATTTTTTGCTATATTTTTTTAACGATAATATTGCGGCAATATCACTTTTGTATCGTCTCGAACATAAAGCAAATATGTTTGAAATCTTTTGTCATTTTGAAAAAAATGAAAACAAAATTTGTACAAAAACAATTAAAAGATATATACGAAATGAACTTGTGGAAATATCAATATTAAATGCGCGCGAAAAATAGGCCGAGATGAAATGAAGATAATTTATAAGTGGGTAAATCGATTCTGTATGCAGATATTCTTTTTCAGACTTAAATTTAATAATGAAAAAAAAAAAAAAAAATCGTCTATATGGATGAAACTTCTGCAATACGAAATTGATATTGAATTTTACATAAGCTTGGGTGGAAGTTTTCTTTTATGATCCTTTTGATGTTCTTTTTAATTAATGGAAAGGAATTAATTTTTATTCGTAAAAAATTTAAGCAAATCACTTGGATCTGACAACTTGTCTCAAAATAATTAAAGAACTGCTTTAGAAACGGAAAATAAAGATTTAACGATACTTTGGAATCAACGAAAAATTGATTTCTTAAGATCACTTCCACTTTTTTTGCTGGGATAGTAGAAAACTGAACTTCTACTATAAATATGGTAAATTTACTCCCAGTGCGTAAATGAAAAAAATTTCATAAATGATGCGTAATTCAAGTACAGATAAAATTTTTAAATTTGCATTGAAAATGTGATAAAAAAATTCAGAGATTGTGTGTAAATTTAATATTCTTGTGCGTAAATTTGTAAAAACAAATACACTATTGGGATTCTTATACACTTATTTATTTAACACTTTATTTACAACATTATAAGACACAAGTTTACCACCGTTTTGAATATAACGATTTACTAAAGCCCAACTGAACTATATAAACACTAATGCGCAACTGACTGCATACGTTAAGTGGCAGAACTCTAAAAAATCTACAAAACAATCTAACAATCTAAAAAATTTCAGAGTACTAAGATTATAACACTTATTTTATTCATAACAGAGCCCCCAACCACTTAACATTATATTTAAATCAAGTGCTATCATTGAAAATTTTGCTGGCGCAAATACAGTTACTATTCCCTGTTATTTTAGCAGAATTTTGAACTATTTCTACGTGCTTTTTTTATGAGTGTAGGAAGAAGTCCTTATGGTCATAGATTTTTGTTTTTTTATGTTGAAAAAGTCATTACAACTTCAGGATATTTCTTTGCGAAAAGTTATCGGAATCCAACAATTTTTCTATATAAAGTCCTTTTGACAATTCGCGGATTTTCTGATAATATTTTTCTTAAGGCCATAGAGTCTCTGACCACTTTTTCCTATTAAAAAGCGTTAGATTTTGAGATCTGTTTCCCACAGATTGTGAGTATACGTTCCACTAGACAACGTATCAGATTCCATACTTTTAATAGAACAATTTTTTTTTTTTTCAGAAACTGAGGCTTTTTCGATACGAGGAGTACAGTATAAAATGAGACATATATACAGGACTTCATATTATTGAAAATCCTTAGATTCTAAGCATTTTCTTCAAACATCAGAAGCGGTCGGTAAATTCTTTCTATTACTTAACATGATGCTCTCTTTGGAAAGGGGATTGAGATTCATATCTGAGGTGGTGAAAGTTTGGCAACATTGGCTTCAAATATGGCAACACTGTAATTTCGCGAGTTGTTGAATTTTAGAACAGTCGTTGCGCGCCATGCGATATAGAGTTGCCAAAGTTTGTTGAAAGCTTTTTGATTCATAAATAGTAGCCCTGTTTTGTTATACACCGAGGGAGAACGCTGCGATATATACACATGGGGCATAGAAATACTTACACATATTATTTTCCTAAATTGATGTTGCTGACACTGAGGATCGAACCCGGAACCTTATGTATAACAGTCCAGCACAATTACACAACATCAAATTATGGAGACGGGTTTTCGTTATTTCGTCAATATATTTTCTTACTGTTATATCAACTGAATCCGAAACTGCCCAGTCAGAAATCGCCAGTGGTACAAAAAATCAAGCACTGGCATACCACTGGGTAACCACGGTATTAAAACTAAATGACTGGCAGAACACTCATTTGATACGCTTTGCCAGCGTTTGCAAAAAGTGTTTTACCAGTATTTGTTTTACAAAAATTTCGGTGGTTTATAAAAAAAAACCACTGGTAAAGAATTGGCTTAGAGTGATATGCCATGGCTTGCAACCAGTGGTTTTCCAGTGCTACCTAGCAAATGCTACCAGCCGTACAAAAATCAATTCACTGGTAGACCAATGATTTTATAAAAATGCTGACGCTTCGTTAAAAAATGTTTGTAGTCAGAAGGTTGCGAGTTCAAATCCGGTTGCAAGCAAAAATTTTTTTTTGGATTTTTTTTAATTAAAAATTTTTTTGTTTTACAAAACCAATTTTTTTTGTTTGTGGGAAAGCTCCTTCAGGACCCACTTTTCTTTTGACCTCCCAACACTGGCATACTAGTTACAAAAAATTGTTTGCCAGTACTACCAATTTGGCACAGCCAGTAGTTGTCCAGCTATTATCACTCATTTATGTGTTTAGCCATCAAATATTACATGTCTCGTTAGCTCAGTGGGTAGAGCAATCGTCTGCCAACCTGACGGCCTGGGTTCAAATCACGGCAGGACCAAAAAAATACATATGAACTTTTTTTAAATTTTATTTTGAAAAATATATTTCCAGACCACCTATTTATTGGTTTTGCCAACGTTTAAAAATTTTGTCCCTCCAGTGCTTTTCCGGCGCTTTTTGAACAGCCGGTCCTTTTGTCTAATGATGTTATCATTTTGGGAATGGGAAAGCACTTTTAGCCAGTACTTTTACCACCTGTTAAAGTGCTTTGCCACCGCTTTCCCGTTTGTATTTTTCTGACTGGGTGGTCGTATCACTGAACAAGTTTTTATTAGACACTATTAAACTACCGCTGTGACTGTTTGATTCACCGGTCTTTGATTTCATAAACCTAGAAAGAATAACGTGAAACGAAATCTTTGAAACACCAACAATATTTATCGTTACCTCTCAAGTTTAGACGTTACACGGGCATATTTGAACGGTTGTCAAAAATTCAATTAACAATATTTTTAATATTTTATTTAAAGTCATGTTATTTTAGTATTCTTAAAAAATATCAGTTTTATATTTCCCCAGCCAAAATCGCCAAAGGCAAAATAGGCAGCCACTATGCAGCCTTCATTAATTATCGGAAAATAAAAATGTAAAGTGATTCTTACTCCCAGGTAAATTCTCTAGTCCTTATCGTAGCCCCATTTTTATTTGTAAAATTTTTTTTTTAACAAAGCTGCCCCACAAACTTAAAAATTCTATAAAAGGCAAAAAAAAAAAAAAAACATTTGCTCGGGGATATAAATTTATTTGACCAAAATTCAAAAAAGGGCCACGATAGGGACTAGAGTTTTTTATTGCCTATGAATGAAAAAAACTCGGATCGAAATCGGTTAACCTGCCTCGGCTGTACAGTGGCAGCCGATTTTGAACTCAGGGTTGTGGTAAAACACGTTTAAAGTTTAAAATTAATTTTACGCTAATAAAACAGCAAAATTTCTAAAAACCTTGTATGAACAAAATTTATATCTCGCTGTTTTCTACATTTTCACCAAATTTGGAAAGAATCGAATAAAGAGTATTTTATATATTAACCCAAACATTCTTAAAAACGATGGTAGAGAATTTATTAGATATTTCATTTCGGTCAAAATCTTTCATTTCGTACATTTGTTAATGTGTTTTATATCTGTTTTTTATTCTTGATATATATTGATTACTTTTATTGCTTATAAAAAGCCGTCAGTACCTGCCTCATATAACGTGTTCGCCCACCATCGAGGAATCATCATTCAATTTTCTTTAAAGACTGAGTGCAATTCTTGCATCTTCGAATGTAGTTTTTTTTTCTTTTTGTTGTGCTGTATTATACGAAATAAGATTTGTAATAAAGACAATGATAGAAAACGCTCCCACAAAATTTTGTGTACAAATTTAATGCATAGAATATTACTTTGTGACTAAAATATATTTTACAAAGAAACCTGTCTAAATTTTATTTCTTCGAATTTTTTATTGATATTTTCTGAGCACATACTGAAGAGAATGCTCTATCGTTTAACAGACTTTTGTACTAACTTTTTTTATAAGTTTAGGTGGCTTGCCTGACTTTAATTCTAACGTTGCTCAAATACCTTAAAGTACCTCGGGACTGTTAATAATGTCAGTCTGAGATATCAAAATACTAAATTTGAATCGAATATTGAGTTTTCTTGCTTTAATATATTTAAGAAATTATGGGTTTCCTGCTGTATTTAATAAGAAACTTAGTATTTACTTTCTATAAAAGTAGCTTAAATATTGATTAGTTAAACATTAAAAAAAAGTTTCTTCAAAAAAAACCAACATTAAATATTCTGTTGTTAACTGTAATAATGTGAATGTGAAAAACAAATACGTTTCAAATATTTCTTATTTCACACCTAACAAAATCAACCCAAATCTAAAGCAAACACCACTAACTACTACTAGCTTATTCCTCCCTAAATGGACGTAGAATCCCATTAGTAGTACCTATCCACAGTTTAAACTATTTCTGAAATAAAAAAAATTATCAAAAAAACAAAAAAATAATAACAAGACAGAAGTGTAGAAAAAAAAAATTCTGTAAAACAAAACACAAAAAGTTTTTAAAAGTCATGAATATTTATGAGTTGAAAAACAACAAATTTTTTCTACTAAAGCTATTTTGT
This sequence comes from Leucophora obtusa, assembly GCA_949987735.1. Lineage (NCBI taxonomy): Eukaryota > Metazoa > Arthropoda > Insecta > Diptera > Anthomyiidae > Leucophora > Leucophora obtusa. The sequence goes on along the minus strand of OX465298.1, from coordinate 37,862,417 downwards.
AAAAGAATTTTTTGTCTAAAAAAAATTTAGAATATCTGCACAAAAAATAGCAAAAGTAGCTGTGGTGATTTTTGTCAAAAGTTTGTTGAACAAAAAAAAAAAAAATGTATAAAAAATTTATTTTTACAAACACAAATGTAAATTTTTAATACGCAATATTGCAACAAACTAAGTTTTTTAGGAATAGAAGTAGGTTTTTGTTTTTTTTCTCACATTCATATTATATTAACACTTGTTTAGTTATACATGTGTTGGAATACACTAAAGTATTGCTTTGGGTTTTAAGGATTTTTGGAATATATATGTTGGCAAGCATACTATATGTATGTGTATTTTCATATACATACATATGTAGGTCACTTAATAAAATATTTATACATACAAAAAACCTAACACATTTACATATCCTGGTTATTGACCTATGTTTTTAAATGACAACTTGTTGTCTGTTTAAATGGGAATTTTTAACAAAAATATAGATAACAAGAATTTTGTACTTAAAAATCTATTTAAAGTATTTTTTTTTTTTTTTCTTAATAAAATTATTTATTCAAAATCGACGAAATCTATCTATAGTTATAGTAAAAGTACTCAATATTTTTAGGTGTATACGCTAGGTTGCTCCAAAACTATATTTTTTCCAGTTATTTCACGGGGTAGCCTGGAGAATGAGATATCGAGAAGAGTTTGAAAAATGGATTACAAGGGGAAGATATAACTTTTAATACATTTTACCATTGATATTTTACACTACTCGGTGATTCGGAGTGAATGATATTTATAATAAATCAATAAAAACCTGAATTGGTTAAAAAACAGCCGAGTTATTACCATTTCCCCCGGCAACTGATGTGTTGCAGACCAGGTATTCGGGTCCAAATTTTAAAATTTATTGAAATAATATGCTACAGGAACATTTTTTATATTACGATTTCGAAAATACTCAGATAAGGAGTACTTTTTATATACTGTCTACAGAATTAAAAAATATTATAGCGTTAGAAAATTTCAGAAAAATATAAAATTTATTCTTCGATTCCATAGTTAAGTGGTCTTTAATACATTATTGGTCTCGGGTATCTGTAATATCTTGAATATTTTCGAACCGATTTTTAATTTTTATACCTTTTCAAAAAGACAATCAAGTAAAAGATTACGATTGTGCAATCATTTGGTGTAAAGAAATGTGCTCAATAACAAAAGCTTTTAAAAAATTAAGAAGGCTTATATTTACTAACCAAATTTTCCATCGATTTTCGGCGCGACTTTTCTTTATCCAATCGGCAGCAAATTTCAAACCAGTAATTTGCGAAAAAGGTGACACGCAGGAGATAAGAAGATAAACAAAAAATCTAAAGTTGAATGTTTGTATGTGTCTGTTTGATCACTTCTGAAAGTAAAAACAATAACAGAAAGCTGAATAGGAAAGAAAACTATGAATTAGCTAAATTGTATTCAAGGCCTTACTTAGGTGAGATGGCTAAGTTGTCGAACTTTATTATAGTTACGTTTGTCTTGTAGGCGTGCATGGGTTCGATTCCTACAGCCGACGGGTTGTTGAAAAATTATCATATAGAGACAATCTGACAATAAAATATAAACAATAATGCAATTTAATGGAAAATCCTTGATGAAGCCTGTCCATAGAAAAAGGCAGAAACTGCATCTAGTCTGATTTGAAAATTTAATGTGTTTATAAATTTTGAAAAAATGTTTATTCTTCTTAACTTTAAACTAAATTAGGAATTTTTATATTCAAGCAAAAAAATTAGCTCAATGGGAATTCCTAAAATTAGTTTTTAAAATTCTTTATACATCGCTGAACACCTCTAGTGTTTATGAACGACAACGATCGGAAGCTTACTGTTAGAAGAGAAAAAAAGTAATGTACATGTATATTTTTGTGGCAGTCCCATCTCATGTTTAGGGGTTAAAAAGTGTGGCCAAAATAACCCAATTTTTCATTTTTTAATTTATTTCCTCTAATTTTAAAGAAAAAGAAACAAAATAAGTATCAAATGAAAGCTTTTTGGAGACACACCTACCGGTATAGGAAACATGTCCGATCGTGTGCAACTTTTTTGTTTATTTAATTATTATTTTTTTTTCTGAAAAGTACACTCATAAAAAAAAGCTAGTTCAGACGTCTGTTAAACGCGTTCTGATTCTATTGAATTAATTGTTCTGTTATTTTGTTTAAAAACTTTGGATGAAACTAATATTTTTTGTAAATATAATTTAGCATTACAAATACTTTCATCCGTATTTGAACTAACTTTGCATGTTAATCTTTAGTAATTTGTGTTCCTTAACTTTACAAATTTTTCAGCTAATCTAAACCATAATTATTTCCTAATTGTTATATTTTTGTGTCTCTGCTGTCATAATCACATAGAGATGGCGCAATATATTTTTGTATTACATTATCGTAAAATTGCTTGTTCCAGTAATGCCAGATGCTATTTTGAAAATTCCCTACGTTTCTTAAAAAAATTCCCACTGTTTCCCTACAATCGAAAATTTTTTCCGTACTTTAGAAAATACCGAATATTAGTTATTAAATTGAAGAAATAATTCGACTTTAATTAAAAATGTGTTGAGAAAAATATTTTGTAAAACTACACCATTTCCAATTGTGTTTCAGAAATTACCAATTGTATTTCAGAAATTATCAAATGTATTTCAGAAATTATTCTCTATTTACTATTGAATACAATCAATAAATTATGAAATACGATAAATAATGAAATTTTCCATCTAAAAGACACATTTGTAAATTAGTTTTTGTCACTGATCACGAAACCAAATACAAAATGGCTTGGAATCAAAAGATCGAGGAGAATTTCACTTACATAAAATATCTTGCAATGCTAGAATTCCGTAAAAATTACAGCGATCTCAGCAGTTTTGACACAAATCTTTTCTGCAGTGACTAGACCCCAATGAGTGCTATGGGACGCTACCATTAACTCAACTATTTTTTATATTGATTTGAATTGTTTTCATTCTGGTTAGATTGCGCCAATAAGATTAAATTTACGTTTACCTAACCTGGTATATACAGAGTTTTGAAGAATTAATTCCTTAATTCAATTTTTCAATTCTGAATTAAAAATTCGATGAATTAATACACAAAGTACCATATATTGAATGGAATTAATTCATATTTATTTTCCTTCGATTTTTTTTGTTACGAATTACTTCAATTTATTTTTATTAAATCAAATGAATTAATTCACTGGTGAACGCGTTCAATTTTATAAATCGAACGGAAAAAAGTGAATTAATTCCCTACTGAATTATTTCACCACTGAATTCGTTTAATTTCAGTTTCGTTCAGTGTTTTAAAAAACAATAAAATTACGTTCAGTGAATTAAAAAAAATACGTTCAGTGAACTAAAAAAAAAAAAATTACGTTTACTGAATTGAAAAAAAAAAATTCACTCACTGAATTGAAAAAAAAAAAATACGTTCACTGAATTTAAAGCCTGTTTTCTGCCGTTCAGTAGAAGAAAACATTTATTTACAAAGTTTTACAGCATTGGCTAGTAAAAATAAACAAATTATATATTAAGTTTTAGAGAAACCCGATGCAGTTTAGCAACCTACATAATTACTATTAAAAATAAAAACTTTACAGATATAGATGAATTTGGAAAATATATAATTATCAATTTTTCAAACTTATGCTTCCCCGTAAAATCCTTCGCTATGACGTATTTCATTTATACGTTTTTACTATACTAAGAACTCTACAAGCCATTATATTTATTTATTTATTTTTATTTATTTATTTTTCAATTCAGTAAACGTATTTTTTTTAATTCAGTGAACGTAACTTTTATTCAGTTCAGTGAACTTATTTTTTTTAATTCAGTGAACGTAATTTTTTTTCAATTTAGGGAACGTATTTTTTTTAATTCAGTGAACGTAACTTTTTTTTCAATTCAGTAAACGTATTTTTTTTAATTCAGTGAACGTAACTTTTTTTTCAATTCAGTGAACGTATTTTTTTTAATTCAATGAACGTAACTTTTTTTCAATTCAGTAAACGTATTGTTTTTAATTCAGTGAACGTAATTTTTTTTCAATTTAGGGAACGTAATTTTTTTTTTAATTCACTGAACAAAAATGAAATTGAAGGAATTCAGTGGTGAATTAATTCAGTCAGGAATTAATTCAATTCTTTGAATTTGTTGTTTGATGAACGCGTTCAGTTGAACGAATTCAGTGAATTATTTAAGAAAAGAAATTCATTCAATTCTAGAGAAAATTGAATTCCATTGCTAGTGAATTCACTGAAAAATTGTATACAAATAAAATAAAATGCAACTAAAGCAAAAATTATCTTGTTGTTGCTTCGTGTGAAATTTGCAAATTTGATGGTATTTTTTTAATACATTTCAAGACACTAGGAATGTGAATAATAAACTACCACTATATTTAGCTTTACACGCCATCAGAAGCGAAACGTTTCCATTTATTAATATCTGTTCCCAGTAAAATTTTAGGTGAACTTGCTCAAAGCAATCTATTTTTCAATAGCTGTGTAACTTTGTTTATTTTTTAACTCATACCTTCAAATTTACTGTCTTAAATGATACCTTAACCAAACTCAATGAGTATTTTTGATTTGACTATTAATATTTCAGAAACGTATAATTTGAACGATTCTCAAAAATATTCTTTTTATGAATTTTAGTATAAAACTTGATTAAAAAAAGTATTTGCATTTATTTTACAAAGAACTCATAAAGTTTTATATTCTTTAAGCATACATATCGTCACCTAAAATGCAAAAGGGCGTAACAACAAAAAAATTTAAGCAGATTTTCTGATTGATTATGATACACTACACTAAATTACATTTCCCTACAAAATTTTAAACTTATACGAGGGCGACCGCAAAAGTAACTGGCCTGGCACATTTTCTGTTTTACTAGCAACTTTTTTTTTTTTTTTTAAAGCAATCTTTTATAAGCCGTCTGTCAAAATTTCCGAAATATTTAACGATTATTTTCTTTGTTACAGGTGATTGAATTAAACAAGTTTTGTAATTTTTGAAAAATGGAAAATAAAGAGTTTCGTGCGGTAATTAAACACTTTTATATGAAAGGTTACACGCCACAATTAATCAAAGATGAATTGGATTCTGTTCATGGTGATAATGCCGTGAAATCCTGGGTCCAACAATTTAAAATGGGTCGTTCAAGTACGGAAGATGAACAATGCTCTGGAAGACCGAAAACTGCTACTACTATTGAAAACATTAGAAAAATATTTAATGAAGTGACTAAAGATAGACGAATAAAGCTCAGAGAACTTGCTGATATTGTTAAAATACATGAAAAAGAAGTTTGGAGTATTTTACATGATGAACTCCACATGAAAAAGCTATCTGCAAGATGGGTGCCGCATTTGTTGACTTTGCCCCTTCATGCTCCTTCACACATTGCATTTTTAACTCAACAAAAACTGGCCGAATTACGATTCGAAATTGCTCCGCATCCACCATATAGTCCAGATTTAGCTCCTTCTGATTATTTCTTGTTTCCAAATTTAAAAAAATTTCTCGGTGGCAAAAAATTTTCGTCCAATAGCGAGGTTATTGCTGAAACTGAGGCATATTTTGAAGGTCTTGAAAAATCTTATTTTTCGGATGGAAATAAAAAACTCGAAAAACGTTTGATGAAGTGTATTGAGTTGGAAGGAGATTATGTTGAAAAATAAATAATAATAATTCCAAAAAAACGGTTCTTTTTATGTTAGGCCAGTTACTTTTGCGGTCGCCCTCGTATGTCGAAATAAGTCTATAGTCGTGTTTTAAACAAGATAAGAAAATATAGAATATTTTTAATTCGACAACGTTTTTTTTTTTTTGGTTCTAGTGTAAAAAAATAAAAAGTGTTGTTACGTCCTTTTGCATTTTAGGTGACGATATACATATACACTTTTAAACCCATAATATTATTTTATACATAATTACTCTGAATATTTAAAGACTACATCCCTATATACTACATTTTCTTGGCCTAAATATTATGAAAACAAAAAACTCTTAACATGTTCGTTAGGTTTTCCGCTTTGGAGTTTTCCTTGTTGAAAATAAAAAGATTTAATCATATATTTAAATCTCAATTTGATTTGCATGTGCTTAATTTCTTCACCTTTATTTCAGCCTGGTTTAACCTCAAAAAATACACCTTCTTGTAATATGCAAACAAACCAAATAAAGTGGGAATGTGTAAAAAGACTTTATATTAAATGTCTTAAATATGTAAATTAGTAAATGTCAACACGTAGTAGAAAGAAAAAAACAAAACGAGAAAAAGCGATACAGAAATGTTCTAGACGTATAAAGAAACGGAGTCTAAAAGGAAGAACGTGTTATTTTAAAAGCGAAAAAAATAAAGAAAAGTGTAACACTAAACCAAGCCGAACTATTAATAGTACTTACTTTGTTTAACATTTAGATTTTGTTTCAACCTGTGTTTTTTAAATGGTTGTAGTTTCTTTTTTTAGTTATTTCCGCAACAGTGGTATTAAGGAGTTTGAAAAAGGAAAACAAAATTGTTTATTTGATTTTAGCAAATGTACTTCAAGAAATTAATCTAAATAACGTTTTTTCCACTTTTGAATAGATTTTTTTAATTTACGGATTTGGTTGGTTTAAGTGGCCGCTCACACAAGTAGAGTGCTAGTTAACTCCATTTTGAAAACCCACATCACTCAGAGGGTACAGATGTTGAGAGTGCTAGATCCAACCTCATTGTAGAGATATCTAAATTATCATATCATCCAGCCCAATCTGAGATAATTCGTCAAGCATATCGTCGCTATGCCTAAGAAATTGGCTATTTTTAGAACAAAATTTAAATGAGAAGTTCTATAAAATAACTTTATTTCAGTCTTTTCCGATATTTTTATAAATAATTTCTTTACGTAAACAAAACTACAAATTATCCATTTATAAATTAATTGCTTCCAGAAATCATACCGACCAAAACCAAAATTAAAGACTTTATTTGGGAATTCCTCAAATAATTTTAAAAATAAATAGTCTTAGAAACCTAAATCCAAAAAATCCTATGCTTAGCGCCGATAAGTGCTGCACACTCACAAAGATAGTTATATCTCTCCTTGTATTCACCAACTGCGGCTCTGAGTATTGTGGTCCGAAGCTATTCACATGCCGCCGAATCTTTAAATGACCCGTCAACACAGCAGTCAGTCTCGAAATATTACTTCTACCATGACTAACAAGAAAGGTATCCAAATAGCTTTTTTCAGATTAAAATTCTGATATATTTATGATAAAGGAGAAAACTTAAGAGACACACATTTTTTTTCAACCGCCCAATCCCACGTTTATGTGTTAAATACATGTCTGAATTTGTCTTTATTTCTAAACAGAGCCCAAAGCCATGAAGCTGCCTGGCTGTCGATAAAAATGGCAATGTTAGCGCCTCCTCCTCTTTGAAAAAGCGACTTACACGCCTACTCTCTTGTTAGAACTTCTCCCTGAAAAACACTGCCATCGTCGGAATGTATTAAGGAGTCAGTAATATTGGACTCCTCAGAGTAATTATCAAACTCAAAACCGCAGCTTATCTTAGAGCCGTCAGTGTAAACCTCAATATTAAAATGGCCCATAATGCTAGGGCTACACTCACAATATATTTTCCATAACCGATTGAGGTTTATTTAAAAAGTAGTAGGTAAAGTTTGTTTTCAATTGAAGAATCCATTGAAATACATTGCAACATATTGTTAAACTTTTTTTTATCAATCAATAAAAATCAAACTAGAAAAACATATGTATCGTCTGTAGGAGTTGTTATTTTCAGTCAAATATTCTATTTTTAGATTTCTATTTAAAAAAAAAATAATTTAAATAATTTCATTGTTTTCTGTTTTAAAACAAAAAAATCAAATATTTTCGGTTTTCTTTTTTGTTAAAATATTTTGTTTATATACAAAATTATTTCAATTCAAATTACAAGAAATTCTTTACTCATTCACACAAACATAGCCAATAAAAATATGAACGTGTGTGTAGTGTATGGTGTAGTGTTTTAAAAATTAAACAAAAAAAAAAAAAACTTTCAAATATGAAAAACCAAACCACAAAATCGTTTTTTACGTTTTGTCAGTTCAAAATTGATGAGTGTTTTAATAGACTTTTCAATTATTTTTATTTCTTTTATGGATTGTTTAAACAATGTTTGAAAATAAATAGCAAAATGGTTTGAATATAATGAAAAATCAGTAGTCATTTTTTTAATTGTGTCTTCAATTAATTTAATATGTACTTTAGGTTGTTTTTAAGAATAAAATATTGTGAGTGTATGGCCTTTCCAAGAGCGCCCACTGAATGTTCGAGACCAGTAATGGCATCCGCAGTTTCCGTTTCCTTCTTAAGTTTATCCCAAAGGATCCTATTGAACTTACTCTAAAAAGTTCTTCTACGGTATCTGAAGCATACCCTTCCCTGGAATCTAGTATCTAGTTATTATCTGAGAGTGATCTCTTATCAGATATTCTGCAGTTGTCTGATATCAGTGTTAGATCTATTACTTTCTCCAAAACTGCAAAATTTACCGAAATTGGAAATATAAATGTAGTACCAGAGTTACGTGTATTTAGTCAAGTTTTTAGTTTAATGAAAACAAAGATTCACCCCTGATTAATACACTGCTGGCAGATATGTTGTGCCTAGCATTGATTTCCGATGTCATAGATGACAGAAGTTTAACAAATTTCTCCGGAGGAGATTCCTTATTGTGAGCCATATGAGGCCAAAAATATATTTCGACCTACTGCCAACTCAACCCTCGTCACTGCTAAGCTGAGTGCAAAGAAAAATATTGATATGTTTTTTAGCTAGGCTTACTTTTGTCCTTTTTGAAAAGTAGTTTTTGTGGGGAATTCCGGAGTAACTTCTGAGTTTTGAACCCATGGTTGCTGAATTATGCCTAGGTCTAGGTCCTCCTCAGTCAGAAAACGTATTTAGTTCGAATTCTTATTGTTCTTAACAGTAATACCATTTAGGAGCGTATGATTAATAATTTTGCTAATATTACTCATACGACAAATTTAGATTTTTAAATACTTTTCAGAGACTGCCAGTTACGTAAAGAATATTTTTATAAATCAAAATCCGGTTAATTTATCAGTTCCAAACAACCAGATGTGAAACAAATTTTGACTGGCAAGAAAATACTCAATAAAATATTTTTAAAATTTTTTAGAATTTTTAACTTTTTTGCACTCTTTAAAAATTATATTGCCTAATGCAGTAATACTATAGGATTTACGATTAATAACAAATATTACTCATGTGCAAAAATTGTCTGTTTTAATGTACTGCATATTATAGAAAATGTCAATTACTTACAAATTATTTGGATTTATCAATATATATATATATACTTCGATATTAGCAGTCCAAATAAACCGATTGTAACAAAACAATTTCCTTGCCTTAGTTCTTATTCGGCTATAGCCTCTATCACTGCTGATTTTCATTTAAAATTACCATATCGCTCAGTTGATATACTTGGAATTAGAAGCGATTCTTTACATCTACAGCAATAAAATCTAATTATTTTCCCAAAACCTGACCTTTTCGCCACTATAAATGTGCAAATTGTTGTATAAAATATAATGATACAAAATTGTAAGATTTTTCTTTTTATTTCTTTGGGTTAAAGGTAACAATTTCTTATTTGTTCCTTAAAAATGTCTACTCGTGTTCCTTTTCATGAATCAACCTTAATTTGCATTTACATTATAGGATTTTTTTATTTGGCTTTAACTTCGTCTTAAGATTTCGTTTGCAATATTACACTCTAAGGAATATGTCTAGGGAATTTAGATTTTTTTTGTATATAATTTTAAATATTATCAAAAGACTTTTGTATAATATAAATGTTTGTATATAAGATATAGCCAACTTTTAGGGTCGCTATTATAATAAGCACTTAAGTATATTTTAATACTTTTTGAAATTTTTTTTTCTCCAGATTTTAAGATTTGAAATTATGTTGAGTACTGCCGACGGCTTAAAAAATTATTATTAAAAATTCGTTAAGTATGTGTAAATAGTATACTTAAGTTTAAAACAGAACTTAAGTGTTCACTATAAAATTGCTCCTTGGCTTTGGGGTTTTCATATTTGCTTATTTTTTTTGGATATTTTTAACATGAAAAATCACTAGGTGTCGTTTGTTGAAAATGAAGAAGAACAAAATGAATCAAAGCAAAAACCCAAGGTGATTTTTACAAACTGAGATAATAAGGATTTTGGGTATTTTAAATAGATTGTTTGGCAAATTCAAGGTTTTTCTCATATCATTACTTGGCTCAAATGTTAAAGTAATGTTTACCCAGGTAGAAAAATACAAACGGCACAATGTCGGGCCGGTATCGGAGACGGTAGTACATGTACTGGCAAAGCGTCTGATTTTTAACTTTCACTGTACTGGCATGTTGTCGAAATGATAACACCAATAAACGCTTGGCCGTAGTTATTTCCCAACGTTGGCGCAGGCTTGGGATTTTATTTTTTTGGTATTATCCCAGTGGCTTTAATAACAAATTTAGTAGTTTGCTAGAACTTTACTGTCCTCTTAGTGTACATCACAAATTTTTAATGTATTCTTTCGAAACTTCACAAGAAAAGAATGGTGATGTCTCTTTTACATAAATAATTGTGTAATAGATGTAAAAATATGTAAAATTTATAAAATTGTTAATTTTAATAGATTAAAAAAGCTCGTTAATTTTCAGAAAACAGTACTGGCAAAGCACGTTTTAAGTAGTACCGGCATTTCGTAAAAAACAGTGCTCTCCCAGTACAATTTTTGTTGCAACGTCGGCAATTTCTACCTGGGTACTTTGATATATTTTGTGCAAATGATATAAGTATTTAACTGAAAATGAAAATAATAAACAAAATTTGGCCAAACAAATATTATCAAGAAAGAAAAAAAATTAAGATAGCTTTAATGTAAAATAATGACAAAATATAAATGTATAAAAAATAAAAATGTGCTTATTTTTGAATATTTAAATACACGTTGTTGCTACAAAAGGCCTAAATGAATTTTAAACATTTTGTGAAACATTTACAACACTTTTTGCAATTTAGAAATCTTTTTAAATTAAGTTAGTTATTCAGTGTGTTCGTTCACTCGAAATTCTTACTACTTTTACTACAATTGGAATGTTTTGTTTACTTTTTGTATTGGTTATTTCCAGCTGTAGTAAAAGTAGTAACTTGTAGTAGGTAAACGAACACGCCTATTATGTTTTCTCAATTTTAATTGTTAATTTCTAAATTTGAATTAATGATTTTTGAATTGCAAAAAGTATAGTGAATGTTTTAAAGCCTGTTTTAAATTCTTTCATGCAGGCCTTTACCACCTACTACATAATATGAATTATTCATCACTCATACGCAACGTGGGCTAAAATTAGTTTCGCATGGTATTTATCACTCATACGCAACGTGTTCCATAAATTTGTATCATCTGTTAAAATAATCAGTACTGCGATTTTCATGCAAATAAATACCTGTAGTCATTATGTTTGTTTTCAATTTGTTTCGTTTTATACCAAATACAGTATTTGTACATATTTTGTTAAGACTGCATATTTTTGATAATTGTGATTTTTAGTGCTCACTTTGCGCATATTTTATACATAATTTATGATATATTTTTAAATATTTAAAAAAATGCAAAATTGTTAGGCATTAATACACCAGGCCCTAAAAACTGGTACACATACGGTCACACATACATAGGTAGATATTAATAAATTGTGAAATAAAATTTTCTTAAGAGTTCAAAAATGCATTTGCTTGGCTGCAATGATTGAGACAAATGCAGTGATTAATGAATTTTTTTATGCGTATATTCTTCAGGTATAATGTTAATAATTGAAAAAATAAATCGTTTATTTAGTACCGGAACGTTTATTTAGCGACGACATCATCATTGAGGGTATTTAGAATTCATGCTACTTTAAGCAGTAAATTAGCATTTCTCTTAAATTTTGCAACTTTCTATGGGTTAAACTTTAAAAATCATGCTATTTTAAAACGTGCTAACGTTAGCACTTGAACTGCGAATTCTTTCATTGTATTTTCTTCCAAGTGATAAATTACACTATGCGACAGTCAAAATCGGGATGGGATGAAACCAACGGGAAATGTTATATCGGTCAAAAGCTAGTTATACGTGTCCCGGCGTTTCGCTGGGTCAGCCCTAGGAATCGAGATATATCTTTTTTTTGACATAACTCGAGAACCACTAGTCCGATTTTGCTCAAACAATTTTAAAAAAATTAAAAATTTCAATTCCTTTTTCATATAAAGTTTTTCTATATACTCAACAGTTTTACCGGTAAAAATAAATGTTTGTTACCGCTACCATAAAAATCAATAACCTTTTGTTTATTACTTTTTTTTTAATATTTTAGGCAAAAATATATTTTTTGCTTCATACATTTATTTTTACCGGCAAAACTGTTGAGTATATAGAAAAACGTTATATGAACAGATTAAAGGAATTGTAATTTTTAATTTTTTTAAAATTGTTTGAGCAAAATCGGACTAGTGGTTCTCGAGTTACGTCAAAAAAAAGACCACCAAAGGTCAAATCGATATATCTCGATTCCTAGGGGTGACCCAGCGAAACGCCGGGACACGTATAACTTCTTTTTTACTGATATCACTTTCCCCAGTAGTTTGAACCCTTTCCGATCACTGACCCCTACCATTTGTCTCACAGTGTTATTGACAACACCAATTTAACTTTCCTGCCAATTGCTTTGGTATTGCCTGGAAATATTGCTTTCGGGTAACTATGTATTTCCACAAAATAAATTGTTATTGTCGGCAATAAATGTTTTCTTCCAGGCAAAATGATCTGAGAATTTGCTTGGTATTGCCATACTTGCTGGGAAACTATTCCGATAATACCACATATGACCTTAGAGTTTCATAGTAGAGTTTGTTGAATAAGACATTTATAGTATTTTTTTACTAGACGTCTAGAGGCAGTAAAAAACACGACTCTACAAAATAAGATTTATAAGTCGCACAACTTTGCAGTGTATTTATTATAAGGGGGTGTTGATTTCGAATCTGTAACCAATTTATTAAAATTTTTTCTAGATTTTTCACAATTTGCGATTTTTCTTTTTGTAAATTTTTTGACCGATTTTTTCCATAAAAAATTTATAATCTAGTAATTATAGCTCTAGAAAGAAAACCTTTTACCCAGTTTAAACTTGACTCCATGCCTTATTTTTTATACTTAAGTGTTTCAATACCTCAATAGCTTTTTAAATATATCGCTCAATCAAAACTTTAATATTTTTTTTTAGGTTTAAAGAAAAATTTTTAAATATAAGACGAGGTCCGATTTTAAATTCTATTTATTTATTCAAAATTCATAAAAAATAGTTATGAATAAAATATAAATAAAATTGTATCTCAATTACTTATGTGCCCATTGTTGGCATTGAATATAAATGCGGTATATAAGTAAAGGGTACTTCAATAAGAGCGGTACAAAAGTTTTTTTAAATAAAACAAAAACGGTTTTGGATATCAATGAAATTCTTTATTCCTCTGAAAGTACGTTCGAAGCCATTATGTATGGAAATCGATCTCTTTTGCATGGCCACCACGGGCACGCTTGCAGAAGTCCAGACGCTGAACCCAATTTTCGACGGTTTTCAAGCATAAATCGGCCGATATTCGTACGAAGTTCATCAATCGTCGCTGGCTTGTTGGCATAGACCATAGATTTGACGTAGCCCCACAGGAAATAGTCCAACGGCGTCAAATCGCACGACCGAGGCGGCCAATCGACTGGACCATTTCGTGAGATAACACGTTCTCCAAACTTGGTTTGCAATAAATTGGTTGTGACATTCGCTGTGTGGCTTGTGGCGCCATCCTGTTGGAACCATATCATCCATATCATCCAATTGGGGTCAAAAATATTCGCTTATCATTGAACGGTAGCGATTCCCATTCACAGTAATGTGCCGGTCTTGATCATCACGGAAGAAGTACGGCCCAATGACGCCGCCGGCCCATAAACCGCACCAAACCGTAATTTTTTCGGGATGCAATGATGACTCATGGAGTACGTGTGGATTGCTGTCTGACCAATAACGCATATTTTGTTTATTGACGAAGCCCTTCATTATGACGACCATAAATTGGACGTAGCGCTCTTAACGTTGAGGCCACTGACTCCGAATGTCGGTAGTAAATTTTAATAATTTCGACTTGTTGTTGGCTCTTATATCTTTCCATCATGAAATGGCAAACCTTACTGAAGAGAAATGTCAAAAGAGCGGCAAGAAATATGGCGTCGTTTGCTGTCCCTGTCTTTCTACTTTTGTATCGTCCCTGTTGAAAAACCCTATAGTTCCAAAAAAACAAAAAAAAGAATAACAAAAGGACACACAAAAACTTTCCCAATTTAGCAATTTTTTGCAGCAAATTTAATAAGTAGAACATTAGTTTAAAATTAGTTTAGTGTTAAAAAAGTATTACTAAAACATTTGTTGAAAACACAACTTCAGCAAAAAAAATTGCTGAAAATTTGTACACTTGATATACAAGATGTTTCACAAATTGTTCTACTAACTTTTTTTTTGGGTGTACATGAACTTTTTAAAACAAGTTGTACCTTTACTTTTAATGCTTAATCAACATATTTAAATTTATCTGCTAAGTTGTAAAAATGTTAGCATACATAAGGTTTGGGCACAAAGTAACTAGTGCACAAAATAACATTTTGTTGAAAGAAATTTATTAACCTAAAATTTATTTATTTATATTTTTTAAATTCCTTTAATGAATTTTCATTTGAATTTATTTTTTATTAATAATTAAGATATATTAATTGGTGGAACATCACCCATTAGGGCTTTAACGGTATTTTCAGTGACTTTCTTGCTTGACAAACTCCATTTCCGAGCAAACTTTTTCACGTTATCAGCGATTTGATTTGTACTGTTCATTTCTCACTTATTACCAGTATCTCCACTGGTCTGAGTTCTGCACAAATTGGGGGGTTGGCCTATCTAGGATTTTTGGATTTTCATTAAGAATTCCTATCATATTTTTACACACTTTTGGTTGACTAACCATTTTAAAGAAATATAAATTATACTGTATCGTTAATATTTGTAAAAAATTTTACAATATATTTTGCAATGCTACACTGAGAGAATTATCATCACTTCAGTAATGAATTTCTTCATAGTTTCAATGAAAATTGTCATTGGAACTCGTCCATTGCAACTTTCCATAGAATCTATGAAACAGGTTTCATTAAGGTCAATGTTTATGAAAAGTTCATGAAACTCTTCATAAAATTAATAGCCCACTCGTCCAATGAATAAATCATTCAACCAATGAAGAGCTTCATAAAATCTATGAAGTAATTTCGTCTACTATTATAGTTGGTTGTTGTCGTTGCTAAGCTGGAGTGGATAAATAAAAAGTTTTTAGCAAATGCAAAAGGCGTAATAAAATCGTAGCATATTTTACGGATATACAAAATATATCTAAAGAAAGAATTCATTAAAAAGTTTCACAAAAAAAAATTTCGAAAAAATTAATATGATTTAAAAAAAATTTCATAATCCAAAATTAATAATACAAAATTAATTAAAAAAAAAAAATATAAAAGATTATTCTCTCAGAAAATGACGATATTTTACAAGAAAATTAAGAAAAAGTAAATACAATTGTACAATTTCATATATATAAAGAATATTTTAAATAAATTTATCGAAATCTAAATTATGAAATTCAATGAATGTTTTTAATGAAATTATGAAATTTTATGAAAGAAAAATTATGAAAAATTTCATAATTTTAATTAAATATTATATACATAATGAAATTCTTCATTGGTTCTACGAAAAAAATTTATTGAAATTATATCATTAATATCATGAAGAATAATTCTCTCAGTGTAAAGTGATTAAAAAAAATATTTTTGTTTACTTAAGTAATAATTTACAAGTGAAAATGTGTATGCACAAGTCATTTCGTGCGCAAGCCTTATGTACATATATTAATGTCACCCTTTCATTTTTGGTCACCTTTTTGTTTATACAATTTATGAATTTTATACATATTTACATATTTATGACAAACACGTTTACGGCTTATTTGTCATATGTAGGCAAATGTTTTGTTAACACTAGAACGTAAGAGTGTGATATTTAAAACAAAAAAAAAGGTTCAAAATTTGCTGCATTTTTAAATGGAATTTCATAAGAAATATCAACATTATCGATTTCGGATTTGGCAAAAAAAAAACACAATATTCTGCAAAATTAAATAACCTGCAAAATTTGGATACTTATACCCTATACCACTACGCGGACAGGGTATAATAAGATTAAGCTGTTGTGTGTAACACTAAAAACATATTAGACCTAGACCCACCGTGGGTCTAGGTTTATCTATTTGTTCATATATTATTGTGCGCACTCTACATGTCATGTAAAATAAATATGTGACAGCGCATAGAGAAAGGGACCTAAGGGTAAAAAAATCAATTTTTTTTTTTTGTGGACAACATCTGAGCATTGAATGAGACCGATCCCATGCTCTCCTGACCTTAGGTCCCTTTCTATCCTTAGGTCCCTTTCTATTTTGCGCATCACATATTATAATATTTTGATGAAATTAAATACAATGGCTTGTGTCAGCCCAATTATTGAACATCAGCCGGATAGCGATTGGACTTAACAAGGAAGGTCGCTGTGTTCTTTTCCTTTAGTTTTGGATGGAATTTTGATATTTGGTAGAGAAGACAGAAAGTGGCCCAACTAAAAATAGTTTGTTCGCAGGAAATATGTCAAAATTGGTTATTATGTAGATGAAAGTTATGTGGAAGATCTATTAATAGGCATACTAAAATATTAAAAAATGTTTCAAATAAAAAAGTTTAGAATAACGTAGAGACCCATTTGCACCCCTAAATATCAAGTTCAGCTGATTTGTTTAGAATCGAAAGTGTTTTAATTTTGTCCCTTCTATCGTATATAAAAATTTCATCGAAATCTAATGGAATACAGGAACAGATTCTCCTTTCGGAGTTTTCACTGGAAAAGGAAAGAGATGGAAAATAGTTCTTCCTTATGACCAATGTAACGCCTATAAACCGGGAATCTAAAAGCACAAGCATTTAAACATACCCAACAATGAATTATCTAATGAGAAAATTAATAGAATAGAAGAATTTCACAAGTGAAAAATTATAAAATCTAATTAAAAATTGTGACGGAATCTTTCAAATAAAATAAGAAATTATTCACGTTTGTAATATAAATTACTATTTGAGGCCTTTAAAGTTCGAGTGAAATTTTTTCACGGGGAAAACAAGTTACTACGCTTTATAAATAAAATCAATTGCACTTAGTTCAATTTTAGGAAATAATTTTGATTATATTAAAGGAACTAAGGTGCCTATTCCTACGAAAAGTCTGTGACTCTTAGTTATGACTGTATTCCCCATGTATTTGTTCTTGCAAAGTCTTAATAAATTATATTTATTAAAATTTTTGTTTGAAAACTTCAAAAAATTAAGACGTGTTATCGATACAATCATAACATTTACAAATAAAATTTGAATTTTTTGAATTTTATTCTGGTTTTGTATGAAAAGTTATGACTCAATTTATTCTTTGTTGTACCTATATATACCTTATCACAATTCTCTCCGTCATTTCCATTACATGGTATTTTATATACAAAGGATAGGATACAAAAATTGGACATGTCAAATATAGTATATAAAATACCATGTAATGAAAATGACGGAGAGAATTGTGATAAGGTATATATAGGTACAACAAAGAATAAATTGAGAACTAGAATAGCTGGACATAGATCAGATCAGAAATATAGACATATTAATTCACAAAAGACAGCATTATCTTCTCATTGTTCAAGTTTAAATCACTATCCTGACTTTGAAAATGTATCAGTTTTAAATACAGAACATAATTATAAACTTCGTTATATATTAGAAATGTTACAGATAATTAATACACCAACAACAAATAGAATTAACTTTAAGGCAGATATTGAAAATGTAGCTCAGAATTATAGATATTTAATACAAAAGAAATAGCAGACATTACATTAATTTATAACACATTATATTAATACATTTTTATTGTTAATTATTGTTATTTTTGTTTGTTATACTTTTATACCAAAAACTTTGTTTGCTGGTATAAATGTATACATACAATTTATATTTGACAAATGCTTTTCAAATTTTTTCAAACTTTAAAATTGTTTATAATTTGTTCATTTAATTGTTATTTCCTGAAGATGCTACACATTGGAGTAGCGAAATATCGAAAATAAAAAACTTTTTATAAATAAAAACCAAACCTTAAGCTCAAGAAAATAGTAGAGTTAAAAACTAAAAATATAAAATACTAAAATAAAATTTAAAAACAAGCTTTTTTATAATGCCCTTTGACGGGAATTTTTTTACAGAGTTTTTATTTTTAATTTTGTGTGGAAGTAAAAACGAAAGATTTTATATTTTATGAATTTTTTTTATTCTCAAAAAGTTTTATGCATGTCAGAAATTAAATAAATACAGGGTTATAAATTTTATTCAAATAAAAATTTAACTTAAAAAATCAAAAAAAGTAAATATAACGCAAGTTCTTCTTAATTAAAATTAAATTTTATAACTGCAGTTAAAAACTAAATTCTAGGGACTTTGATTTATGTAAATTGGTTTTTCTAGTCAGTCGACTAATCTTATTCTCATCTAATTCAGAGAGTATTGTCACTTTTAAGATAATTGTCGTCAAACAGGATGATTTTAAAATCTTAAATAATTTTATGATAAAAATATTTTTGTGCAATTTTGCTCCAAAGTTTAATATCGAGGGCTTAATAAAGAAAGACGCTACACAGAGAGAAATTTGCTGGACGAGTTTTAGTGAAATTTTTCAGTAAACTGTTGAAGTTTTCTTCACAATATAAATGAAAAATTTGTGAAATTCGATGAAAAAGCTTCGTATATTTTATGAATATAGTTTTAGTGAAAATTTTTCATGGAGCGTATGAAACTTTAAGCAAATAAAATTAAATTTTTGATAATATTTTATTAAAAATTCCATTAATTCAATGAAAAGTATCAATGGACGAGTTCCCGTGAAACTTTATCGATTTTATGCAAAAATTCATTAATATCATGCAGATAATTCTCTCAGTGTATCTTTATTCTTAATTTCTGTAGAGGGGAAGGCAATAAAAATATAAAAGCGGTGGAAATATTGTTTCTCAGAATGAAATTTTATATTAATACAAAAACAATAAAATAAAAAGTATAATCTAAGTTTTTCAGATTTCCATTTCCTCTAGTGGAATATTAATTCCAGTTAGGGCCTTTCTGCATTAAGCATTAAATTTATATACCAAAAATTTGAAAAGAGCAGCATGTTCGTTGTTACATTTAGGGCATTTCTTTTAACTATTATATTTATGTGTGATGGGTAATTTTAAATTTAAAAAGATAGATTTAAATAAAATAAAAACAATTTGAATTATAAAAAAATGTTTATGAAACTATTTGTATCAATATAGTTTGGCTCAAGGGGTAAGGCGATGAACTTCTAAACCAAAGGTCGTTGGTTCGAATCGTGTCTGGTGTTGGAACAAAACAAAATTGCTTTGAATTTAAAATGAAAGAAAATTAAATTAAAGAGAAATTAAATAAACAAAGAACGTGTGTGTTATGTGTTGCAGTGTTTTGAAAATTGAAACAAAAAAAAAAACTTTCAAATATGAAAAAACAAACCTAAAAATCGTTTTTTTTACGTTTTGTCAGTTAAAAATTGATGATTGTTTTAACAGACTTTTCAATTATTTTTATTTCTTTTATGGATTGTTAAAACAATGTTTGAAAATAAATAGCAAAATGGTTTGAATATAAAGAAAAATCAGTAGTCCTTTTTTTAATTGTGTTTTCTATTAATTTGATATGTATTTTAGGTTGTTTTTAATGATAAAATATTGTGAGTGTATAGTTCTTCAGTGAAAGGGAATTTTTTGACCCCTTTTTAAAAAAGGACAAAAAAGACCCGTAAGTTGAAGAGTTAGAGGCTTTAAATGTTCCACAAAAATGTATCTCGTGGTGTGTTACATAAGTTCGCTGAACACATCCTATAGCTAAAATGGAAGATTCACATGGTTTCCTATTTTAATCCTATTTATTTTTTTTTGTTTTAAAAAAATCAACCCTTAAATATGTACATTTTAAGTTTTTACTTATTACTGGCACTGAAGTGAAATTTTCAATGCTGATGTCTTAAAAGACCTATAGTAGAATTTCATGACAAATATTTTTGCGCAATATTTTAACCCTCTAACTCTTTATCTTTCAGGTCGTTTTTGCCAAAAAAGTCCCTGTAATTGAAGAGTTAGAAGGTTAAAATGTTCTACAAAAATATTCCTCGTAGTGTTTTACATAAGTTCGCTGAACAAACCCTATACCTAAAATGCAGGATACACATGGTTTCCTATTTTAATCCTATTTAATTTTTTTAGTTTTAGAAAAATCATTTTAAGCGTTTAAAACTCATTTTCTATGAGAGGCATTTTTTTTTATTAATGAATCGATTTTGCCCTAATTCGGCATAAATATGACCTTATATCAATTCACGTGCTAAATTTCATGGCAATCGGATGATCTTTGCGGGTTTTATGAAAATTTTAAGATAAAGGATATATCTATATATTTGTAATTTTACGTCCATTTATGTAGCTAATATAATATTTTTAAATTTCATAACCTATGAGAGGTGGACGTGTTCTTGGCCGGATATTTCCAAAAACTAAACTTTTTCTTAACTAAGGGGTTCTTTGCCAGTAAACCAAATTTCAAAACTCTGTGTCCACTCCTTCTATTTTTGTCCAATCGTTATATGGGATCAAAGCACTGTGCGCTTAGAGTTTCTAGAAATATTTTTTAAGTTAAAAAACAAACTCAATAATAATTCCATGTTCTCGTCTAAAAGCATTATCAAACATCTAAAATATCAAAAAAAAAAAAAAAAAAAACAGAAACAACAAACAAATTTACCACAATTTGCTTTGTCATCTTCCAATATATTACTATGTGACATCCATTCATGTGTAAACAACAATAAAAAATAACATATTTTCTAAGGTATCAGTTGCATTTAAATTTGCACAAGCACTTGCATATAAGTTTTTGCAAATTTATTTTTATCGGCAATTAAATGTTTTAAATGCGATTCTATTTTATCCAAAAATATTAAATAATTGCAGCGAAAATATTGAACAGAAAACCTTTGAAACCTGATTAAAAATTTCTAATACAAATATACATTTCCGATCGGATTATTAAACTTTTATATATTTTTTATTGCTAGTTGCTAATACCAAACATTTGCTAAAATAACTCATTAACGCCTGACCCCATATTCCTTTGTCCGTTTTCACCGAAACTTCATGCTGACATTATCTAAGGTATTTTGGGACTTATGAATTAATCGCTGATATAAAACGATTCCTCCATGCGTATTAAATAAAATATTCTTAATTTTATTTCCCATGTAAAGCTTCTCATGTATATTTGAAAACCAGTGTACAATTGGAGTCCGAAAATACTCATAAAAAAGCCCTTAGACCTTCTGAAATCATAGACATATGAGGGTGTTTTCCTTCATCGATGAAGCCTCTTTCTGAGCGCACTTTTATGACTCATAAAAGACTCCAAATTATGAGCACTGCTGGAGAATTTTGAATCTTCTGAGCCATTTATGAGTCATTTATGAATAATTTTTGAGTCATTTATGAATATTGAAAAAATTTTTTAAAAATTTTCAATACACTCATAAATAAGAGTCTATTATGATTTTTTTTAATTTTTTTAAAATTTTTTTTATTTTATTAATTTTTTTTTGATATTTATAATTAATTTGTTTAAAATCTATTTTTTTTAATTTTTCAATTTTTAAAAATATATATATGTGACTTTCTCCGAGAAAAGTGACCTAGTGTGTCAAAAACTTGGGAAAATCGATAAAAATGAGAAAATATCGATTTTCCCAAGTTTTTGACACACTAGGTTTTTTGACACACTAAGTCCCTTTTCTCAGAGAAGGTCACATATATAAAAATGATGAGAAATTGCTCTTTATGCACCTGTGAAAATAGTGCTGAAAACCATACTGAATTGGAGTGCACCTTTTACTAAGTACTTTTATTGAAGAGAATAAAGCACAATATCTCATATTGACAAAGTGGTGTTTTTATGCCAGTCAACTTTCACATCAAAGAATAGCTCAGTGGTAGAGCACCGGACTAGCAATCGTAAGGTCTCAAGTTCGATACCCGGTGGCGGCAATAAAAACAATTTTGTAAAATAAAAAAAAAAATATAATTTTTTTTTGTGAAGAATTTTTATTTTAATTTTAAATTGGTGAAAAAGAGCTTCTTTTGAACTCGTTCAAAAAGTACTGAAAAAATGTTGAAGTGGGAGTACTAATCTCATATGACAACTCAATGTTAAATTCATTAGTGTTTATGTTAAAAAAGAAGTACATCTAGATTTTCAATTGTAGTGCTTTTCCTAATGCTTCGGCATCTTTTTTGCTGGGCACCAAGATGATTTTCCGAACTCCCTCTTCCCCAATTTCCAAACCCATTTCATTGCAAATTTTCCAAGTTTGAAAATTTGTTAACTTTTCAACCTCTAAATACCCCCCTAGGTGGGGGTAGATTTAACGCAGCATTTTTTTAAGTATTCCTCTACTTTCCCTATCTGCACATGAAAACAAATTTGCTTTACTCTAGTTAGATTTTAACTAAAATCTTTCTTTTGTGGGTATTTAAATACTCAACAGGCAGGAATGAGTTAATGAAAAGAAAGAAGTATAAAATTGTTTTACAAATATTTCGGTAAATATAGTGTTAAAGAAAACTGAAGTAAAGAGTTATAGCCATTAACTAAGATATACGAGTCTAAACAAAAATATTGTGAAACATAAACCGACATATATAAACGTAAATAAATAAATGCTTTTGTTTGAACAAAACGAAAAAATGTATCAGCTGTTTTAGAAAAAAAATAATTGGATTTGTTAGATATTTGTTTTATTCTTTATATAAATAACAACAATTGCGTTTTATTTTGTTTTAATAGGATTGAAAAAAAAATTTTATTTGAAAAATATAAATTGCATATTCAGGGCAATATTAAACAACATAATTTATTTAAGCAAACATTTTAAATGAAAAAATTACATCCATCCCTTTTATAACACGGTTTAATAAAACTTGATTTCGTTCTTAAACAGGTTATGGATATATTTTCATAGCTCGGAGTTTATGTTAATACAATGTAGAGAAATCCACAGTTTTAAAGGAATTACATTACGCAAAAATGTTTTTTGGTAGAAATTGTTGAAGATGACAGTTAAAACGAAGGTATAGGCAGTTATCTTTACAACAACTTAAAATGTAGTTATTTTTAACTATTGAAAAATACTAGCATATGCAGTAAGAATAACTTACAATATCGGAATTATAACGAAAAAATTTTTTCTGAAAAAATTTTAAAGCAACGGACGAAGTTAGTAAATATTACTGTTTTTTACAGTTAATTATTTTATATTATAAAAATATGTGTTAATGAAAACAAAAATTTTTTTCTGGTACTAAAAAATGTGTAATAACTTCATCTTAATTCAAATTGTAACTCAAAATTTTAAACAGTTCTTCAGTTATTGTGTTTGAATGCAAAAATTTTTTAAACAATTGGTACAAAATACAATACTTTTTGTTAGTGGTTTTTTAAGTAACTGACATAATAGTGGTTTTGTATTTGTCCATAAAAAAACGATTGTAATTCCCGTTAAAAACAACTACTACTTATTACTACATAATCAGCAATCATGCTACTACATGTGGAACATTCTTGGTAGCACAATACTTGTACTTGTAGAATATTTTTATGAATTAAATTAATCGCGTTATACGAGGGAAAAAGCTGTCGTTTTAAATATATATACTTTTTTAATTAATAAATTGTTGTTAAACTTAACAAAAAAGAAATATATTTTTTCTTCTGTTCTTTTCCTAAAAATAATTTTTATCCCTACTTATGTTTGCAACACCAACATTTAAATATTTTAATTGCTGACTAAAACTGTAAAAGGTAAATTCTTGGAAATTTTAACAAAAATTTTTTTTTAATTTATATGACTTATTTTTTTCAAATTAATTTAAAAATTCCTTTTCTAATATAAATGATAATGCCCTTGTGTCTGTTAAATTTTTCAATCAAAATATTTTCTTCTTCTTCTTCTTTCTGTATATGAACTTTAGGAAACTGTTGTTTTATTAAGCATTTTCCAATAAAAAAAGACAAATAATATCCTTAATTCATTTCTCTTAAGCACATAAATATTGGAATAAAATCTTAAATTTACATTTTAATAAAATATCTTAAATTTCTATTATTTTTTGTTTCTTTAGAAAAAATATCCAAGTTAATTGGATTGAATAATAGCCAAAAACAAAACAACAAAATGTTATTTCATCAATACTTATTTATTTATCCTTTTATCTATACACTCAAAATAATAAGTCTGTTGGCCGAACAGAAAAATTTGTTACTTTAACCGAATTTATTCCTGTTTTTTGGCTTAAAATAAAATTTGTTGATTTTAACAAATTTTTTTGTTAAATTTAGCAAATCTAAATTTAAGTATAAAATTTGTAAAACTACAGTTTTATACTGCATTTAGACTGAGGAAAAGCTACCTGGTTTTTGGCTCTTCGTAGTTTTTAATTGTCAAAACGTACACTCAAAATAGTTTGTAGTTTAAATTAACTGAAAATGTAATTTAAAACAAATGAAAAATCACTTGAAAATCGGTCTACTAACTTTTCATTTAAATCAAAAGAACTTTTCATTTATTTTGAAATGTTAATAAATAAATGTTATTTCGTTTTTTTAACTTTCAAAAATTAACTACAAAATCCGTAAGAATAAATGTTATTATTTAGTTTATTTCGTTTTTTTTAACTGAGCTAGAATCCTAAAAGGGACTATTTTTTTAACAAAACATTTTAAATTAAAATATTAACTGTAACGGAAAACCCTAATTTTTATATAATTTATTATTTAAATAAAATAAAATACAAAAACAGTTGAAAAATATATTTCTTTTCATTTTAAAATTATACATCGTTTGAAAATAAATGTACAGATAACTTTTCAAATAAACTACAGTATGTTACTGTAATAATATTTTCAGGGTATGTATATATGCAAAAACTAGTTTTGTACGAAAACTAGGTAGCTTTTGCTCAGTCTAAATTCAGTATTATCTGTAAGTATAGTGAGTCGTACAATTTATTCAAGTTCGTAGAATTTATTCAAACTGAGCGAGATAGAAGTTTTCGAGATATGGGCCATTTTATGAAGTCGATAATTTTTGCATAGAGATAACCCCTTCCCGGCGGTATTATATGGTTAATGATAGTTGAAATTTTCATCAATTTTGCTTTAACCCTCTTAGTTTTCGAGACATGGAACATTTTAAAAATCGAGAGGGAAAGACATAGCGCCATCTTTAAAACTTCAGATTCATTGGTGGCGCCATCTGCCGTATAATAACATAAAAATATGATATTTTAACAATAACTTTTGTAAAATTTAACGAATGGATTCTTAAAAATTAGTTTTAAATAATTTTTCAAATTAACACTCAAAATTAGTTAAAGTACTGTAAATGAGGATAACTATAATTTTTGCTTAAATCAGTGTTTCCACTAAAAATTTGTTAAAAATTAGTCAAATCGATTTGAAACCGGTTTAACCGATTTTTTTACTGACGCATTATTTTGAGTGTAGTACTTATATAAAATATTTTTCCATTTATAAAGGCTACAGCAATTTAATTTTTTTTCTTAACAAGGAAACAGGATAATATTTAAGTTGTTGTTCTTGTCCTTGTTGTTGCTGTTGTTGTTTTTGTTATTATTATCTAAACATCCATTATGTATGGAGATATTAAATTTATGCACAATTTACCTTTTAGCAACAAATTTAGTTTAAATAACAATAGACAATGAACCCGAAACAAAAATAATCGAAACATGGAAAATTTATAACAAAAAACTATAACACTTTTAGGGTTCGGGTCTTGTTATTTGTTTTTTTTTATTTTTGTTAGAAGGAAGGAGCTTCTATTATTTTAAACTTAACAAAATAAGACATTGAATGTAACCCTTTTAACATAAATAAATATTTTCGTTTAAAGAATATTTCATTATATATTGAAAATTGTTAAATTTTTTATTTTATTTTTGATAAGATTTTAATAACAAAAGGGTATTGTATGAATTTTGTATGTACAATAATTGCACAACTAATTTGGGATGAAATCGAATATAATAAAATTTCCTCTTTAATGTTGGTAAAATCTGATTAAGAATTTTTACCGTGAAAGTAAATGTATTCTACACTCTCATTACAACTCAGTTGTGACAACTGTTTTTTTTTAAACCGAATTGATTCGATTGCCATAACCTCGAAATTCGATTGCCTTAATCGTTGCCTTAACGGAATTTGGTTACCATTCAGTTGTGGCAACCGAATTAGAGGGTTAAATCGGTTTGGGTCAACCACATTACGATGTTGTGGCAACCGAGTAAATTCGCTTGGAAAAAAATCGCTTGTCAAAACGGAATTCTTATGAGAGTGAAGTCTGAAAGGAAACTGCACCCAGAAAACAGGTTTGGAGCTGACAACCGCAGTTGTAGCCAATCGAGTGGTTCGGTTGTGGTAGCCGAGTTTTTCAGTTGTGACAATGGAAAACCATTTGAGACAGGACTAATTTGACTCTGACAACGGAATTTCAATTGTGTCAGGAATAATACGATAGTCACAACCGAAAAATTCATTTATTGCAACTGAACCATTCAACTAACTCGGTTTTCAGCACCGAATATGTCTTATGGGTGTAATTTCATTTAAACTAAGTCGGTATGGCGATTATGAACGAACAATATCTTTTAAAATCTCACCCACAAGTATTTCCCACTTTAACCATTAAATAGGGAAAGAGCGATACCACGAAAATACACTGAAGCGCCCATATTTAGCTGAAGTCAACTTTCATAAATTTCCATCTCTATTAATTTGGCTAATTTCCATTTCAAACTCATCCTATCGAACTTAATCAGATTAAAAACATTTCAAACAAACAAAATAAATAAAAAAATAAAAAATCAAATAAATATAAAAACATAACATAAATTCCCAAATTTGGTGTAAATTTAAAAATTTCTGTAAGACTACATTTATACTTGAGCAAAAACCACATAGTTTTTGTAGAAAACTAGTTTTTGCTTGTTTTTTGTATGCGTTTTGGCAAGTTAAAAACTAGAAGATACAAAAATCAGGTATAAATGGGATATAAATCACATATGGGCGCTCTTTAAATTGAGAAAAAATTAAGGCAAATTTCGTGCAAACTTGACAAACGGTAAGTTGTGATTACAGCTTTGGAATCATTTGGTACGATTTTTTAATATTTCAAATGGAAAGTTAAAAATTATGAGAAACGTTTATTAATTAATCAAAAAATATTTAAAATTAGGTGAATTTAAAGAAAATCTGTAATTTGTTGCGATTTTTGTTTGCCACACTTATAACAAATTGATTTTTTCAGTTGACTATGGTTAATTTTCATTATTGGGAACTCCAGTTGAAACACTGATTTAAACCAAGACTTTAGTTATCTTCATTTAACATAATACTAAAAATCCTCGGTACTTTAACTTTACTTCAATTTTGAGGGCTAATTTTAAAAATTATTTATAATGTGTGTTATTTTTTTCGGTTTAAGTTCAAATATTACAAATTCCAAATAGAATTTGCAATTTATTTTACAACAAATAGAGAACAAAACTTATGAAAAAGAAAACTAATTATTTATAACAAATTTTTATGAACCCATTCGTTTAATTTTACAAAATTTATTGTTACATATTATATTTTCATGCGGCCCTATGCTCCTTGCAGGAGTAAAAGGAACAAATATATATATTATATTTTCATGTTACTGTTATTACCCGATTTTTAATTTTTTTTCATGGACCAACGCTCAGAGGATGCCCCCTATTAACGCAGTGCATTGTGTTGGTATTAGGGAAATAGGTTATGAGGAGGAGGAAAGAGAAAGTAGTGTTTGTAAATATATTTGATTTAAATTTGTGAACATTGTAAATAACAGGGAAGACTTCTGCGGGGAGTTTATTCCACATACGGCTGGTGCGACTGATCAACGAATTCTCTCTGTAATGCGTCGTGCGATCCGCTGGACAATTGACTACAAACGGATGTTGTCTACTTGATAAGCGAGTACAACGAATAAAAACTTGGGCTTAGGGGACAAGTTGACTTATCTCAGCAGAGCACTTCCCATGGTAATATCGATAGAACAGGGTAACACAACACACATTCCGAAGATGCTCCAATGAGTCAATAGAGCTGGATACTGTTACTGTTATTGATAAGCGCCGACGCACCATCCCAGTGTAGAAAATCATTACCAAATATGTGGTTATGTAACTACATACTTGGTAATGCCAACTAGTTACTTTTCTTATTACATTTCTTATTACCTTTATATGGCGATGTCGCGAAAAATAATGAGTTGTCGTTACACACCATACGAAAAATCAAAAAATATATCGTTACCTATGTGCTTACCAGTACTGACAAAAATAATGAGTCTAAAAATAGATTTTCTAAAAAAAAAATTATATAAAAAAAATATTTTTTTTTTTATTTTTTTTTTTTTTTTTAAAATTTGCTGGTGCGGGAATCGAACCTGGGTCTACAGATTGCCAGTCAACAGCTCTACCATCTGAGCTATATCGACATGTAATATTTAATAGATAAAAACACAATTGACCTGCTGCACACAAGTAAGCTTACTAGCTTACTCGCAAAAATCAAAAAATATGTGGTTACATATATCCTTACCAGTGTTTAAAAAATATTGAGTCTAAAAATAGATTTCAAAAAATTTTCAAAAAAATCTAAAAAATTATTTTCTATTTGAAATAATGATAAAAATAAGTAATTATCAGTAACTCATTATTATATGTTTTAAAATAATACAGAAGGTAAGTGGGTGTCATTACTGGTAGTACAAAAAATAATGATATGTCATTACCGTTTCTACACTGGGATGCTTCGTCCCATGGACAAAAATAAAAAAACAAAAAATTTTTGTCTCAAATTGTGATTAAAGAAGGATTTTTTTAAACATAAGAAAGTAACTCACACAAATGTGAAAAAAAAAAATTTGGTGTGATTGCTTTTGCCGCCAAGAGAGGGCGCTAAACTCAGAGAATTTTATGCAAAAATGACTTAACAGAAAAATGGGTTTTAATTGTTTCATGAAAATAATTCTCAAAAATACATTTTTTTTAAAACTTGTTCGTAGATTTTTTTTGTAATTACTTCAATATATTTGTAGTTAAATTAAAATATGAATTTTAGTATATGTTTACAAAACAATTATTTTTTATTGCTCCGAAAAACACTTTTTTTTTTGTTGAATATCCAAAAATTACTTAAGTTGGAGTATAAAAAAAATTTTATAAAATTAGATATTTTTTATTTTGTTTTTTTTTGCAAGTTTATACTGTTATATAATAGATCACTAAAAAATTCATTACTATTTTTTAACACAAATTAAAAAAAAAAAATGGATTTTTTGAAATGCCTAAATTCATGATTTTTAAACAAATTTCGCGCATTTAAGGGTGTTTAGTATTCGAACCATGTGAACCTTCCATTTTAGATATAGTGTGTGTTGTGCAGACTTTTGTAAAACACTACGAGAAACATTTTTGTGGAACATTCTAACCCTCTAACTCTTCAATGAAAGAGAATTTTTTGGGCCCTTTTTAAAAAGGGACAAAAACGACCCCTAAGTTGAAGAGTTAGAGGGTTAAAATGTTCCTCTTAGTGTTTTACATAAGTTCGCTGAACACATCCTATACCTAAAATGGAAGATTCCCATGGTTTTTCCCTGAAATACAGGTTTGTGGGACATTTGAGCGCCAATTCTGAATAAGTATGAAATTAGCCCTTAAACACATTTTAACTTTTTACTTATGACTGGCCTTTAAGCTAGATTTTCAATGCTGATATCTTCAAAGGCTTATAGTAGAATTTCATGACAAATATTTTTGCGGAACGTTTTAACCCTCTAACTCTGCAACTTAAGGGTCGTTTTTATCCCTTTTTAAAAAGGGGCCAAAAAATTCCCTTTAATTGAAGAGATAGAAGGTTAAAATGTTCCACAAAAATATTCCTCGCAGAGTTTTACATAAGTTTGCTGAACATATCGTATGCCTAAAATGGAGGATTCACATGGTTTCCTATATTAATCCACTTTAATTTTTTTTTTTTTTTTTAGAAAAATCATTTAAAGCGTTTAAAACCGACAAGGAGAAATTTTGAATTTTATTTAAAAATCCATAAATATTTGAAATTTTATTTTTGTTTAAAATAAAATCCCAAAAATGTATGAATTTTAAATTTGGAAAATAAAAATCTCAACATTTAGAGAATTTTATTTTTAACAAATATTTGAATAATTCTTGGAATAGTTATTTGAAAAATTTAAAATGAAAAAATAAAAACCCAAACACCTACAATAAAAATATTAAATACACAAAACTTGAAATCAAACCAGCAATTTCGCATTTTTTTCAAATTTTTTCGGTGTTTGCAAATTTTATTAATAAATTAATATTTTTATATGGCGTCTTATATGCAAATTTCGCAAAATAGCTCTTTGAATAATCATTTGGTGGATAAACTGAATAAGAAATAAAGTACAATAAAAAACTAAATATACAACCTATATAACTAAATCCGCTATTTCGAGTTCTTTAGTTTTTATGGTGTTCGCAGATTTGATCGATAAATTAATACCTTATATTCAAAACGCGCAATTGTGGAAAATTGTATATGCTACAAAAAATTAATTAAAAAACTTAATCAACGATTTATATTCCGCTAACGAATATATTGATGCAAAAATTTTCCTTTTTGCAAAATATTTTTTTTTTGGGAATTATTTTTGCAAACTAACCACTAAACTTTTTTTTATAAAAAATGCGTATTATTATTCCTAGATTATATATATATTCCTCTAACTCCCACTGGAGCTTAGGGCGCCTAGATTATGAATTTAAAATAACCGCACTTAAAAAATTGCAAAATAATAGCGGAACGCGAAAAAGTCTTTATAGTACAATATATTTGCTAAAAGGCTTATTCAGTGATTTACATTCTGCAAGCGAATATATTGATACAAACATTTTCCTTTTTGCAAAAATTTTTTTGCGAATTTTTTTACAAACTAACTACCAAGTTTTTTGATAAGAAATGAGTATTAAAGTTAATAGATTATGAATTAAAAAACCGCACTTAAAAAATTTCAAAATAATGGCGGAACGCGAAAAAGGCCGTTATGGTACAAAATATTCATTAACAAGCTTAGACAGATTACATTCTGCAAACGAATATATTGATGCAAACATTTTCCTTTTTGCGAAATATTTTTTCGCGAATTTTTTATTGTAAACGAACGTCCGAACTTTGGTATAAGAAATTCATATTTTAGTACCTAGGTTATAAATTAAAAAAAAGCCGCACTTTAAAAATTGAAAAGTTGTAACGAAAAAAGACATTGTGGTACAAGAGATTAATTTGAAAACTTAATCAGCGATTTACATTTTGCAAACGAATTTATTGATGCAAACATTTTTCTTTTTTCAAGATTTTTTTCGCAAATTTTTTTGAAAACTAATTACCAAACTTTGGTGTAAGGTATTAGGTCTCTTGATTATAAATTTTAAATAACCTCACTGTAAAAATTCCAAAATAATGGCTAAATGCGAAAAAGCATGTCGCTAAGCATATTATCGTATAAAGGGAAAAAAATGTTCATAACTACTCTTAATATAAACTTTTGTTAACTACATGCTAATCTTTATAACAAATTTAAATTTTTACCAATTTTAAATACATTTATGTATATTTTTTTATAGGAAATAAAACTCCATAAAATTCAAAATACTATTCAATAGAGAATTTTTCCTTTAAAACTCTTTACTGAATTTAAAAAAATATCATAAAGAATTTTATTTAAAAGTTATGAAGTATTTTTTTCAAAAAAATACTTGAAGAATTTTATCACTAAAGAATTTTAAATTTTAAGCTTTTCTGTTTTCTGGTTTAAAACCCATTTTTTGTAAAAGGCATTTGTTTTGTTATTAATGAATTGATTTTACCCAAATTTGGCATAAATATGGCTTGACCTTATTTATTTATTTTATTTTGGTTCGAGTTGTATAAAAATTGACACAAACGTTTCCAGTTTTATGTGCATATCAATGGATACTTTGCGTAATTTTACGTCCATTTATGTAGCTAATATATTATTTTTAAATTTCAGGACCTATGGGAGGTGGGCGTGTCCTTGGCCCGATATTTCCAAAAATTTAAATTTTTCTTAACTAAGGGGTTCTATCCCAGCAGAAATTCGGAAGCGGTAAAAATGAGTAAAAATGATTAGTTCTTCTTTTCTGCTTCGTTTACTGCTTCTGAGGATTTATAGCTTGCAGTCGTTTGTTAAAAAAGGCAATAGAGTTTTGTTTACCACACTTTATCGCTCTAACAAAGCACGAAAGAATGACAATGACAACCGAATTTACTAGCTAAAAACTGTGATTTCATGCCGTTATTTGGAGCTATGATAGAAGCGCATATCGGATATCGAAATAAGTGCTTTCACGCGAGCTATCTCGAACAAAAATCATGCCTTACATCAGCAATAATGCAAGCGCTACACTATTTTCTTTCCCTGAAGAACCTGCTTCCTAGCAAGCAGTATTTTTTGCTGGGATGTCAGTATACCAAATTTCAAAACTCTGTCTCCACTCCTTCTATTTTTTTCCAATCGTTATATGGGGACGAAACACTGTGCGACGTTTTAAGAATTTCTGGAAATATTAGTTAAATTAAATTGCAAACTCAATGAGAATTTCTTGTTCTCGTCTGGGAGCGTTATTAAATATTTAAAATATCAAAGAAAAAACAAAAACAACAACAAAAAATTTAACACAATTTGCTTTGTCATCTCCAATATACTACTCTGTTGTTTTGACAGATCTAGCAATGTAGTGACATCCATTCATGTATAAACAACAATAGAAAACAATGTTTTCTAAAATGTCAGTAATATTTAAATTTGCACAAGCACTTGCATATTAGTTCTTTTATACACTCAAAATAGTTTGTAGTTTAAATTAACTGAAAATATAATTTAAAATAAATGAAAAATCACTTGAAAATCAGTCTACTATTTTTTCATTTAAATCAAAAGAACATTTCATTTATTTTTAAATGTTAATAAATTAACTAACAAATCCTTAAAAAACAAATGATTTTTCATTTATTATGTTTTTTTAAACTTCAAAAAATGAACTACGAAATCCGTAAGAATAAATGATATTTAGTTTATTTCGTTTCTTTTTTAACAAAACATTTTAAATGAAAATATTAACTGTAACAGAAAATCCGTATTTATATGTAATTTATTTTTTAAATAAATGACAAAAAAAATGGAAAAATATATTCCCTAAATGAATGTTATTTTAGTTTGACTAAATATCATAAATTAATATCACTTTCTGTTTAAATTATCTTCAAATCAAAGAAAGATGATACAATTTTTACAAGTAAATTACAAATGGCAGAATGCGCATTTTCGGCTTTCGCTACAAAGCCATCATCAGTGCCTTTCGCCTTGGGTTAATATTTTGATAATCCTTTCATTTTAATTGTATAATCATTTAAAAATAAATGTACAGACAATTTTTTAAATAAACTACAGTCAGTTACTGTTTATTTTTGTCGAGATATACATTAACTACATTGAAGGAATTAAATATGCTAAAATCCCAAACGTATTTAACAAATTGTGAAAAATAATCCGTTGTAGGCATATCCCTATCCGGATTTCATTCTTGCCTAAGGAAATCGTCAGGGGACGACGTTTTTAGAATTTCTGGAAATATTTGTTAAGTTAAATTACCAACTCAATGAGAATTTCTTGTTCTCGTCTAGGAGCGTTATTAAATATTTAAAGAAGTTTAAATGGAAAAAAATGACAAAAAACAAGAGTTAGGGATCAACTCAATATGATGTATTCTTGCAATCCCTTACCACGACAACGCCTCCATCTCAATCATTTTTTTTTAGAAAAATATTAACAAAAAACATGTTCTAATTCTAAATATAATTGAAAATGTAATTGAAATTTGTAATTTCAAGTACTTGTAATTGAATATTTTCAATTACAATTACAATTACATATAATTGTAATTGAGTTTAATAAAAATTTCAATTACTTATTTATATTTATACCCTACACCACTATGTGGTCAGGGTATTATAAGTTTGTGCTGATGTTTGTAACACCAAAAAATATTGGTCATAGACCCACCTTATAGTATACCGATCGGTTCAGAATTTGTTTTTATTTCGATTTAACGATGTCCGTCTGTCCGTCCGTCTGTCCGTCCGTCCGTCCGTCTGTCTGTCTGTCCATGCAATCTTGTGCGCACTCTACAGGTCACAACTATTAAGATATTTTGATGAAATTTGGTACGCAGACCTATGTTGGCCCAAGGACGAACAAGTTTGAGTTTGGTGAACATCGGTCCATGTTTAGACCTAGTGCCCATATAAGGGTCCTACCAAAATTATACTGTTTATATTCTGCAGGTCGTAAATATTAAGATATTTTGACGAAATTTTGTACACGGACCTATGTTAGCCCAAGAAAGCAGCCTATTGATTATGGTGAACATCGGTCTATGTTTAGACCTAGTGCCCATATAAGGGTCCTACCAAAATTATACTGTTTATACGCTGCAGGTCGTAAATATTAAGATATTTTGATGAAATTTGGTACACAGACCTATATTGGCACAATAACGCAGCCTATTGATTTTGGTGAACATCGGTCCATGTTTAGACCTAGTGCCCATATAAGGGTCCTACCAAAATTATACTGTTTATACGCTGCAGATCGTAAATATTAAGATATTTTGATGAAATTTGGTACACAGACCTATATTGGCCCAATAACGCAGCCTATTGATTTTGGTGAACAGCGGTCCATGTTTAGACCTAGTGCCCATATAAGGGTCCTACCAAAATTATACTGTTTATACGCTGCAGGTCGTAAATATTAAGATGTTTTGATGAAATTTGGTACACAGACCTACATTGGCCCAATAACGCAGCCTATTGATTTTGGTGAACATCGGTCCATGTTTAGACCTAGTGCCCATATAAGGGTCCTACCAAAATTATACTGTTTATACGCTGCAGGTCGCAAATATTAAGATATTTTGATGAAATTTGGTACATAGACCTATGTTGGCCCATGGACGAAGCCTATTGATTTTGGTGAACATCGGTCCATGTTTAGACCTAGTGCCCATATAAGGGTCCCACCAAAATTATATTGTTTATACGCTGCAGGTCGCAAATATTAAGATATTTTGATAAAATTTGGTACATAGACCTATGTTGGCCCAAGGACGAAGCCTATTGATTTTGGTGAACATCGGACCATGTTTAGAACTAGTGCCCATATAAGGGTCCCCCCAAAATTATATTGTTTATACGCTGCAGGTCGCAAATATTAAGCTATTTTGATGAAATTTGGTACATAGACCTATGTTGGCCCAAGGACGAAGCCTATTGATTTTGGTGAACATCAGTCCATGTTTAGAACTAGTGCCCATATAAGGGTCCCCCCAAAATTGGCTTGGTTACAAACTGCAGGTCGCAAATATTAAGATATTTTAATGAAATTTGGTGCGCTGACTCACATTATAGAAAATTTTGACATAAGCCCCATTTTAACCCATTTGAATTTCGGATCCAAACAATACACCAAACTGGTGTAGGGTATTGTATAGTCGGCATGCCCGACTTTAACCTTTTTACTCGTTTTAATTGTAATTAATAACAAATTACATGTAGTTGGAATTGAAATATATTTGAAATCCCCAGGACTATTATAAAATAACCAGATACATAAACTAAGTTTTAAAAGATCATTAACCAATTTACTAATTTAAACCTAAATTTTCTTTCTTTACAGGTAAGTTTTCATTTGAGCAGCAAATACTTTGCAGTTATTACTAATCTCAATAAGTAAGTACAATCACAATATTCTTTTCAAGTGAGGAAACAGCAAATTGTTTATAATCTCAGCTTGCACGTATATTAATAAATTACTTCTAACGAATTCTGAATTCTGTATTTTGAAAACATACTTGCAATTTTTTCATTATCATTGAAATTTCATCACAATTAGTTAACACTAATGCCAAAGGAAAAAATTTCCTCGACATTTAATGGGAAAGCAATCGAAATACTTAATATGGGGAATGATATGGAATGGGACGGAGAAGAAGGGGATTTGGAACACTAGACATAAGAAACGGAATGGAATGGAATGAGGAGCGAAATTTGCATTATTAGACTGTGGTTGAGGCCCTGAAATGACTGTTGCGCATTAACCACAAAAAATTTTAATGAAAATAATTAGAGTTAATATCAATATAATGGTAATGAAATAATCAATTTTTTAGTTA
This sequence comes from Leucophora obtusa, assembly GCA_949987735.1. Taxonomy (NCBI): domain Eukaryota; kingdom Metazoa; phylum Arthropoda; class Insecta; order Diptera; family Anthomyiidae; genus Leucophora; species Leucophora obtusa. The sequence goes on along the minus strand of OX465298.1, from coordinate 37,825,587 downwards.
ACCTAATTCATTAGTTTCGAATATGTATTAAAACAAGCAAATATTTGTTTATATAATTTTTTTTTTTAAATATTACTTCTCTAGCAAATTGGTATTAATAATTAATTTTTCACTTTTTGCACCATTTGCATAATCCCCCTTTTAGCCTAGAAACCAAAAAGAATGAAAAGTATATTATTTTTCTTTTTTTGTTTAAGGACAAAAAATTAAACTCTCAAAATATTATGGCATAACACTTTCTTAATAACACTTTATATTTTGCCATTTAGCAAAAAAGCTATTGAATATATTTTGCATACACATTAGGGAAGAATACAATGGAGGTAAATAAATATTATAAGCTAAAAGCCATTTTTTATAATAATTGTTCAAGTTTTTGTGTGGTTGAGCTGGATGTTTAAAACATACAGCCTTATCGAAGTTAGAACAAATGTATTCAATTTTGAACCCCCTAATAAATATTAACTAACACTCCGAAAATTTTTATTTCATTCACATATACGAGTACAAGTGTTATATGTTCAAATGTTAATTTCATTTATTGCTTTTCATTTACTGCAACAAAAAAAAAAAAAAAAAAACAACTCTTTACCATATAAAAAGCTTTTCATTGCTAATGTTTTGTTTCCACAAAACAAAAAAAGAAAACTTAAACTAAAACAAAATGAAATAACCACAAGCAAACTACAATTTGAAACCAACAAATATAGAAAATAATATTGCAAAAAATATATTTAAAGTACCACAAACACTACAAATGAAAAATCTATAGAATATAGAGAAAATATTCATACAGACTCACACATCTATTCATATTTACATACACACTTGTATGTACTTCATAGTCATGGTTGTTAATGTATTAAGGACTCTTAGCAGTATAAGTATTAGTAGTTTTGTATTTATACAAAATCCAATATGTGAAGTGTTAAGGGTTTGATATTTTCAACACATTATACATAAATACACATACATGTGTGAAAATTACATAAACACTGAGAAAAATATCTAGAATATGCACAAATAAGATAAATAAAGTCAAATTTTGCGTCAAAAGACACAATTTAGAGAAATTTATTTCAAATCATGTTGCTTTTAATTGACTTCCTTAAAAGGGCTGTAAGTCTAATTTTTAGGAACTTAAATGTTAGTTGTACTTGAACCACAACATATCTAGAATTATAAAATTCTTAATTTGATTAAACAAAAACTAGCATAATTTACAGAGTCGGAAACAATTTAATATTAGGCACAATTTCCAACCTCAATGCTACACAAATCTGTTTCACTGTGTACTTGTTCATACTTAAAATTTATTATTTCAATCTTTATATGTATGTATATTTAGACAGCTTGTTTATAATTCGGTTTATATATTTTCCATCTATTTATTATTGTCTAATTTTTTACTTAAAAATTAAATGTCATTTTAAGGTATAAATGAAAAAAAAAAAAAAATATTGGTTTGAATAAGGTTAAAGTTTTCCATTTCCTTTTTTTAGCAAATAATTTAGTTTTTGGTGTTGAACAATTAAGTTGATCTTAATGTTTGTTAAACAAAACTTTAACCTCCCTCATGTGGTTTAATTAAAATTTAAATTTCATACAATCACATTTTGACACAAACGAATTCTATTCACATATTTAATTGTTTGGATACCCAGTGTAGAAACGGTAATAACATATCATTATTTTTTGGACTACCAGTAATGACACCCACTTACCGTCTGCCTTATTTTAAAACATATAATAATGAGTTACTGATAATGACTCATTTTTATCATTATTTCAAAAAGAAAATAATTTTCTAGATTTTTTTGAATATTTTTTTAAATCTATTTTTAGACTCAATATTTTTGAAACAATGGTAAGGATATATGTAGCCACATATTTTTTGCTTTTTTTGTATGTTGGCGAGTAAGCTTACTTGTGAGCAGCAGGTCAATTATGTTTTTATCTATTAAATATTACATGTCGATATAGCTCAGATGGTAGAGCTATTGACTGGCAATCTTTAGACCCAGGTTCGATTGCCGCACCAGCAAATTTTATTCTAAAAAAATACAATAAAAAATATTTCTTTATATAATTTATTTTTTTCAAAATCTATTTTTGGAGTCATTATTTTTGTCAGTACTGGTAAGCAGATATATATATTTAATCCTTTAATTCCCAGTGGAACATAGGGCCGCGAGTAAGCAGATAGGTAACGATATATTTTTTGATTTTTCGTATGCTGGTGTGTAACCATAACTCATTATTTTTCGCGACATCGCCAAATAAAGGTAATAAGAAATGTAATAACAAAAGTAACTAGTTACCAATACCAAGTATGTAGTTACATAACCATATATCTGGTAATGATTTTCTACACTGGGATATCGCTAGAGATAAATTTGCCGTTTTTAATTTGTTTTTATATATTTTAAAATTATATAAACACAAAATGCCAGATATACGCATGTTCTGATTTTGAGTTAAAAAAAGGTCGTATGCATACATTAACATACTTAAAAAAAATTATTTTAATGAATGTTTTTGTAGATACCGAATATTTATTCGTTTATGGTAAGAAACAGAACCGTTATGAAAACATTTAAAACTTCTTTTCGGAGGTAAGTATTTTTACATAAGTAAACAGTCATGGCCACATAAATAGGACACATTATTGTGACTTTTTGTTTTTGCATATATTTCTAAAAGTAACATAAGAAAAAAAAGGGACTAGGTCTAAACATAGACCGATGTTCACCAAAATCAATAGGCGTCGTCCTTGGGCCGACGTAAGTCGGTGTACCAAGTTTCATCAAAATATCTTAATATTTGCGACCTGTAGAGTGCGCACAAAAATGCATGGACAGACAGACAGACGGACGGACAGACGGACATCGTTAAATCGAAATAAAAAATAATTCTGAGCCGATCGGTATACTATAAGGTGGGTCTAGGACCAATATTTTTTGGTGTTACAAACATCAGCACAAACTTATAATACCCTGACCACGTAGTGATGTAGGGTATAAAAAATTGCAGGCTTATTCCTAACATTCTAGTCAGGAGGTCTAGGTTCGTTGAATTTCTAGAAATATTAGTTAAGTTAAATTACAAACTCAATGAGAATTTCTTGTTCTCATCTAAGAACGTTATAAAATATTTCAAACATCAAAGGACAAATAAAAACCAAAAATAAAATATTGCGACAATTTGCCGTGTCACCTTCCAGAAAAAAATAGAAAAATTAAAAAAAAAAATAATGAAATGAGAAAGATTATCCTATTTTACGGATAAATAGTTTATATAATTTTCAAGGTAATAAGTTCTTATTTGCGGTTCGCATTACCGAACGACTTCTTAAAACTTTACTAGAAAAGGGGCAGCGTACTTAGTATTTTAAGGAAAAAAATAAACATTTATTTTCTCATATTATTTTTTTTAACTCATCAAGAAATAAACAAAGATAAAAGAATTCATCGAAAAATTCCAAAATAAGAATTTAACATACACTGAAAAAAGTTTGTCGGTAGAATCTACTGAAAATAGCAGTAGAAAAAAGTTATATGCAGTTAAGAATGCGACAAAGGTATTTACATTTTAAATAACTAAAAATATAGTTTTTTTTTTAACTGCTAAAAAGGAATTAAAAAATTCATTTCAAATAACCGTACGAGGAAATGGTCTGGTACCATGTTACACACAAAATAGGTACCAAGGTGGTGGAGACAGGTCGTTGATCGGTCTTTTTATTTAAAAGTGACATATCACTTAAACATGGCATTTTCATTGGAGGTGACCAATTGCCACAGACTAGACAAACTTTGACATATCACAGGACTAGTCCAAAAGGACATGTCACCTAACTTACGTAAGGGGGCATGTCCCCGAACTACTCTATAAGGAATCACATTTTGTGACATGTGAGCCAGAACCAGTCCCATTATATACTAAAACCCATTTTTTCCGACTTGCCTATAGACATATCTACTTTTAAAATAACACAACTTCAGAGAGGACAGCTATAATTATATCATAATTTATAGTCTTATATTATTTTCTAATCTTGGAAAAATCTTGCATTTTTTGCCCTTTTTATGTTTTTGCAGTTTGCTTGTGACAGAGATTTGTCTAATCAAAAATAAAAATTAAATGATTGAAAAACATTAAACTTTTACGTGTGCACAAGTGTTAAAGTATGAAATGTTATCACTTTTAATGTCACCAGAGGGCGCAACTAAATTTTAAAATTAAAATGAAAATAAATGGTTTTGACCAATCTTTTTACCGAATTTCGTAGAAAATTTATACGCTACCGGTAAGCTATTAAAAATGGGTTAATGTAAAACTTTTAGAAATATAGTATAGAAATATAGTTTCCAAAAAGTAGTCTTAATTTTGGGGTTGTCTAAATTTATGTACAAACTACATTCTAAATTTCTGTAAAATTCCAAAAATTTAAGAGAAAGTTTACTTAATTTAGACAAAAATTTATTTATTTTAGTAGGTTTGAGGTTAAGAAGAAGAATAAACATTCTTTCAAAAGTTATAAACACATTAATTTGCAAATCAGACTAGATTTAGTTTCTGCCCTTTTCTATGGACAGGCTTCATCAGTGATTATTCATTAAATTGTATTATTGTTTATATTTAATTTTTAGTTTATATTTATCATCATGATCATGATCATTTTTTATTTTATAAGTTGATTGTTTTTACTTGTTTTTCAGAAGAGTGCGTACTAGAGCGTACCACCTTACAGGCAGGCAAAAAAAAAAAGTTCGCCGTACACCCTCCAATATGAAGTATTTTTGCAAGAAGGTTTCAAAAAATTTTTTTTTATTTTTTTTTGCCGAACGTAGGGGTCGCCATTTTACATTTTTCGTTATATCTTTGGTATCGGATACAGTCGGATCTTAAAGTATGATACATCGATGTTTTTCTCTCGAGGAGGCCAGTGTTTTTCTCTCGAGGGCCATTGACCTCAAGTATCCTGTTCTAGTAGTTAGCCACCAGATATCAGTTACAACCACCCTAATGTACGACCCTAATATCAGAAAATTAAAGCTCGCAAAAAATCATTAAACTTTTGCTAATGAAGTTTTTCGATAAACCCAGTAGATTTTTTTTTTATATATTGGTTGCCGAACATAGGGGTCGCCTTTTTAAATTGTTTTTATTGGATTTTTCCTTTATAGCAAAACACTGGTCTCCTCGAGGCAAAAAAATCGATATATCACACTTTAAAATCCGATTTTAAATGACGAAGCTATAACGAAAAATTGAAAAAGGCGATCCCTACATTCGGAAAAAAATTTTTTTTTTTTGTAATTGCCTTGCAAACATACTTCATATTGGAGGGTGTACGGCGAACTTTTTTTTTGAGGTACGGTCTAGTGCGTACTCTAGACCAATCACGAAAAAAAGTTTCCCCCCCCAAAATAACTTGATTTGTTTCACTATAAAATTTCCAGTCTAGCAATGACATCTCATGAGCTGCACCGCTTTTAGTTTTTGGACTTTTTTTTTACACTCATAGATATAAATCTGTAAAAATAGCAGAAAAAGTTACTAAAAATTAGTTAAAAATTATGCTGCAGAAAAAACTGCTAAAATTTGCAGATTTTATTACTAAATACTAGTAAAATGAGAACAGCAAAATTTAAACTGTTAAATTTACAGAATTTTAGTTATATTTGCACCCGTATTCTAAACTTTATAACAATGACAAAATTGTGACAACACTGTGGTGAATGATCTGTGTTGTCACAATTTTTTCATTGTTATAAAGTTTAGAATACGGGTGTTAGGCTAACTTTTAGTTAATTGAAAATAGCAAATTGTACTGTAAAATCTGCAGACAATTTTGTTAAATATATGTAGACTAAAAATAGCAAAAATAAACTGTCAAATCTACAAAATTTTTGATATTTTTAAGCTAAATTTAGTTGAATGCAAATAGCATTCAATATTCTGCTATAATCAGCAGAAATATTTGCTAAAAAATTGTAAATTGCTATTTTTCAAAGGCTCGATTTTTATTTGCATTTAAAAAAAAATCGATAAAAAAAACTTCGAAAATTTTAAATTTTATGGTGATTTTTTAGGTTAATAAATTAATACACTGTGAGACAAATGGTAGGGGTCAAAACTGTTGAGTATATAGAAAAACGTTATATGAACAGATTAAAGGAATTGTAATTTTTAATTTTTTTAAAATTGTTTGAGCAAAATCGGACTAGTGGTTCTCGAGTTATGTCAAAAAAAAGATATATCTCGATTCCTAGAGGTGACCCAGCGAAACGCCGGGACACGTATAACTTGTTTTTGACCGATATAACATTTCCCGTTGGTTTCATCCCATCCCGATTTTGACTGTCGCATAGTGTTATTTAGCAAATTTTTTTGCTGATTTTAGCATTTTATTTTGCTATTCTCCATTTACAAAAATATTGCTCCAATATAACTAAAATTATGTATATTTAACAGTTTTATTTTTGCTGTTTCTATATTACTAATATATAGCAAAAATAATCTGCTAATTTAGCAGTTTTTTTCTGCAGCATTATTTTTAACTAATTTTTAGTAGTTTTAACTTAACTTTTTATGGACTTTTTTCTATTAGTGTAAACACAAAATACACAACAAGGGTACAATATTAAATGTTTTCTCAAGGCGCGTCCAATCATATCCAGACATGTCCCAATATAAACGATAATTTATTAAAAAGAATTTTTAAATTTTTGTACGATGAGATTTGTGATTTAAATGCCAAATTAGTACATTTTAACCTGTACTCGATTTAAGTGACTTTTTTTTTAATTCGTGCTAGTTAGCGTTTCACCAGAAATTCAGTTGAGTGGAAATACTTTGTTCTAAATAGGGCAGCGTGGGTATCAAAATTTTTATTTAGATAAGTGCATCATCATTGTGTGAAAGTAATTTTAAAAAAAACCTTTCATATACATATTACCGATATTGTTTATGTTGTCCTTAGTTAAAATTCTTCAAAAAAAACTAAAAAAGATCTTTCTTGGGAATCATCATAAAACAGACCATGGTTTATTTTCAGGGAGGCATTTTTTTTCCTTTTTTTTTTGTCCATATAAGTTGAGTTGGTCTAGTATGCTCGTTTTAAGTTAAACACTTTTTAACGCCAAATCATTTCAATTTTTTAAAATTAAATTCAAATAACCTAGTTTTTGGAAAAAAAAACTTTTTTAGTGTACTTACGTAGTCTAGATTAAAAAAATTGTTGGCACTTTAGCCGCAAAAACGTGGCGAATGTGCTCCAGTCTACCCTAAATATGATATGCACATATTACAGATGGCGAAGAGCCACATCCGTTTCCTGGTAACATAAAGCAACATACATACAGAATTATTAAGTATATTCTCACTTAAATGAAACAAACCTACTACCGCACATACGCTCGTATACATGTATCTGTTCTCTACCTTTTCATATATTGGAACCTAACATTATTACAACTTATCGTACTACTACTACTTTAGCAACTATCAATATACGAAAAAATACTCACATCACTTGAACACTTTTTAACTTATCTACTCATATCCTGTCACATTTTTTTTTAAATTTCTTGTTGCTTTCCCTGTTGCCATCGTAACTACAAACTGCCGTTTTTTGATTTTATTTTTGGTTTTTATCCTTATCCCTCTCATGTTGGTATTATATTTTGAGGTTTCTCTATCAAGGAAGGTATGCAGTGTAGTCCACTCCATTTGTGGAAAAATTTGCATTTTTTGCAGCCGAGAAAAATAAGTGAACACATAGTTTTTAGCAGCCAACTCTTATATTTATATATCTGTAAAAGAGTGGTCTATAAAAAAGGAAGAAACCGTTTTTTTTACAATTTTTCATTTGTCTTGTAAAGTAACTATAGCTAATTGGGTATCGAATAGAAAGTATGTGAAAAATCAGTCTTTGGTTGTACAAAACGTGTATCAACATGTTTGATTTTGAATGCTATAATTAAAAACACATACATTTTTGTGGATTTTATTTGGGGATACAAAACTTATATATTTTATTCGTTTATTCGATGAAACCGAGGGGATATTAAAAATTTTATCTATATTCGTAATATTGAGGGCTTTAGAAGACTTTTTCCAAAGCCTTTTGTCAGCTATATTTCAAAAAGGTGACTAGTATGGGTTCCAAAGAGAATTATTATGGGTATTAGGATTGTTTTTTTTGTGAGTTCTTTAAAGCAGAATACAAATATTTTCGAATTCGGTGCATTTCAGCCATGCACCCATTCAAAATTATTAAGGAATTTTAACCCTCATTCAGCCCTTAATAAAATTGGACCAATCAAAAATATGTGTATTAGGGCGGGTCGATTTCTGTGACAAGAAATAGTAGGGGGTGGGGATGATTCTACGAAGAATTCTAAGCAACTTTGCCTTCGAAGCCATAGGTTTAAAATGAATTTCGAGCTTGCCGAAATTTCAAAATTTCCCACTCAGAAAAATACAAACGGGAAAGCGGTGGCAAAGGTGGCAAAGGTGGCAAAGGTGGTACTGGCAAAAAGTGCTTTACCATTCCCAAAATGATAACATCATTAGACCGGCTGTTCAAAAAGCGCCGGAAAAGCACTGGAGGAACAAAATCTTTTAACGTTGGCAAAACCAATAAATAGGTGGTCTGGAAATATATTTTCCAAAATAAAATTTAAAAAAAGTTCATATGCATTTTTTTGGTCCTGCCGTGATTTGAACCCGCTGAGCTAAAGACACATATAATACTTGGTGGCTAAACACATAAATGAGTGATAACAGCTGGACAACTACTGGCTGTGCTTAAATGCTAGTACTGGCAAAGAATTCTTTGCAACTAATATGCCAGAGTTGGGAGAGCAAAAAAAGTTTGTCTTGAAGGAGCTTTCCTACAAACAAAAAAATTGATTTTATAAAACAAAAAAAAAATTAGATTTAATTAAATTTTAAATTTTAATTTAAAAAATCAAAAAAAATTTTTTTGCTTGCAACCAGATTTGAGCTCGGAACCTTCTGACCACAAACCTTTTTTAACGAAGCGTCAGAATTTTTATAAAATCATTGGTCTACCAGTGAATTGATTTTTGTACCACTGGTAGCATTGGCTAGGTAGAACTGCATAAACACTGATTGCAAACCTTGGTATATCACTCTAAGCCAATTCTTTGCCAGTGGTTTTTTTTATAAACCACCGAAGTTTTTGTAAAACAAATACTAGCAAAATGCTTTCTACAAACGCTGGTAAAGCGTCCCAAATGAGTATTCTGCCAGTCATTTATTTTTAACACCGTGGTTAGCCAGTGGTATGCCAGTGCTTGATTTATTGTACCACTGGCGATTTCTGACTGGGATGTTTTAAGTAGTGCTTTATGAGTTTGAATAATGAGTTTTATTAATCATAACCTACACCATTACTTGGACAGGGTATAATAAGTTTGTGCTGATGTTTGTAACACCAAAAAATATTGGACCTAGACCCACCCTAGACATACCGATCGACTCAGAATCACTTTTTATTACGATTTAACGATGTCGCTCTGTCTACCCATGCATTCTTGTGCAAATTTCATTAAAAATATTAAGATATTCTTGCCTAAGGAAATCGTCAGGGTACGACGTTTTTATAATTTCTGGAAATATGTGTTAAGTTAAATAAAAAACTCAATAAGAATTTCTTATTCCCGTCTAGGACCGTTTTTAAACATTTGAAATATCGAAGCAAAAACAACAACAACAAATTTACAACAATTTGCTTTGTCATCTTCCAGTGTACTACTCTGTTAATATAAAAAAAACATCCAAATCCAAAAAAACATAATATTTTCGATTGTTGTTTATACATGCATAGATTTCACTAAATTGCTAGTTCTGTCAAAACAACAATATTGGAAGATGACAAAGCAAATTGTTGTAAATTTTTGTTGTGTTTCTTCTTTGATATTTTAAATGTTTAATAACGCTTCTAGGCGAGAACAAGAAGTTCCCATTGAGTTTGTTATTTGACTCAACAAATATTTAGAAATTCAGAAAACTTCCTCGATGATTTTATTAGACAAGAATGAACTCCAGATAGGGACATGCCTTCAACAGATTATTTTTCTCAATTTGTTAAATAAGTTTTTGGGTTTTAGCATATTGAATTCCTTTAATAGTGAAGAAACGGGTTAGAGGGAGAGGGTTAGATTTTGGGGTTAGTGTACATTACCGCGTAAATAGTGCCTTCCAAATAAGAAATTTATATATTCTCAGTTAAACGTTATAATATTTTTGTTTATTTAAAGTTAATATTTAGGATTTCCACAATATGGCAAATTCAATTTACACTTATTATTTGTAGGTTCACTATTTATGACACTTGAAATTAAATTCTAGAGTTAAACACTGCAATGGCTGTTTGAGGGTTTTTCAATTTTTGTTGCCGTAGCACACACGAGAGACAAAGGAGATGTTGAGTTGTTTGTTATAGTTCGAACTGACTTTTTAACCAAACGCAAAGGCCAACAGCTGTTGTGTGTGGTGTGTTTAGCTGCCGCTTTGCGTTTGTTCGACACTCGAATACGTTGAGGTCAGAGTTGGATAGCCTTCATTGTTCACCGAAGTGAACAAATAGTATTCATTTTTGTTTTTTTTTTTTTTTTGGCTAGCTGTAACAAAATCACTCAGATTTTTTTTAACTCAGAAAGAAGAGATTGTTTTGCCTTAATTAACCCTTCTTTACCAAGGTCAAAGTTAAAGTTTGGAAATTTTCGATTTTTCTTGAAAATATATAAAAATATTGGTTGGTTGGTTCTTGCGAAATTTGGCGAAAGTTGTTCAAATAACAATACAAAATCAGAAACTAACTCTCATTGAAACATGGGGCCAAAATGATCACAAATTTTTAAAATATAAAAAAGATGCCATTTGACTGAAAATCAACATAAAAATCTTTAATTAAGCATTTTCTAGACGAAAAAAATTAAAATCAAAACTTACCTGTCTGAAAGCATGGTATCAATATGAACCATTTTTTTGTGTTTAATAAAGCTGATTGCCTCAAAATTTTATGTAGCAACCATAAATTTATAAGAAGAAATTAGTTATTTCGATTTCCTTTTTTTTTAACAATAATTTGTGGTTTCTACATAAATTTTTGAGGCAACCAGTGTTATTTAGTAGAAAAATGCCTGAACAAACATGAGTTTTTTAAATTTAAAAATTGCGAATAATTTGTAAACCACAATTTTATATTTTTTCAATTTCGATTGCATATTCGTAATCTTCACTCAAATAAAGATTAGATCTGAGAAATTTCTTGATACAAGGCGTAAACAAATTGAATTCTTACTAAAATATGAATTTTTTTATAATTTTACAAAACCGCGAACTACTTAAAAGCGCTTAGTTTTTTAACTTTCGATTTCATTGCACATTAAGATTAAAAAATTAAATTAGATTAAAAAATTTTGTTAATTTAAATTTTATCTGCACATTAATTAAGACTAGATTAAAAAATTTTTATAAGTTAAATCTTATAGTTTAAGAAAGACTTCAATATAAAATCAACCCTATTTTTTTTATATAAATTTCTCTAGAGACAAATTACTAATTATTAAAAGATAACTTTTTCTGTGACCTCTAAATAAATGCGGATTTGACATTAAGACATTAAGGAATAGGGGCAACATTGTTTAGACCGCGAATTCCAACTTTCATGTTTTAGTTGACCACTCTAATATCCACAGTAATCCTCTATTACATATCCAAGTTTCATCAAAATCGGAGTGAACCACTTCCACAGACCTTCCTTGTAAAAATATAAAAAATTAACTTGTGGGTTGAACACACAGTTGTGTGTGTTGAGGTTTAACAAACATATGGATCCAAAATTATACGGAATATCTAGCTAAAATAATAATTTTCTAAATAATGCTTAAATTCGCTTTTACTCTCAAATTTGGTATTGACTCTAAAGTTGAAATTGTTCCACACTTTCTCATGCATTTTTAGTCTTTGTTATAAAAGCGTTTAGGTGTGCATGATTAATAGGTTTTTAATAATTATTATATATTACCCATAGTTCAGCTAAAAAATTATGTATGTTACATTTTATGAATTCATTAATTTTTAAAAACTTTTTGATCTTAACGTATATTTTGTTGCATGTAGAATATGTTTGTAAAAAAATCTCTCACTTGATATGTTCATTAACGTCAACTATATGAGTTTTAAAATTATTTCAGTATATAATGAAATATAAAAAAAAAATCTTAATGGTAATGGATCGAGCTAAAAAGTTCACTTTGTACAGCATTTTCTACGTGCATGTGGTATTTGGTTTGTGCAAGGATTTAATAATTTTAAAACGAAATAGCACAACTCATTGTTATTATGTTTATGCATTATAGTGATGATTTGTTTCCTGCCAGTTAAAGTATCGCTTGTAATACTTATGTACTCATACATATATAATTAAACTTGAAAGAGATATTGAAAAAGCATAAGGGATTTTCCATATTTAATTTTAGATTTATGGATTTAAAGAGAAAATAAGGGCATCTCTTTGTATCAAATAATGCAACTATCAAAAATTACAAAATCGTTTTTTTCTTTTGAGGATTATGAATAATTTTGCTCATACAAACATTTTGGATATCTGGAATAAAAATATCTGTTTTTTGAAACAAAATTTGAATTAAAAACCTGTTTAAGATGAAATGTACCAAAAATGTTTTAAATTTTTAATTATTAATTTTAAGTTTTCCATAAATCGACTTTTTATTTTAATTAGGTAATCATACAAATTATTATTTGGTTTTTTTTTCATCGATTGATCGAATAAAATTTTAAAAATTAATGCATTAATAAAAAAAAAAAGATTTATACAAGATTATATATATTAGGGATTTTCAAAATCGGAAGGAGAAACAGAACGTAGTCGAATTTTGCTCCTCAAGGCCAGATCGTGGTGAATAGACAACATATGTACCACATTTTAGCAATATTAGATCATATTTGTGGCTTCCTAAAATTGCAGATTTTTCAAAGCTTTTATATGGATATTTACATATAAGTAATATTTTTTAATCAAAATTTTATATGGTTTAGGAACATGAAAAATTGTCAACTGTTTTCGAGCTATTCGCTTTTTCATAATTTCGAAAAATATTATTATTTTTAATTTCTTAAAAGGAATATTTTTTGACGTTATCCTGACATTTTTCATAGAATATGACTTTCTTGCCTTTTATTTAACTACACTCTAAAATCAGTTTATAAAAACAAAATCAATAGGCTTCGTCCTTGGGCCGACATAGGTCGGTGTCCCAAATTTCATCAAAATATCATAATATTTGCGACCTGCAGCGTGTAACCAAATCAATTTTGGGGGGACCCTTATACGGACACTAAGTCTAAACATGGACCGATTTTAACCAAAATCTATAGGCTTCGGTCCATGTTTTCCGTTCAATTTTAGATCATATATATTAATATCTCTTTCTGTTTAAATTAGAAACAGATATTAATGTATATGATCTAAAATCGAACGTAAAACATTCATTTACAAAATAAAAGATCAACTAAACATACCCTTAATCATTTTATTTTTAATCGATAATTCTTATGTCCACAAACTGAATTAATAAATTTATAATTAATCAATTAAAAAGGACGAAAAAACAATTTTAATTTTTTTAGTAAAAATTAAAAACCAATATTTTGACATCACTGATAGTAAGGAGAAAAAATGTTTTTGCCTATTCTTGTATTAACAAAGAAGAAGGTTAAAAATAAAATTGTATGAAATACAAAAACAAAAAACTTTTATAATATTTCTATTGTTGGCTATGCCTTGCAGAAGATTTCGAAAACATATTTTATTGTTTGCTCCATTCTCATTTTGTTAATCTAACATTTAGTAGGAGATTTTGACGCTTCAAATTGCATTGCATTGTACTGCCACCACTTTCTAAAGAAAACTAATGAAGTGGACCTGGAAAATCCCCTAAACGGTCGTCTTTTCATTCCTGAAAGTATAGAATTTTTTGAAAGCAAAAATTCTACAAAGTATTTGTCAGGAGGGAGATTATCCTAATGAAGAAAAATAGCAGTTTTTTAAAAAAGTTCTTATTTTGTTAATTCATAATAAGGAAATTGGCCTGGAACTAAATTAATAAATTCCTAATTAATCAATTAAAAAGGTCGAAAAAACAATTTTTATTTTTTAAATAAAAATTAAAAACCAACATTTTGTCCACAAATTTATTAAGCTAAATATACTTCATATTATTTAGCTTCTTGTTGTTTGTGTTTTCCATATAACATTTTAGTTTATTGGATTGTTAAATTTTAACTTAACAATCCATAATCAAGACCTGATTTATTTAAACTATAAGTTTTATACTAAAGTATATATCATATGATTCCAAATGCCTTACTTTTAACTAAATTGCAATCGATATTCTAAATATCACTATGATTGGAAAAAGAGTGTCCCGAGATATTATTAAAAATGTTTGGTTTACCATTTTTATAAGTTGTTTGAATTAACAAAACTATTGGGCTAAAATTGCATCGATGAAAAATATAAAAAGTTGGCTAATTTGGAACCTTAAGTGCCAACTTTTACAAAAAGGTCGAACAAATACGCTTAATAAAAATCTAATTTTAAACCAAACCAGAATTTTTAGAAATATTAAAATTCTCTAAAACTAATTTTACTTTTGTTTCATAATAATCTTGTCTATGCGCATTGTTGAGGGCTTTCCTAAACCAATTCCAATGCCAATACTTTCAGGGGACACCCTAACGTACATACATGTTGTAATATATTTTCTAACAATATTCATATAAAATGAGGTCAATTGTAATTTACTACAAAACCTGATCTGAATTTTTAGTAAGAATTATACTAAGCTTTCTTAAAAAAAAAAAAAATAACAACAAAAAGGTCAATCCATAAAATACCAAAATATGTTACAAAAATATGCATTTAAGTTTATTATAAAAAGAGCTGAATAAGGCCAAAAAAAAAATTATAATAAGAAAAATTGAAAATTGGACATAAATTGGTAAATCTGTTTTCCTTTTTACGAAATACCAAATTCAAAAATATTTATCAGTTAAAAGTTATCAACGTACGACCATTGATATTGAACAGAAATATTCCTTAAATATCCTTTTAAAAATCCATTATACATGAGCACATACAATTCATGACTGTTAAATTAATTAAAAATGATGCTGCAGAAAAAAATGCTCTAATAAGCGGATTTTTTTTGCTAAATACTAGTAAAATAAGAACAGCAAATTTAGAACTGTTAAATTTACAGAATATCAGTTATATATGAGTTAACTTTTAGGTAATTGAAAATAATAAATTGTACTGCAGAAACTTTTGCTAAATATTAGTAGAATAAGAATATCAAAAATAAATTGTTATATCTACAAAATTTTTGCTATTTATACCCTACACCACTACGTGGATAGGGTATCATAAGTTTGTGCTGATGTTCGTAATACCAAAAAATATTGGACCTAGACCGAACTTTTAGTACACTGATCGACTCAGAATCACTTTTTGTTTCGATTTAACGATGTCCGTCTGTCTGTCCATGTATTTTTGTGCGCACTCTAGAGGTCGCAAATATTAAGGTATTTTGATGAAATTTTGCACACTGACTTATGTCGGCCTAAGGACGAAGCCTATTGATTTTGGTTAAAATTGGTCCATGTTCAGACCTAGTGCCCATATAAGGGTCCCCCCAAAGATATTGTAAGGTCCCTACGGGAAATTTTAACAAACTGTCACCGAACTGGCCCCTTTATATGAAATAGACTGGTCACTTTTACATGGCGTTGTCATAGGAGGTGGAAATTGACCCCTTGTGACATGTCACAATACAAATTCTAGGACAGGTTACTGAACTCTCAATTTCAGGGACCTGTCCTGGGATTTGTCTTGTGACATGTCACAAGGGGTCAATTTCCACCTCCTATGACAACGCCATGTAAAAGTGACCAGTCTATTTCATATAAAGGGGCCAGTTCGGTGACAGTTTGTTAAAATTTCCCGTAGGGGTATTATAAAGACAGCATGCCCGACTTTACCTTTTTTACTCATTTTAAGCTAAATTTAGTTGAATGCCAATAGCAGTCTATCCTGCTAAAATCAGCAGAAATATTTGGTAAAAAAAATTGTAAACAGCTGTTTTTCGAAAGGCTCGACTTTTATTTGCATTAAAAAAAAATCGAAAAAAAATTCGAAAATTTAAAATCTTTTTGTGATTTTTTAGGCTACAAATTATTTAGCAAATTTTTTTGCTGATTTTAGCAGGTCGATTTGCTTTTTTCCAGTACCAAAAATTTAACTCAAATATAACTAACATTCTGTATTTTTAACAGTTTTAATTTTGCTGTTCTTATTTTACTAGTATTTAGCAAAAGAATCTGCTAATTTCAGCAATTTTTTCTTCAGCATCATTTTTAACTAATTTTGTAGTAACTTTTTCTGCTATTTTTACAGATTTATTTCTATTAATGTGTGTTTATGTGTGTGAGTTAACGAAATTTGTGATAATATTTAAATACATGATCGTATATTTTCATATTTTTCCATACATGATCATTTATGGACATTAAAGAAAATTGACTTAATATGTTCAAACATGGTACTAGGATATCATAACGATTTGTCGTTTTTCGATCATTACACCCTCAGTTTTATTGAACATTTTTGAAAAACTTTAACCCGTGCTGGAAGTCGGCCGCACTATGCTTCGTCCCATGGACAAAAATAAGAAAAAAAAAATTTGTCTCAAATTGTGATTAAAGAAGGATTTTTTTTAAAGATAAGAAAGTAACTCAAACAAATGTGAAAAAAAATATTTGGTGTGCTTTTGTCGCCAAGAGAGTGCGCTAAACTCAGAGAATTTTATGCAAAAATGACTTAACAGAAAAATGGGTTTTAATTGTTTCACTAAAATAATTCTCAAAAATACATTTTTTTAAAAACTTGTTAGAGGATTTGTTTTTTAATTACTTCAATATATTTGTAGTTAAATTAAAATATGGATTTTAGTATATGTGTACAAAACAATTATTTTTTATTGCACCAAAAAACACATTTTTTTTGTTGAAAATCCAAAAATTACTTAAGTTTGATGGAGTATAAAAAAAATTATATAAAATTAGATTTTTTTTCTTTTTTTTTGTAAGTTTATACTGTTATATAATAGATTTTTACCATTTTTTACCACAAATTAAAAAAAATAGTTTTTTTCAAATGCCTAAATTCATGATTTTTACACAAATTTCACGCATTTAAGAGTGTTTAGTATTCAAAGCCTGTGAACCTTCTATTTTAGGGATAGGACGTGTTGAGCGGACCTTTGTAAAATACTACGAGAAACAATTTTGTGGAACATTCTAACCTTCTAACTCTTCAATGAAAGGGAATTTTTGGGCCCTTTTCAAAAAGGGACAAAAAAGACCTCTAAGTTCCAGAGTTAGAGGGTTAAAATGTTCCACAAAAATGTTCCTCGTAGTGTTTTACATAAGTTCGCTGAATAAATCCTATACCTAAAATGGAAGATTCCCATGGTTTCTCCCTAAAATCCAGGTTTGTGGGATTCTGAATAAGTACGAAATTAATTAACCCCTAAACACATTTTAAGTTTTTACTTATTACTGGCCTTTAAGTTAAATTTTCAATGCTGATGTCTTCAGAGACTTATAGTAGAATTTAATGACATTTTATTTTTGCGGAACATTTAACCCTCTTACTCCTCAACTTACGGGTCGTTTTTTTCCCTTTTTAAAATGGGGCCAAAAAAGTCCCTTTAATTGAAGAGATAGAAGGCTAAAATGTTCCACAAAAATTTTCCTCGTAGTGTTTTACATAAGCTCGCTGAACATACCGTTCACCTAAAATATAGGATTCACATGGTTTCCTATATTAATCCTATTTAATTTTTTACAAAAATCATTTTATGCGTTTAAAACCCACTTTTTGTGAAAGTAATTTTTTTTATTAATGAATCGATTTTACCCAAATTTGGCAGATATATGGGCTGACCCTATATCAATTCACGTGCTAAATTTCATCGCAATAAGTTTTGCAGGTATAAAAAAAAGGATATATGACAGGACTAAGAGTCCTTGCTTCGATTTTGATAAAAATTGACACAAACGTTTCCAGTTTTATGTGTATCTCAATCGATGATTTTTGTAATTTTCTGTCCATTTATGTAGCTAATATAATATTTTTAAATTTCAGGACCTATGGGAGGTGGGCGTGTCCTTGACCCTATATTTCCAAAAATTAAAATTTTTCTTAACTAAGGGGTTCTATATCAGTCTACCAATTTTCAAAACTCTGTTTCCACTCCTTCTATTTCTGTCCAATCGTTATATGGGATCAAAGCACTGTGGGCCGGATCGAAAAAATTATATTAGTATTAAAAATACGAAATTGCAAAGAAATTTATTTTTCATATTTCAGATATATAATTCTGACTTCATCGGATATCATTATCCCACTTTAGCCTGAAATCGACATTTACCCAAGTATTTGATAAAAATTCAAAAATGTCTTTTTTTAAACTAATTTTAAAAATTGGTGAGAGTAGCTATTTTTTGTGATTATAATTCGATCAAATATGTTTTGTTTTTTTTGAAAACCAAATAGTTAATTTGATTTTAAAGACTTTTTAAAATGCCAGATTTGTTGATGTTGATTTCTAGCAATTATAAAAAAAAATTTCAAAAATTACCAATCGAGTTTGTGCTTTTCATAAAATGTCCCCTTTCCAGGACATTTTATGAAAATTGTAATATTATTTGTGATCTAAAATTTAACTAAAAAGTATTCATTAACCAAATGAAAAGATCAACTATACATACCCATCATTCAGTTGCTAATTTGATCAAAAATTTAACGAAATTTCAAAGTTTTCTTCAAAGTTTGCATAATTTTTGGAAACACATCACTTAGATTTGATTAGACTATAATTGTCTTTATTTTTATGTAAAAAAATATTTCACCATTGATAGCTTGGGGACAAAAAATTCCATCAAAATTAATTTTAATTATGACTACAAGATTGTAGAATTTTTAAATTGATAAAAACGCTCCACTTGATAAAAATAATTATTTTATGAAACTTAATCCATATGGGGTAAATGTATACACTTTTGGCCAAAAAAGACCCACTGGGGAATTCAAAGGATAATTTTCGGAAAAATATCATTAACATTTCATAAGACTATTTAATTTTATTTATATTCACTTTTATTTAAAAAATCGTTAACCCTTAATGGCTTGGGGACAAAAAAAAAACACATGAAACTTAATTCTATTTATGATTGCAAAATTTTAAATTGACAAAAAAATCTCCACTTGATAGATGTAATTATTTTATGTATGATCCATATAGGGTTAAAGTTTCACTTTCATCAAGAAACAACCACTAGGAAATTTACTGAATAACTTTTTTCAGATTTTTATTAAATTCGGATATATGATAGAGGGTTCAAAGCTGTGTGGTCAAAGGTATATTGATGTGGGGTCAAAAATGGCCCTATTTTGTTACACAACCAAAACTGCTATTAATATACGGACACATTTGACCCCAGCTTTTTAACCCACATCTATCCCCCCTATTCCAGCCAATTTCTTTTTGCAAAATTTTAACAAAAATAATTTTTTTTTGCATTTATAATGCAATTACATTTATTTGTCATTGAAAATTTTTCATTACAAATTACAAGTAATTTAAATTGTAAATTTAAACATAGAATATTTGTATATATGTATCTGTGTTGATCATGTCTAATAAAGAAAAATGAGAGAAAGCTGAATATGAAAGAAAACTACGAATTGGTTATATTGCATTCAAGACCTTACTTGGGTGAGATGCTTAAGCGGTCGCACCTTAGTATAATTAAGTTTCTAATGTAGAAATTGGCGAATGTGTTTGAATCCTACAGCCAACCGGCACTTGAAAAAATTACACTATGCGACAGTCAAAATCGGGATGGGATGAAACCAACGGGAAATGTTATATCGGTCAAAAACAAGTTATACGTGTCCCGGCGTTTCACTGGGTCACCCCTAGGAATCGAGATATATCTTTTTTTTTACATAACTCGAGAACCACTAGTCCGATTTTGCTCAAACAATTTTAAAAAATTAAAAATTACAATTCCTTTAATCCGTTCATATAACATTTTTCAACAGTTTTGCCGGTAAAAATCGATATATCTCGATTCCTAGGGGTGACCCAGCGAAACGCCGGGACACGTCTAACTTCTTTTTTACCGATATAACTTTCCCCGGTAGTTTGAACCCTTCCCGATCACTGACCCCTACCATTTGTCTCACAGTGTTATCATATAGTGACAATCCGATAATAGGCATGTAAGCAATTAATACATTTTAATATAAAGTCGCTAATTAATGTGTTTATAATTTTTAAAGAAAATGGTTTATACTTCTTCTTAACCTAGAACCTACCTAGGGCCAAAAAAGTCCCTTTAATTGGAGAGTTATAGGGTTACAATGATTCACTAAAATGTTCCCCATATTTTTATACATAAGTGCGCAGAATTTATCATATACCTAAAATGGAAAATTCACATGTTTTCCTATGCCGATTCACAATAAACATTTGCTAAATGGGGGAACGAACGTAAACTTTTAAAACGCGAATACACGTATATTTGTTTTGTCCCCTCCACCAGAATCAGTTGTCATAACCTTGGAAAAATTTTATCGTAATCGCGTCATTATGCTTATACAAAAGCATTCTGCTAACACTTATATATATTTACTATTACTGACAAAAATAATGAGTCTAAGATGTCTATTCCTACGAAAAGTCTGTGACTCTTAGTTGTGACTGTATTTCCCATGTGTTTGTTGTTAAAAAGTCATAAAAAATTATATTTATAAAATTTTTGTTTAAAATCTTCTAAAAAATTAAGACCTGGTATCGATACAATCATAAAAATGACAAAAAATTTCGAATTTTTAAAATTTTATTGTTGTTTTGTATGGAAAGTTGTGACTTTCAGTCTTAAAATAGTCTTAAGATAGTCATAACGAGTCACAAATAGGAATATGTACATAAATTAGATTTAAAAAAATAATTTTTATAAAACAAAAATTTTTTTCTTAAGTTTTTTTAATAAAATATTCCTGTGGATAGTTTGTTTAAACATGGTAAGGCAAAAACAAAAATATTTATACAAAATTCTTCAATTTTTTTCAAAAAAATTCACTCAGTTACTAAGAGCTCATATTGGAACGATATTGGAATTTTTTTATACGAATGTTTTTCGTTCCATTTGAGATAATAGTTTATCTAATTTTCTGGTAAATTATTTTCAAATGACAGAAAGATTATAAAATTTACAAGTAAACTACAGAGAATAAAAATATAAAAACAAAAAGAAAATCGATAAATTCATTACGTACGAATATGTATTTTCGATTCACGCTTCCAACCTATCATCAGTATCCATGCAGCTGTAAGTACAAATGTGTGTTAACATTTTTTTCATTTTCACTCCTTATAAATATTTCATATATTTGTCCAATATTTAAGTTTTTTTTTTTTATTTCAAAGTTAAAGTATATGAATATTTATGAGTTTTAAAATAAAACACAGATATAAGCATACACTTTTTAAGTATTGTTTTTGTTATAAATTTTTCGAATGTGCAACTTTAGTACTTTTCACTTTATGTTTCTGTAACCGAATTGAAATATGAAAAAAATATCTCAAAGTCAACAATTTCAACATAAATTTTCCATTTTTATTCATTCTCTACATGGCCAATATTTGTGAATACGTGAAAGTAGTATTTTTCATATAGGGTAGAGGGGGGATCCTTCGCCACTTTTTTTTCAAAGCACTGTAATCTTTTAACCCCTAATTATTTATCAAAAATTACTTTCAAATTGAATATCTACATATCTTGGCTTTAATTTCTATGATTTTTATTCTAATTATTTGCATATTTTCTATTACTTTTTTATAATTTCCAAAGTAACCCAAATCGGCGTAACTGCCCCAATCCTGGGGGATATTCGCCAAAAGAGCTAAATACAATTTCAACAAAAAAATATTGTTAATACGGCAAAGTCAATGTTTTAATGACTGAAATAAATAGTTTAGAATAAGTTCTTTAAGGTATATGATTCTTTTTAATCAATAAATCTCCACTACATTAAAAAAAAAAATTTAAAACTATAAACTATATTCTTCAAAATTACAAAAAACTGAATAATTAATATAAATTTAATAATGAACACGATTGAACTAATTTACTATTGAACATATTTTAAACATATAGAAAAGTCTTATGGAGCATTTGAGGCATGGAAGCACCAACTGTTCGTAGCTCCAGGGGCCATCTGGTGATTGTGCCCCAGAGGCAGGCACTAACATAAAATTAATATTTTTTCACACTCTTTAAGCATTTATTAAAATCAAATTATTATTTTCTGAAAGCTTAGGATCATAGGTCTAACATAATAAAAAATTATTTTTTTATCACACGATTTGAGGAAGTTATTGAAAAATATAGTTGCTTTCAATTATTTTTTTGGCACCCCAAAAAACACAAAAACACGTCTATCTGCGACCACATGTGATATAAATTCATCAAAGTGGATGTCAAGGAAAGGCAATTGAAAAATCCACAAAATATATTTTTTTTTAATTTTTTATCTCCCTTAACATCGGAGAAAAATGGGATTAGTGTATGTGCCCCACTGCCGAATGATCCCCCCTCTACCCTACATACATACCAATTCAAACTGAATATATACGATACTTTTGTTCTGTATTTTTTTTTACAAAAAAAAGAATATTTTTTTCCATATATGTATTTATTTTTTGTTAAAAATAATATATAAAATTGTAACTTATTTGTTGATTTCGGTTTGTCACACGTATGGAATTTCGTATATATTAGGCGTATAACCTTTTAATTGTTTTTGAGAATATAAGCAACGGTTTTAGTCACACCCAATGGATCATGAAAAGTCGAAAGCAAATTAATATGAACTTTTCAAGATTAATTTGTATTACAAATATTAACCCTCGAAGTGGCACATATTTTGAGCCCTTAGTTCTGGCACATGGTGTCTGGCCAGACCCCTATACATTTACATGCATTTGTATGGAAATAAGGGCTGTTTGCCGTTAAATTTTTTACTAAGATAGGAAAATATTTGTTATATTTTGTGTTTCTATTTCTTTTTACTATGTTATTAGCTACCTGAGGAAGAAAAAATAGACCTGAAAAAATCTTTGGAATGAAAAGGGCAACAATTTTTTTGTTCTATATATATTTCTCTTTATTATGGGTAAAGTAATAAATGTTTATGACAAAATAAAAATTATTATGAAGAATACATTGATTTTTATATTCAGAATTTTGCGGAAGGCAACAAAAACATAAATAATCTACTTTTGAATGTTGCTGACAAACAGGATTGTTGCATTTGCAGCAAAAAAAGCGTCTCTTACGGCGTATTTTGTCACCTTGCTGCAAGCAAATTCTGCAATCTTTTTTGGCAGCTAATGTGTCTGGACCACTGCGTGAAGCCACATTAAGGTTTGCTATATTGAGAGGTCTCCCAAAGAACGCTTCAAATGCTATACGAGTTGTTGGTTGAGCCACAATGTGCGGATTATTGATGCGATTTTCAACGTTGGCCAGTACCAATTGCTTTGCAAGTTTATATAAAAATATGCGTCTTCTTTCTTTTCTTGAATTTTCATCATTTAGCTTACATATAATGTAACTTGCCAATGCCATCACATCAATCATGTTGCAGAAAAACGCGTATGTCCAGCGTCTGGTTGACCGTTTTGTTGTGTAATGAGTTAGCATTTGATCCATCGTATCTACTCCGGCTTTAGTTGAATTATAAAATAAAATTGCTTCCGGTTTCATGGCTACGCCTTCAACATGTTTCGTGTAATGCACGGTTGAAATTAAATTGACTGCCTTATTTTTTTTGGGCACGTAGCTGCAAAGTGTAACAAGATTTTCATGAAAACCAAACACACTTGAAAGAATTGGTCATCTGGTGCTCTTCATAACTTCCTTAGGAAGACATCTTATGTTTGCTCGAATGGTGCCAACAAATGCCAGTCCCATAGCAGCAAGTCGTTTAGCGCCGTTCAATTAGGTGAAGAAATTATCAGAAATAATTGTTCTGCCGCTGTTTGCGTAACAATTTGCGAAATACATTAGAACGTTTTCACCTTGATTTATCTCCCGATTGTCTCCTTCCTTTCCAGTGTATAGTTTTCCTTTCAATGGAAATTTAGTCTTAGCATCGCATGCCCACCAAACTTTGATCCCATACCTTGCAGGTTTTGATGGGATATACTGGGTGAACTTTGTGCGCCCACGATACGGAAACAACTGCTCATCGATGGTGATATTTTCATAAGGTTCATAATAATTTTGCAGATTTTCATTGAGAAAATTCCAAAGGTCCCGGATAGGAGCTGCTTTATCTGTTTGCTGTCGGAATGCCCGCGTACGACTATTATCGAAACGAATATATCTGGACAGAGTAATGAATCGTTTGTGCGACATAGCCGCACGGAATATGGGCAGCAAATCAGAACGCCACAATATACTGGAGTCTTGCATATTATTATGGCTGAGACCAGAAGCCAACAAAATCCCAATGAATGCATCTAGCTCAGAGCTTGTCAAATTAATCCATTTTCTTTGGGTAGATTCTGGATGTTCTCCATTCCATTTTCTAATTGATTCTCGCCCATGCCGTTTTGTTTCACTAATGATGACGAACGTAATATTGGTTGAGAAAAATAGCTTGAATACCTCAACTGGATTGGTGAGCCTTGTTTTTGTTCCAGATTGAAAACGCATGATATTATGCTGGCGCAAACGAGATGCAGGGAGTTCAGTTTCTTTCCATTTAGTACCGTCTTTACCATAAAAACAACCTGAGTCGACTTCATTTGCTGCTTCAGCATCATTTCCACTTTCTTCTTCTTCATCTACGTCTTCATCACTATCATAAAGTTCGTTAGGTTAAATTTCCAAATCATTTTCTATGTCTGATGCATCATCTTCTGGCACATAATCAGCAGTGTCGTCACCATCGTTTTCAAAAACATCATCATTTTCATCAGCTTCTACCTGACTTTGAAAATCACGCACTAATGCCTCTGACAATTGGGGTTGCAAATTCGCGCTACGCAAGCGTGTATTATAAATAAATTCCAGTTCATCAGCCATAATATACTAACAACGCAACAAATCTACCTGCGTAAAATTATTCACAAGTTCAAAATTACCGCACAAAAACTAGATTACTTCTTCACTGTTCAACGTTCATTGAATAACTAACTCACAAACAAAATCAGAAGAAAGAAAGAAGCATAAAAGAATAAAGTAAATACAAATTTCCAACTCGTGCCATGTGCTTTGCCTATGCGTTCATACAAATAGGTCTGGCCAGACACCATGTACCAAAAGTAAGGTGAAGATTTTTTATTTGGCTTTTTTGTCCTGTTCCAAGGACTTTTTTTCAATTATTAATTTATACATTGAAAGCCAACAATATTTTGGGAGATTACCTGAAATTACAGCCATGTACCTAAAATAGAAGTATGCTAAATTGAAGCATGAAAATGAAATATGTCTGGCCAGAACCATGTGCCACTTCGAGGGTTAAGCCAGTCTGGAAAACATTCGAGAAAAAAAAAACTTTAAAGAAATCACTTAATATTTCCTTTTTTCAATATAACTATCGGCCTTAAAAATATTGCTTTCCCTATTTGAGGTTATCATACCAAAATTATTTACAAAATTGACCTTTAATAGTTGCCCATACCCCTTAAATACATGAGTATTTGTAAAATAAAGTGGGACACTTTTTGCCAGTAAAAGTTTATAGATATACATATTTTTCAGTATTTATTTATTTTTTTTTGTTTCATTTCTATTTGTTGAAAAATATTTACGAGTACGTTTTTGTTTTTTGTATTTAAGTTTAAAATCATGAAAATGTTACATGTCTGAAGACTAAAGTAAACTCTATTTATTGTCAGTAAATGCCATTTATAAAACAAAGTTCAAATGTCATACACAAAGATTGCTAAAAAGTTTTTATTAGTTAAATACAAAAATCACAATTTAAAATTAGGTTCAAAAGAGCCTTTTGGGCAATTATAACTGGGTGAAAGTATTAAAAAAGGCTTTTGATTTATTTATTAACAAATTTTCTTAGAACGTATGATTTATATGCAATTTAAAATAATGCTCATACGTTTAGATGGCCTACTGCAGTGAGATGAAAAAATATTCAGTGTTGCCACATTTGTAAACAAATCTTCAAATAAAACGCGTCATATGAGTTCTTGAATTTTGAATGTCGAATTCAGTAAAAATCGCGTAATATGAAAAAAAGTCGTAATAAGAGAAGAATGGTATTTATAAGTAGAAAGCGAGGGAAAACTTAAAGTCCAAGTAATAACTTAAAGCAGTACCCAACAAATGTTTGGATACGAAATTTGAATGGGGTGAAATGGTGTCAAAATTTGTCCATTAAATGATGCAAAATTGGAAAATCAGAGGAAGTTTTGAATTTGTAAAATATTCCATATGGGCGATAGTTCCAAATATGTAGAGATTCTATTTGAAATGGGCTCTAACCTTATGTTCATGCATGCGCGGCTCCTGGGGGGGGGGAATAGGGAAATCCCCCCACCCCTCAGCGAAATTGAAAAAGAAAAAAAAAGGAAAAAAAGGGAAAAAGGAGAGAAAAAGGTGAGAAAAAGAAGAGAAAAAAAGCAAAAAGAGGAAAAAGAGGAGAAAAAAGTATAAAGTGGAAGAAATACAAATTTGTTATGAATAATAATATGATATATAAATTTTTTTCCTTATTTTCATTTAACCAGTCGTCATTTAAAAAATCTCAATAGATATTTTAACAAATTCATTAAAAAACTGATAATTTTGATTATAAAAAAATTCAAGTTTGTGGGGAAATGTAGTTAAAAGATCAAATTAGATTTTAAAAATTATATGTAGATCAATTTCGTTTGAAATTTTTCTAATTTCAAATGACAAAAAGAAATTTCATTTTAAAATTTAGCATTTTTTAATACAAAATTCCAATTTTAATTGAAAATTTTTTAAATAAAAATAAACGCCCTTAATATTTAAATTTTCCAAATGTATATTTTTGTTGACTTTAGTTAAAATTTTGGGTGGCAGCATGCTTTGACCTAGTTTATTTTTGGAGCATTCTGATTGGTTAATTTATTTTCAACCAATTAAAATATTTGAAAATGTAATTATTTCTTTAGGATTTTCATACACAAAATGAACAAAGCCGTTTAAATATAAAGTCGACTTTAAAAGTAAAATACTGTTTAATAGTAAAGCACCGTAAGTTGTTCGGATTTCAAGTGAAAAAATTGTTATACTCCTCCATATAAAAAAAAATTATAATTTTCCACGACAATGAATTTCACGTGAAAACTGAGTAGATATTGTTTTTACGCAAATTTAATGTAGAAGACTATTATTTTTGTTAATTTTTATAATTAAATTAAAATTTGAGTAAAATTAAAGTTCGAGTAAAATTTTTCCACATGAAAAACCACTTACTGTGCTTTTGGGAAAAAGACTAAAATTTATTTTGAATTTTTTTCATTAAAATTGCAGAACTGAACTTCTAATGGAATTTTATAAATTTGAAGTGATAAATTCTACTATATTTTAGAATTTTCTCATTTCGAAATAAAAAATCGAAATTTCTCTTAAAATTTTCATAATATTGTAAGAAAACAATTAATTACCGTTATTTTTGTTCAGATTTAAGATCAAATTTGACAAATTTCAAATAGAATTCACAATTAATTTCACTTGAAATTCTCCTAATTTCATTCGGAAAGATATGGTGGAGTTCTTTTTTAGGTCTTTCCAAAAGATCGTATTGAACTTACTCCAGTCTGTCTTTCGTAAATCCTGAGTATACATGTTGATATCGTAGAGTATATAGTTATGTTCCTGAAATAATTTCTTTTGAAATACTCAATTTTTGATTGCCTGCGAGTAATTGACTACCGTTAGATCCTGCACTTCCTCTCAACCTGCAAAGTATTTTAACTTTAAAATACGGAATGTTGGTGTAGCGTCAAAGCAAAATTGGCCAGTAATTCTTTTTGTTAATAACGACATCTGACTCCCACAGCTATGCGAAAACCGATATGAAAATTTAATTATACAAAGTTTTCCAAATGTTGATCACGAACCCCTGAGCGTCCCTAATCGCATCCAAGGAGGTCTGCGAAACATTCCGAAAAATAATTAAAAAAAAAGAATTTTTTAAATATTAGAAGTTTTTAGTTAAAATTTATAACTGAAGTATAAAAAATCAGTTTCGAATAAATAAAGTGAATATAAAAATAATGAAAATCATTTCAAAACTTTTCAGGAAATATTAACTTTTTGTATTGTTGTTAAAAAGTACACAGAAAGAATTTACAAAATTCTAATTAAATTTTTAAACACCTTGGTCATACCAAATTTGTAAATACAAAAAAAAAAACTTTTTAAAAAGGCACCAACAAACAAATTTGTAAATCCAAAAAAAAATTTTATTTTTTTTTTGTAACTTTGGATTTTTATTTTTAAACAATTTTTCTTTGAAAGATAACAATTTATAAACGAGTTACAAATATTTCAAACAAAAAAATTGTTGGGAATAAAATTTCAATTTAAAAGAAAATGTGATTGCTTTTACAAATTCCCATTGTTGGTGCCTACTGTTTTTTCTGTGTAATCTCTGAGTTAAATCCTCGTAATTATCTCAATCAAAGTTTGAGGACTTTTCAGACTCCGGCGACTTTTTTCGTAAAAATTTCAAAGTTTAATTTAATGAAATCCGCGATTTAAATCGTCATATATATATCGAAAAATGGATTCTTTAAAATTTCTGAAAAAATATATGTGGTGTGTTCGAGTAGTCGAAATTCTTACTACTTTTACTACAATTGGAAAGTTTCGTTTACTTTTATATTGAAATTTTGCGGCTGTAGTAAAAGTAGTAACTTATAGTAAGTAACCTAACATGCTTATCGTTAGCTGAAATGCAAAACCACGTTACTAACATTTTTACTATTTTACAGGAGAAACAAAAAATGTTATATATTGAAAAATAAATGGAGTTTTGGTAATCAAATATCGCAGATTTTCTAAATATAGACTGATTAATTCATTTCTGGAATAAAAGTAATAATTTATTAATGTTTCAAAGAGTTAAGTTAGTTATGCGCTTTTGAACTCGTATTTTCTTAAACAAAAACACGTAACTACAATGAATTTTTTTTAAGTTTCAAGGAAAATTTTGTTTTGCATTCATAAAATGTAGAATAAAAGAAGTTGTTCTCTTGTTATTTAATATATCGTTTTATATATTTATTATTTTTTTTTAAATATGAAAATAAAAAATGATTTACAAAAGCAAAAGATAATTAACAACAATAACTACAATACAAATAAAGGAAAAAATTAAACCTTTGCTTCTCAAATGGAATTTCATTGTAATAATAATGACAATCGGGTGGAAGAAATGATTTAAGGTCCTGAAGATGTTGCCATTTTTTGCTTGAAATTTTTATTCTTTGTAAATGCAACTTCAAAGTTTCAAACGCTTTTAATTTGTTTCCAATTCTTTGTGGAAATTCCTTAAACTCATCTGTTGCACTTAATTTAAAATAAATTACTCCAGAGGGATCATACGCTAATACACGAATCATATTGACTGTGGGATCTCAAAAAGAAAAATTTATTATAATTAACAAAGTAAAAATTTCAAACTATAATCACTATAATTATGAGAAAATAGGACTAAGAGGGGAGGGGAGCGTAGTAGCACTATCCGCTAGTGAAATATAAAAATTCAAATCCTACTATGAATAAATAAAATTCAATAGAAATAAATATGTGTTAGTTACAATTTTCAAGCAACAAGTATGTAGTTACGTGCTTTCGATTTTCGCTAATAATATGTCTAATTTTTATTTTATGACAGTAAAAATTGGAGAAGACGTGGACCTCGTTGATATGCATCATAATCGATCAAAAAACCGATTTTGAATTTTTTGTTAGTTACGTGGTTTTGCATTTCAGCTAACGTTGTGTTGTTCCTCATTACTTTATTTTTGCCTTTACGAAATCTTATACTGGCACTCTTGTTGGTTCTTATTTCATACACTCACAATATTTTATCCTTAAAAATACATATTAAATTAATTGAAAACACTATTAAAAAAGGACTACTGATTGTTCATTATATTCAAACCATTTTGCTATTTATTTTCAAACATTGTTTAAACAATCCAGAAAAGAAATAAAAATAATTGAAAAGTCTGTTAAAACAATCATCAATTTTTTAACTGACAAAACGTAAAAAAAAAACGATTTTGTGGTTTGTTTTTTCATATTTGAAAGTTTTTTTTTTGTTTCGATTTTCAAAACACTACACCATACACAACAGCCACGTTCATATTTTTATTGGCTATGTTTGTGTGTATGAGTAAAGAATTTCTTGTAATTTGAACTGAAATAATTTTGTATATAAACAAACTATTTTAACAAAAAAGAAAACCGAAAATATTTGAATACAACGAAATTATTTAAATAATTTTTTATAAAAATAGAAATCTAAAAATAGAATATTTGACTGAAAATAACAACTCCTACAGACGATACATATTTTTTTCTGGTTTGTTTTTTATTGGTTGACAAAAAAATTTAAACAATATGTTTCAATGTATTTTAATTGATTCTTCAATTGAAAACAAACTTTACCTATTACTTTTTAAATAAACCTCAATCGGTTATGGAAAATATATTGTGAGTGTACAAATGCTGAAAAATCGAACTGTTTTTTTTTATTTCATACTATACTATAACTCAGGAACCAAAAGGAGTACCAAACTGATATTTGACAGTGTCAATGATAAAAAACTAAGAACTGATACAAAAATATTAAAAGGCTACGATAAAGTATCCCGAACCGCGTATTAAAATAAAATGGCTTTAGACCTTTGATAATGATAAATAGTTAAAGTTCATTTCAAAATAGTAACTATTCACGTGGCTCAATCATGGCTTCAATTATAAAAGGATAGAAACAATTAATTAATTGTAGAAAAATTCTCAAAAATGAAAATTTTTTTTAATAAATCAGAAATGATCAAATTAAAGAATGAGTTGCAGACCAACTTCAGGCACGCTTTCAGAAGCTTTAAAGTGATATATCAACCAGTCACATAGCTAAAATAATACAAAAGTTAGACCCAAATATGTACGGAAAATCTATAGCAAATTTTATCATTTTCCCCAAATTGAACACCAATTTTAGCTATACAAAGTATTCCAAGTTATAGCAAGTTTCATACAATTCAAATAGAGTGCGGAAATTTCAATTGTTGATTTTATATGTTACACTCTAATTAAATTCTGTTGAAATTTACCCAACTTATAGTAGGAAACTGAACTCCTACTATAAATTGGGTAAATTTATTCTATGTGCGTAATTGAAAAAAAATACGCACATTGTGTTTAAGTTGGTGCACAAATAATTTGTAATTTTACATTGAAAGTGCGTACAAATTAAATGAAATTTTGAAATTTGTGTGTTAATTTACTAAATTTGTGTGTAAAAAAGCACGTTTCCCGTGTAAATGTACGCATAAAATGCGTAAAAATCCACTAAAATCCGCAAAACTCCACAGAAAGTGCGTAAAAATTCAATAAAATGCGTACATTTACAACAGTTGTGCTAACTTTAAGCACGATCCAAAATTTTTTTTTAAATAAAATAACAAATTAATTTTTAGTACGTATTTTATTAACCCTCGAAGTGGCACATGGTTCTGGCCAGACATATTTCATTTTCATGCTTCAATTTAGCATACTTCTATTTTAGGTACATGGCTGTAATTTCAGGTAATCTCCCAAAATATTGTTGGCTTTCGATGTATAAATTAATAATTAAAAAAAGTCCTTGGAACAGGACAAAAAAGCCAAATAAAAAATCTTCACCTTACTTTTGGTACATGGTGTCTGGCCAGACCCCTATGCATTTTGTATGAACGCATAGGCAAAGCACATGGCACGAGTTGGAAATTTGTATTTACTTTATTCTTTTATGCTTCTTTCTTTCTTCTGATTTTGTTTGTGAGTTAGTTATTCATTGAACGCTGAACAGTGAAGAAGTAATCTAGTTTTTGTGCGGTAATTTTGAACTTGTGAATAATTTTACGCAGGTAGATTTGTTGCGTTGTTAGTATATTATGGCTGATGAACTGGAATTTATTTATAATACACGCTTGTGTAGCGCGAATTTGCAACCCCAATTGTCAGAGGCATTAGTGCGTGATTTTCAAAGTCAGGTAGAAGCTGATGAAAATGATGATGTTTTTGAAAACGATGGTGACGACACTGCTGATTATGTGCCAGAAGATGATGCATCAGACATAGAAAATGATTTGGAAATTGAACCTAACGAACTTTATGATAGTGATGAAGACGTAGATGAAGAAGAAGAAGAAAGTGGAAATGATGCTGAAGCAGCAAATGAAGTCGACTCAGGCTGTTTTTATTATAAAGACGGTACTAAATGGAAAGAAACTGAACCCCCTGCATCTCGTTTGCGCCAGCATAATATCATGCGTTTTCAATCTGGAACAAAAACAAGGCTCACCAATCCAGTTGAGGTATTCAAGCTATTTTTCTCAACCAATATTACGTTCGTCATCATTAGTGAAACAAATCGGCATGGGCGAGAATCAATTAGAAAATGGAATGAAGAACATCCAGAGTCTACCCAAAGAAAATGGATTGATTTGAGCTAGATGCATTCATTGGGATTTTGTTGGCTTCTGGTCTCAGCCATAATAATATGCAAGACTCCAGTATATTGTGGCGTTCTGATTCGCTGCCCATAATCCGTGCGGCTATGTCGCACAAACGATTCGATACTCTGTCCAGATATATTCGTTTCGATAATAGTCGTAAGCGGGCATTCCGACAGCAAACAGATAAAGCAGCTCCTATCCGGGACCTTTGGAATTTTCTCAATGAAAATCTGCAAAATTATTATGAACCTTATGAAAATATCACCATCGATGAGCAGTTGTTTCCGTATCGTGGGCGCACAAAGTTCACCCAGTATATCCCATCAAAACCTGCAAGGTATGGGATCAAAGTTTGGTGGCCATGCGATGCTAAGACTAAATTTCCATTGAAAGGAAAACTATACACTGGAAAGGAAGGAGACAATCGGGAGATAAATCAAGGTGAAAACGCTCTAATGTATTTCGCAAATTTTTACGCAAACAGCGGCAGAACAATTATTTCTGTTAATTTTTTCACCTCATTTAACGGCGCTAAACGACTTGCTGCTATGGGACTGGCATTTGTTGGCACCATTCGAGCAAACAAAAGATGTCTTCCTAAGTAAGTTATGAAGAGCACCAGATGACCAATTCTTTCAAGTGTGTTTGGTTTTCATGAAAATCTTGTTGCACTTTGCAGCTACGTGCCCAAAAAAAATAAGGCAGTCAATTTAATTTCAACCGTGCATTACACGAAACATGTTGAAGGCGTAGCCATGAAACCGGAAGCAATTTTATTTTATAATTCAACTAAAGCCGGAGTCGATACGATGGATCAAATGCTAACTCATTACACAACAAAACGGTCAACCAGACGCTGGACATACGCGTTTTTCTGCAACATGATTGATGTGATGGCATTGGCAAGTTATATTATATGTAGGCTAAATGATGAAAATACAAGAAAAGAAAGAAGACGCATATTTTTATATAAACTTGCAAAGCAATTGGTACTGGCCAACGTTGAAAATCGCATCAATAATCCGCACATTGTGGCTCAACCAACAACTCGTATAGCATTTGAAGCGTTCTTTGGGAGACCTCTCAATATATCAAACCTTAATGTGGCTTCACGCAGTGGTCCAGACACATTAGCTGCCAAAAAAGTTTGCAGAATTTGCCTGCAGCAAGGTGACAAAATACGCCGTAAGACACGCTTTTTTTGCTGCAAATGCAACAATCCTGTTTGTCAGCAACATTCAAAAGTAGATTATTTATGTTTTTGTTGCCTTCCGCAAAATTCTGAATAAAAAAATCAATGTATTCTTCATAATAATTTTCTATTTTGTCATAAACATTTATTACTTTACCCATAATAAAGAGAAATATATATAGAACAAAAAAATTGTTGCCCTTTTCATTCCAAAGATTTTTTCAGGTCTATTTTTTCTTCCTCAGGTAGCTAATAACATAGTAAAAAGAAATAGAAACACAAAATATAACAAATATTTTCCTATCTTAGTAAAAAATTTAACGGCAAACAGCCCTTATTTCCATACAAATGCATGTAAATGTATAGGGGTCTGGCCAGACACCATGTGCCAGAACTAAGGGCTCAAAATATGTGCCACTGCGAGGGTTAATAATAATATCCAAGTCATTCTCTCATAATCGTTTATGTCCAAATTAATCGTTTTGGGATCTTAAGGCATTTGTATAAAATTCATATAAATATTTGTTATAACTATTGAATGGGTGCAATGACTCCTGCTAAACAAAATGCCTTCTTTGAAAGGGAGGCAGTAACCGTCAACAATAACGGGAGAAAACGCAGAGATATTGCCTACGCAGGAACAACTGAGTGCAATGACTCCTGATCAACAAAATGCTTTCTTTGCAAGTTAGACAGTACTCAATGAATACTGACTTTGTTGAGCAGGAGTCATTGCACCCAGTTGTTTTGCCTAGGCCGTATCTCTCTTACGGCGTATTCTCCCGTTATTGTTGACGGTTGTTGGTTGACTGCCTCCCTTGCAAAGAAGGCATTTTGTTGAGCAGGAGTCATTGCACCCAGTTGTTCCTGCGTAGGCCGTATCTCTCTTACGGCGTTTTCAATTTTGAAATGAGGTTTAGACTACCACCAAAAACAATTTCATGCTTATGTTGCTATTTCCAGACTCTAATGTGTTTGTGGAAATGTTGTAATTCACAAAAAATAATCCGTTTTCGCTTTTTCTTTTTATAATTTATAATTTTTTTTTAATTTTTTTCAATTTGAAATGTCAGAGTATTTATTACAATTATAGGATAGTATATTTACCAACTTTGTGCGTAAAAATTTTATTTAACAAAACACTAGTAATTTTAGGCACAATGTGTTTATTTATAAACACATAATGTCTAAAAATACTTTGTGTGTGTATTATTGTGTATGGAAGTGTGTATGAAAAAAGTTTACGCATTTTTTGTTTATATTTACCGAATTTTCATAAAATTAAACAAAATTTTACCCATTTTATAGTTGTAAATTTACAAACATTTTTTAGAGTTTATTTAATATAAACTTTTTAGGCATTACTAACCCATCCTTTTTGGATGTCAAATACGTATCAAATATTAAAGTTTTTGATGAAAAATATAACTTAGAATTTTCCGTTGGACTTTATATTGTCTTTTATACCTAAAGCGGCGCTCATAAAATCGTTAACCTTGAGCTGCGGAGTCCAAAAACGTCCAACAAGTAGTGTTAAAATTAAAAAAAAAAAATTTTTTTTCCAAAATGTCTTCAGAGGCTTATAGTAGAATTTCATGAGCAATATTTTTGGGAAACATTTTAACCCTCTAACTCTTCAACTTACGGGTCGTTTTTGTTCCTTTTTAAAAAGGGGCCAAAAAAGTCTCTTTAATTGAAGAGATAGAAGGTTAAAATGTTCCACAAAAATATTCCTCGTAGCTTCGCTGAACATATC
This sequence comes from Leucophora obtusa, assembly GCA_949987735.1. Taxonomy (NCBI): domain Eukaryota; kingdom Metazoa; phylum Arthropoda; class Insecta; order Diptera; family Anthomyiidae; genus Leucophora; species Leucophora obtusa. The sequence goes on along the minus strand of OX465298.1, from coordinate 37,789,709 downwards.
GTATGCCTAAAATGGAGGATTCACATGGTTTCCTATATTAATCATATTTAATTTTTTTTTTTTTTTTAGAAAAATCATTTTAAGCGTTTAAAACCCATTTCTTGTGAAAGGTTTTTTTTGTTATTAATGTATTGATTTTACTCCAATTTAGTACAAATATGGCTTGACCTTATATCAATCTACGTGCTAAATTTCATCGCAATCGGTTAATTTTTGCAGGTTTTATAAAGATTTTAAAATAATGGATATTTATTTTATTTTATTTATTTATTTTAAAATAAAGGATATATGGCAGGCAGGACTAAGAGTGAATACAATAGAATTTCGGTTAGAAATTTATTTTTCAATTTAAATCGAATAGGTTATGACAACCAAAACATTCGATTGCTGCAACCAAAACATTCGATTAGCAAGAAACTTGGTTGCCACAGTGAATCTGTTTGCTCTGTTTAGCCTAAATTCTAAAGCCAGAAATTTCATTAGTATTAAATGGTAAAGACAGCGGTAGATTTTTTTGCTGATCCATTTACTGTTAAAGCATCTAAGTTTAGAAGAAATATGTTTACATTTTTTTTTTTTAATTTATTTTTAGAACATTTTTTATTTTCGAGATTAAAACTAAAAATATTTAAAATTATTTTGGCTTTGAATTAGTTCAAAAGTGACATTAATTAATATATATCTATTTCGTGTTAAAACGAAACTTCGGTGTATAAAACCACATTGTACAGAAGGGTATTGTAAATATTAAACCGCGTTCTGGTAGGGATGCATGTTTTAGTATATAACTCAATTACTTTGAACTAAATCTTTTGTCAGGTATTGCCAAAAGTTTATTATGCTACTTTGTTACTAGTAAATCAATGTCAACAAATAAAAATGGAAAACTAAAAAAAAAGCAAAATGCAACACTGTGTTGTACTGTTGCTGTATGAAAAGTGTACTTTTGCTACAACATATTGTTGTATAAAAGCGTTGTCTATAGAAAATAAAGTAGAATTTGTAGCAAATAATATATAAGTTCCTAATTAAGTTTTATAGCATAATGTTTGGACAGCAGCCAGGTAAAATGTATATGTAGTTATATACAAAATAATGTTTTATGTATACAGTTTTTACAGAGAAAAAAATGTTTTTTTTCAAGTTTGTGGTTTCGCTTTGTAAAGTGAAATCTGTGTAATTGCAGTTTTTGTTAGAAAATTTGAAATTTTTTAGATAAATTAGAAAAATAACAAAATTAAGTATAAACAAGTTTCGACTACTCTATTTGCTTAAATAACAAGTTAAAATTATGTTTTCATTTAATTAAAATTATTTTGATAAAAATTTACAACTTGTTTTGTGTAGGTTTTAATACACTTAGGTAAACCTGTACACACAAACGTGTTATTGCTAATGCTATTGTTGTATATCTCCTAAAAGTATGCTATAGAAAATACAAACCACAATGCAAACATGTGGGTGTTTATAGAACATGCTTTCTCTATACAATTTATTAAGAATACAAAAAAAAAAAAAAAATGTATGCAAATTATATGAAATACTTATTTTAGAATATTTTTTCTTCTTGTTTGTCTAAAATAAACAAAAATCTATACATAAATTGAACATTTTCATAAACTTGTATTTGAAAAATATAAACTCCTTGGAGAGTTTAAAATACTATGAACTTTTTGTACCATGAACTTTTAACTATAGTCACAAACTATAGTTGTTATGTGCATTTGTCGTTTTCTTTTAGTGAAACATGATTACAAAAACATCATGGTTAGGGTGGTTGACAATAAAAGAAGCAAAAATTGGGTTAAATTATAACCGAAAGTATCACTAAATAAATTTCCGCAAGGCTGGTAAATAATAAACCAACTTACTTGATTTTTTCCTTTAAATGTGAATAACCCATGGACCACAGCAATATTGTGTACGGTACTACATATATATTTTTTATTCGCTATAATTTCATCTGTTTTCTTTGTTCTAGTGTTGGGTAGAACAATTTCTATAAATTAATTTTTTTCATTTATCTGAAATATTAGAAGGAAAATTGGATTAAACCACAACCCAATTTCCTTATTAAATTCCAAAAGGCTGGTAAATTATTAAAAATATTGCATTAAATCAATTAAAGTGCCAAAATCCCAAAACTTATTTGGCAAATTGTGAAAAAATCTGTTGCATGCATGTTCCTATCCGCATTTCATTCTTGCCTAAGGAAATCGTCAGGCGACGACGTTTTAGAATTTCTGGAAATATTAGGTTAAATCACAAACTCAATGAGCATTTCTTGTTCTCTTCTAGGAGCGTCATTTAACATTTAAAATATCAGAGAAAAAACAAAAAGAACAAAAAAAATTTACCACAATTTGCTTTGTCATCTTCCAAAATACTACTCTGTTGCGATGTAGAATGTAAAAATCTTATTTGGTTTTTCCTTTTAAATTTGAACAACCCTTATGCTGTTGCACTATTGTGTATTCTAGTAAATATATATTTTTTATTCTCTATGAATTTTTTTCGATTTTCTAAAACAAATAGTGTTGATTAGAAAAAAAAAACAATTTATATAAATTTATTTATGCAATTCTCTAAAGATTACCCAAAAGATAATATATTTTTGCATTAATTTCTTTAGAAATCTAACCTAAATGAAATATTTTATCTCTAAGGGATCTAAAAAGACAATATGCAATGATTGTTAGGGAAATATTTGTTTTAGAAAAATTATTATTATTTTTGCTGCACTTTTACTTACCAAATTAAACAAGAGTTTATTGATTAGAAATTATATAAAAAAAAGTAAAAGGATTAGATTAAGGTATACAAAATCTCAATGCAACTCAACGTGGTGTAGCATTATGTAAGCGAATAAACGCTTCACGATTACGTAATTCAAAGCACTTAATAACGAAGTGCTCATACACAAAAACATGTCGGATATTTTAAACACCAAAGTAAAATTGTTCAAGTTGGGGTGCATATAACCGTTAAATACTTATGACTGGCATATAAGCGCTAAATACTGGAATAAGGATCAAAAAATATTTTTGTAATGAGAAATTATTTTTATGGCTCTCGCCAAACTTTAATGAAAAGCTTGAAAAATTTTTTAAATTGGTATACTGAAATATAACTCGAATAACACAAGAAAACGATTAATTAAGGCATATGTGTATTACGAAATATGTATACCAACGTGCAGGCCACATTTTGGCAAATAACGGTATTAAAATTCTACCGAAAGTCAGTTGGGAGAGGGTAAAAATAATGTCATAACATCTACAGTTTTTCACCCTCTGATTAGGGTATTCAATTAATCGGCTTTTTATTTTAATCGATTAATCGTGCAAATAATTATTCAAGTTTTTTCCTTAACCGGTTAATCGAACAAAATTTTAAAATTAATCGAAAAAAATTTTCTATAAAATAATATACATACACTTGTTGTGTTTTTAAGAATTTTATTTAAAAAGGGAACAAAAATATATTAAGTGACTCTTATGAAATTCATAAAAATAAAAATTCTCATTGAGTTTGTAATTTAATTTAACAAATATTTCCAGAAATTCTAAAAACGTCGTCCCCTGACGATTTCCTTAGGCAAGAATGAAATCCGGATAGGGACATGCCTACAACGGATTATTTTTCACAATTTGTTAAATACGTTTGGGATTTTAGCATATTTAACTCCTCTAATGTAATTAATGTATATCCCGATAAAATAAAATTTAAAAAACTAATATGCAAGTGCTTGTGCAAATTTAAATGTTACTGACACTTTAGAAAACATTGTTTTCTATTGTTGTTTCTACATGAATGGGTGTCACTGCATTGCTTGATCTGTCAAAAGAACAGAGTAGTACATTGGAAGATGACAAAGCAAATTGTGAAAAAATTTCTGTTGTTGTTTTTATTTGATATTTTAAACGTTTAATAACGCTCCTAGACTAGAACAAGAAATTCTCATTGTGTTTGTAATTTAACTTAACAAATATTTCCAGAAATTCTAAAAACGTCGTCCCCTGACGATTTCCTTAGGCAGGAATGAAATCCGAATAGGGACATGCCTACAACAGATTATTTTTCACAATTTGTTAAATACGTTTGGGATTTTAGCATATCTAATTCCTTTATGCAAAAAAATTTATTAATTGAGATCAGATTTTTTTCATTATTTTTATTTTTTCTGTCCCCTATTTTATTATATTAAAATTTTATCCAAATCGGGTAGAACCACACCGCATTGATTTAAACAGTTAAGGAAGAATATAAGACCCCGTATATTAATTTGCATCTCTTTCGTATGCATAGAATACATAAAGAACGTAAATGTAGAGAGGAATTCTTTTGCGAATTGATTTCCCCTCTACGTTTCCCTTTATTTTATTAACTCAGAGTGCTCACTAAACAAGCTTTATTACATTGAGCATTAATTATAATTAATAATTATAATAATCATTAATTACAACAATTATTAATGCTTTCAATATCAACGTTTAAAAAGTCGTAAAAAATAACTAAAAATTTATTATACGTAAATAGATACCACTACTTTACTAGATAGGTCACAACAACAGAGTAGTAATTTGGAAGGTGACAAAGCAAACTGTGATAATATTATATTGTTTTTGTTTTTTTTTTCTTTGGGATTTTGGATGTTTATAAATGCTCCCACTTGAAAACATGAAATTCTTATTGAGTTGAAGCTAACAAATATTTCCAGAAATTCTAAAAGGTCGTCCCTTAATTATTTTTTAGGCCAGAATGCAATCCGGATAGGCACAAGCCTACAGCAAATTATTTGTTACAATTGTTTAAAAAAGTTTTGAGATTTTAGCAAATTCACTTTAATCAAAAATTTGTATTTTTTAAACATTTTTGTAATTTTCTACCAATTTCGATTAATCGTATGAAATTATTCGGATTATTCCTTATTCGAAATTAAGACATTTTAAACTATTCGCACAATTTTTGAGAAAAATTGTTCGATTACTCGAATAACGATTAATCGATTGAATACCCTAATATCTACCCTTTATATACAATCCTTAAAGTGGTCCTCATACAAATTTTTTAGTTTTTATAATTTTTTTTACGAAATCGAGAAGGGATTAGGAAACCATTTTTTTCCAGGACTTTTTAAATTGCCACGCCAGCGATTTTCCGTTTGTATTTTTTTGGCTGGGTATTAACTCTATTGATAAACCAAGAAATATAGAGAATATGCTGCATGCGCACAACGTATAATAAAAAGGTACTTCAGTCCGATTTTGGTCTTTCTTTCATGGAATAAGAGAACTATGTTGCAAATGTAATTGGTTTTTAAAAACAACATATCTTACCCTACAAAAAAATGATAACCGATCCTAACTACCTCTGTCCAAATTTTAACGAAGGCCGTTTAAAATGAAGTATTAACACAAATTTTGATTTTATCCACGCCACGAGAAGTAATACTTAGGCCAAAGATTAGTATGAAGATAGCAGAATAAGAGGGCAATTATTCTGCTTAAAAACAATTATATGAAATTTTTTTCGGAAAATCGCAAATTTAGGAGTTATGGTGCAAAAAAGCTTTGAAGTGTTTTTAGATATTTTTTAGGGTCAAAAGTCCAAACTGACTAACCTATATGCGTCCGAGAGATCCAATTTTTGTACTACATACATATATTATTTTTTATGCCGAACAAAAAAATACTTTCTCAAATTTGGGTGGTCTAATGTGCAACTTGTTCTCTGTATTTTACTTTTTTACTGGAAACAGTATTCGTAGTTCTGGTAAATAATCTCTTTCATTTTATGTGAGAAAACATTCAAGTACATTAACATTTCAGCAATCTGATGTAGGGTATTTAAAAAAAATGTGCCACATAAAGAAATTCTTGAATACACACTGACAAAAAATAATAAATTCCTGACAGTCAATTACGTTTTACTAAATGTAACTAACCCAAAAATACCTTAAGGCTAACAGATTTTCAAATAATACAAAAAAAAAAAGAATATAAAAAATATATCTGTAGAAAATATATATTTTTTCTTATAAAAATTCTATAGAAATCAAGGCAACACAAAAGCAAGTAAAAAAAAATGATAGCAAGTCAAACCCGACCATGAGGTACTCTCCAGCATTATCACTTTTACAAATTTGATCATATTTGGGAAAGCGGCTGAAATTCCGGTTAGAGATTTACCCCTAAATTCATAAATGATTTGTAAAGTTAAAACAGGTTTACAAAACGTCATTTTCATACAAAATTTGTTCAATAAACCTCCTATAATTTTACAAAGCGTTTATGAATTTAGGGGTTAATCCTTATTACATAAAAGTAAAAATTAAAAAAGTGCACATAAGCAAATACCGGATAAGTGTTGTATATAACGACTAGGTTCAAAATTGTTAGGATTTTCTTTAAATTTAGATATATGATTTAAAAAATTGTATTGCATTCACAACCCAAACAAATACCATGTGTCAATGATTTTGTGTATTTTATTAAAATTTGAGCCCAATTCAGATAGGCCCTTTCTAGGTAAAAACATGGATTGATAAAAACAGTTTTCAGTAGAAATCTTGCCTGCGCCAATACAAAGCTATGTTATAAATTTCATCCAATTATCTTTAGAGGTATGAGTTATAGTTTAATTAAAAATTTACATGGACAGACTCACAAAATTACTCTTGTTCCATTGTTATACTAGGAGGTAGATATTGGTCCAATATTTTTGATATTCATAAACATCAGCTAAAACTATTTGACTATAGTGGTGTAGGGTATAAATATAGAGCAAATGGAAATTGAAAATGAAGAGGACATGCATCTATTTTGTAGAAAATGAAAAAGTTTATAGAAACGAAATCAAAAAGAAACGTATAGAAAATTTATCAGTATAGAAAATGCCATTAGCATCTGTAACAAACGCTTACTGGGATTAGCATTAAATTTCTTATAGAAGTAAAAGAAATACTAGTAGCTGTAGTCATAGTAGTATGTAGTGGCAGTAGCGGTAGAAGAAGTTTTGGTATTAGTGGTTGTGGTGTATTGATGTTCATTAGGGAGGCTACTATTTGTATGTGAAATTTTTTCGTTCACTTAGTTCTTAATATTATTTTTTTTAATGATTATGAACTGAATGAGGATATGTATAGTTGATCCTTTCAATTGTATGAAGAAAAAATATTTTTTGCCTAAAATATTAAAAAAAAGTAATAAACAAAAGGTTATTGATTTTTATGGTAGCGGTAACAAACATTTATTTTTACCGGCAAAACTGTTGAGTATATAGAAAAACGTTATATGAACAGATTAAAGGAATTGTAATTTTTAATTTTTTTAAAATTGTTTGAGCAAAATCGGACTAGTGGTTCTCGAGTTAAGTAAAAAAAAAGACCACCAAAGGTCAAATCGATATATCTCGATTCCTAGAGGTGGCCCAGCGAAACGCCGGGACACGTGTAACTTCTTTTTTACCGATATAACTTTCCCCGGTAGTTTGAACCCTTCCCATCACTGACCCCTATCATTTGTCTCACAGTGTTAATTACCCATAAAGTCATACTATACTGAAGATGGGTTTGTAGTGGAACACTATCCTGCCGGCCTTATCGAATTTTTTCAATTTCTATTCTCTGTAATTTACTTGTAAAAATTTTATCATTTTTCTTTAATTTGAAAGTAATTTAAAAGAAAATTTTATATGAGCTCAAATCGGAAGAAGAACATTCATTTATCAATAATTATGACCTTAAGGATTATCTACTTTGTATGTTTGTATAAATGAAAGTATGTATAGTTTAACAAATATGTACGTATAGTACCAGCCTTCCTAGTATTATTGTGAAAAGTTAATGCAACTGACATTCATGTTGTCTATATTCCCAGCAAAATCTTTCATTACCAAATAAGTGGTTATATAATAGAAATTCATAGCTTCGCACAACTTATTTTTTGGCGTCTAAACTCATTATTTTTGTTTGGCGTGGTCGTCTTTATAAGTAGTCACGCTTACCCGCTCGCTTACGAAAAAATGAGAAATAAGTAGTTGTGAGATTTTGAATAATAAGTGGTTACACACATGCTTACAAAAAGTTGAATTATAAGTGGTTATCCAAATGCTTACTTGATTCTTAAAAATAAGTAGTTAGGCAAATACTATTAGCCTAAGGAAATTAGGGTTTAATTTAATCCCGCCATTTTTTGAATCCCGCAATCCCGGGAATTTTATGCGGGATTTCCCGGGATTTTTTTTAGACTTTTACAGTAGTTTTAGCTAGTTTTATTGCAATTTTAGAAGCTTTATTTAAATTTAAAGCATTGATTTTTTTAAATTAATTTAATTAAAGAATATTTAAAATTAAAAAATACGGTTTAAAATTTAATAAACTGAATTAAGCCAAATTGTTTTTGGATGCCAATTGAATTTGGTTTAGTTAAATTTACCAAATTTACAAACTAAAATACTTGTCCTTCGGGAATTTTTTTCTTCTTTAAGATGATGATATTTGTTCAAATAAAGCAATATTTATATAGGCTGTTTTAAACTACAAGATTCTCGGAAAGATTTTGCAACCTTGCCTATATGTTTTGCACGTGTACTGAAGTAAAATCGTACCGAAAATCTTATACTGCAAACCAGCCTTATACAACATTTCAACATCATTATTTCAGTTCCAAATACCTCCAATAAACTAGGGATTAAAGTTAAAAAATAGTAATTTTTTCGTATTTTCAATTAACATAAGTATTTTGAGTTTCTTTTACTTCAAATAATTTCATTTAAAGTTCAATTGCTATTCCTTTATTTTAAATATATTTTTTAAATATTATTAATTTTTAAAATACATACATCAGATGCTTTTTCAAATTATTTTGAATTTTTTATATGCTAATTTAAAATGCAACTAAATATGAAAATTAAATAAATTCTTTTTAAGGAGTTGTGGCATAAAAACTTTCTATTCAAGAAAACTAATTAAAGTTATGAAACTATTTAATATTTTAGTGTCTACTTTTAAAAAACAATTTAGGCGAATTTGCTTAAAAATTTCTGTGAAAAATGCTCACTTTTAAACTTTTTTATAAAACTAATTCTAGACGGGTACTTCTGAAAATCTGCATAGAAAAAAAAACAAAATATCTAGAAATAGAAATTTTTGGATTTCATGTATAAGAAATTTTTAAGCAAAAAATTGATTTTAGTTCTGACTATAAAACTGGTCCGACACAAGTTTGCACCCATTAACAATTCCAATATATCCTGAAAAAAGCGATCAAAATAATATAACCGTGTCTTTCACTTTTCTATATCAATTCGTTTAACAGTTTAAACCACGAAATTAATATTTAGTTAATATATAACTAAGAGTTTTTTTAATTAGGACGGCCTTCCATATAAATATATTATATAAATACTAATTCACGATTTAAATTGCTAAAAGAATTGACATGGAAAGAGTGGAAGACATGGATATTTAGCCCTCCTTTCATAACATTGTCTCATGGATACAACCAAAAGAGGAATTTAGTCGAACGGTGTTTAACCAAAAAGTAGTTTTTCAAGTACATTATATGTCGAATTTATATATTTTCTAACGAACGGGAATTCCCGGGATCCCGGGAAATTCCGAAAAAAATCCCGCTGTCCCGGGAAATGAAAAAGTCCGGGAAAAGAAAAACCCTAAAGGAAATACATGCAGAAAAATTTAAGTTTTCTCTAGTGTGCAATTTTAGGACTCGTCATAAAAATTTAAACATAAAACATATTTACATATAATAAAAAAATTTAACTGTGTAAAAAGTACTTATTTCAACTAATACGAATAAGTCATTATTTTATATTTAGAAACAATGAATACAATAGGCCGTTATTAGGAATTCATTATTTTATATTATAAAATAATGCAAAAGGTAATGATATATCATTTTTGGTAATGCAGATAGTAATGAGGTGTCATTACCAATATTTTGCTGGGTTGTGTGCTCTCTCAACTAGTACATCAATTTTACTATAACATACTTACTACACGTACTAACATACTTTAACATTCAACATATTTTCCTTATTGCATATAATATTTTCTGTTGTAGCATTGCAGTATTTCAATAGTATTCTTCTTATGAAACTGATTTTGGTTTTTTATTTTTTTTTGTGTGGATTTTTTCCTATTGTGGTTAAAATCGATTGCGGCAGCGATAAGCCAAAGTCAATGTGTATTATTGATAGATTTTCTTTTCAGATGTTCAAAATAAGATGATGAAAAAAAAAACAAAAATCAGAATAAAAAAAAAAACAAAAAGTAGTAGTAAATAGAAAGTCTTAACTCTCATAGTGAGTCAGAGAATATAACAGACGTAAAATGAAAAACGTTTTTGTTTAAGTCTATAGGATTCTTTGGCTAAACCCTACACTTACGTCCTTTACGTCAATACACTCAACTCTTACCATACGTTTCCTTTTAGTATTTGTAAGTTCATTGTAGCATTTCTTAGTGTATTTATTGTACAAATATTTTAGTAGAACAAGAAGTAGTTTTCTTATTAAACTCTTACATCCGCAGGAATTTTAGTTTATTTTATTTTCGTGTTGAACGTTTGGTATACAATTCGATTGCAGTAAAGTTTTAATGTAATTTCTGTTTGTTGCAACAGTTCCTTTTTTTTTGCACGATATATCAAATTCAATGGTTTCTAATGTGATCTTTAAATATTGATAAAAGTGTTTGGGAAAATAAAATAAAAATTGGGAAAACGACATTAACAGCTAAGGCAACAAGAACACATAACAAAAAAGTTAATTTAAAAGACTGTAGATATTAAAGTCAAATAATTTATATAGTGACATAAGCCAACTTTGATAATTACTTTGAAGACATCTTTGTAAGAAGGAAAATATTTAAGACAGTTTTAATTTTCAAATTAAATTCTCTACATTTATAGTTTTTTTATATGGAGAAAAAATGTGAAACTAAAACACCCGGTTAATTTATAAATTGGAAAAAATTCGAAACCCGGTTATTATTTGTCGGTTAATCGGTTCTTTAAAAACATGATTTTATAAAAATTATTTTTAAACTAATCGCCTAGAAAACATATTAGTTGCTGATAACCTGATTTGTTGCAAATCGAATGTTTTATTTCCATGAAATGAATTTTACGGTTGCGACTACCGAATTATTCTTAAAAACTGAAATTCCATTGTGATATTCAAATTAGTCCTATCTCCTTTGGTTTTCTGTTGCCACAAACGAAAAATTCGGCTACCACAACAGAAACATTCGATTGGCTACAAATGCGGTTGTCGCACCGAATCTGTTTTCTGGATGATCTTTTGAAAATTCAATATTTTGGCAGCATTTTTTTTTAAGATATCATTTTAATAAACGAAACAGTTATTTTGTTCTATTTTATATAAAATTAGCAGAATCTTTGAGTAGAAAAGGCTTTTATAGGAAAAACTCTAATGTGAGGGATTTTTTATAAAACAAAACAACCTCATAATCAGAAGGGATTTCTAAAGAAATAGTCCTTAGAATATGAGGATTTTCTCTAGGAAAAAGTCCTCAAAATATGAAGAGGACTCTTAAGAAAAAATACTTAGAGTCGGAGAGGTTTACAAAAGCAAAAAATTTTAAGAATGTGAAAATAATATATTTACATAATTTTCAATAACATAAAGATTTTCGAATCTGAGGGTTTTATTCATAGTAAAATGTCCTTATAATCTGAGAATTTTTTCAGTTCTATTTGTCTACTGGAACTAGGAGGTTTTCCATAGGAATAAGATCTCTATAGGAAAGAGTCAGAGGAGGATAGAAGTTTTCTTTAAGGAAAAATTCTTCAGTATCTCGGGTTTAAAGGACATTATCCTATAGAAGGACTTTTATATTCCACACATTATTTCCTGTAGAAATAGGTCTCTGACTATAAGAACTGACTATAAGAACTGAAGTGGAATCTGGGTATTAAAAAATTCTCATATCTTAAGAGTTTTTTCTTATGTAAATCTGAGTTTTTTTTGAATGTAACAACAATCAGGGGTCTCCCATGGTCCTAATGAATGGCAATACCGGTTTTTAATGCAACAGATGGCGCTGACTGCTGTTTTGTTTTTCTGGCAATACCGTTGCATTTTATTTGGGGAGCAGTGTTGCACAAAAACTTTTAGCTTACACCCATTTTAAATGTTCAAATCCCCAATGTTATACCCAATTAATTTCAATTTAAACAAAAAATCAAAAAAAGGAGCTAAGTTAGCATCGCTCTTAAGTTCAGAAAATTATTAAGAAATATGTGAGCAAATTAAATAAAATTGAATATCTTACGAAGAAATATTTACGTTTTCACTCAAAATTTAAAGGCCTCAAATCTTTGTTAAAATTGTGAAACTAAAAAAAATTTTATTATACGAAAGACAAATCACAATTAAGCTGAAATGTCACCGTTTCCAAATAAAAGTCGTATATTAAATTTTCTGGAGAAAAAATTCTACGCAATTTTCACACGAACTTCATTATGGTGAAGTCTTTTTTTCTAAAATTTGTAAATCTAGTAAGTTGTAAGTTCTAGGGCTCGTAAACTCTTTTGAACATTAAGTTTGCATAAGTCGAGTTTACACTATTCAGAAGGTATATAGGAGGTGTTATGAAAACCCCTGGTACTTTTTGAGCCTACACAAAATTTATTTTTTCTGAGTCCTTTGCATGTAACATTTTCAGTACTTGGAAAATAGAAAATTTTTTGATTAACTATTGAGCTTGGTTGCTTTTCGTTATTTCAAGATTTATAAATATTTGGAGAACCTTTCTTCAATAATTCAAATATTTTGTAGAAATTTTGAAATTCTTTAACAAATCTAATTTGATCGACTTTAATTTGAAATAATACGCATATAATTTATACGAAAATTCTTCTTATTTTGGGCCTAAAACTAAATCTTTTAAAATTTACAAATTTTTTAATCTGTCCCCAAAACGAAGTCGAAATCCCTAATTTGGGTCCCCTTACCTAACAACTCTGTAAAAGCTCATTCGACATAAAAAATCCTCCCTTGAGAAAATTTCCCAAAATAAATTCCTCCTTTGACAAAATTTCCCAAATGCTAGCGACATCTACAGTTTATTTAAAAAATTATCCATGTTACATCTCTATATTATATGTCTCTGACAACAATAAGGAAAAATATATTCCAGAACCCGATTGTTTTTTTAAAGAAAATATTATTTGAAATATGTCGGCATATTTATAGTTTGGGCAAAACTGCAGTTTATGGGGTTTCGTAAAAAAAATATGAACCCCTCTGGAATTAAAAAAGAATAAAACCGAAATTAATTTTGGGAAGGGCTGGGGCCCGGGAGGTGCGTGGAAGGCAAAAAACGGGGAAACATAGTAATATGTAAGTGTGGATGCTCAAATTAAAGAAAATTGTCTCACGATTCCAAAAATGTATTTTTTGTTATATCCGTAAAGCCTAGTCCTAAGTAGAGCCATTTTCGAACAATAGGGGGGTCGAAAAATGTAAAAATTAATATGAGCGAAAATGGTAGGTACTCAAATGAAAGGAAATTTTCAACGAATACAGAAATGAGGTTTTTTACAAATCCTTTGGGCGTGAATCGAATTAGAGGCATTTTGTTAAATTTTAGACCTTCGAAAAATTAAAAAAGTCTAAAATCACATTATTTTAGTTTTAGTAAAACCCCGTAAAAGGCCATTTTTCTTGTTTATTTTGAAAATTTGGAATATAAAAGGCAGTTGGAAATAGAAACCACGAAAGGTATCAAGTTTTAATTGATGAAAAATGCTATTTCAGAACTGATATAGTTTAATTGGGCCACAGGGAAATTGTTTTTGTAAAAATCACGTGATTTAAAAAAAAAATTATTTTTTTTTTAAATCACGTGATTTGATTTGACACTACATACAGTTCAGTCGAGATATAAAAGAAGGATTTGAACGAAATAGTTTACTGACTCGAATTGTCGATAATGATCGAGTCAGCAAAGAACTTTTTAAGTTTCAACAATCAATTGAAACATTGAAAAAAAAGAAATAAATTAGTATTATTTTTTTCGGTTTTAAGATCAAATATGACAAATTCCAAGTAGAAAAAAAAATTAAATTTGTTATATGAACAAAATATTTAATTGATTCAATTAAAAATTTTATTGAAATGCCAATTAAATTTTAACAATTATTTTTGTCACTTAAAACTTGGTGATATTTCTATTTTGAGTAATAACTTTCAAAATTATTTATAATTGATATTTAAGAACCCATTTGTAAAATTTTACAGAAATTATTGCTAAAATATAATGCTTTTATGTTTACGCTATTAACCGGTAGATGGTGCCATCAGTTTATCTGAAGTTTTAAAAATAGCGCTATTTCTTCCCCTCCTGATTTTTTAAAATATCGAATATCTCGAAAGCAAAGTGAATTAGAGCAAAATAGGTGAAAATTTCGACTATCCGTAATTAAAAAATACCCCCGTAAAAAGCCTATCTCTATCTATAAATATACATTAGTGGGGCCTTCAACCCAGGAAAAATTTTTAACGAAAAAATTCCATTTCAAAAAATACCCAATGTCTCGAAATCTAAGCGAGTTAGAACAAAACGGACCAAAAGTTTGATCGTACACTGAAAGAATTATCCTTCATGATATTAATGATATAATTTCATAGAATTTTTTTCGTAGAATCAATAAAGAATTTCATTATGTATATAATATTTAATTAATATTATGAAATTTTTCATAACTTTTCTTTCATAAAATTTCATAATTTCGTTAAAAAAATTAATTGAATTTCATAAATTAGATGTCCATAAATTTAATGAAAATGATCTTTATATACATATGTGACCTTCTCTGAGAAAACGGACCTAGTGTGTCAACAACTTGGAAAAATCGATAAAAATGAGAAAATATCGACTTTCCCAAGTTTTTGACACACTAGGTTTTTTGACACACTAGGTCCCTTTTCTCGGAGAAGGTCACATATATGAAATTCTTCAGTAGTATTTACTTTTTTAAATTTTTTTTTTATAAAATATCGTCATATCCTGAGAGAATAATCTTCTGTAATATTCATTTTTTTTAAATTTATTTTTTTTAATATTAATTTTGGACTATGAAATTTTTTTATAAATTATGTATATTAATTTTTTCGAAACCTCTTTTTATGAAACTTTTTAATTTAATGAATTCGCTCATTACACATATTTTGTACATCCGTAAAATATGCTACAATTTTATTACGCTTTTTGTATTTGCTAAATACCTTTTATTTATCCACTCCAGCTTAGCAACGACAACAACCAACTATAATAAATAATAGTAAATGAATTGCTTCATACATTTTATGAAGCTCTTCATTGGCTGAATGATTTATTCATTGTACGAGTGGCCTATTAATTTTATGAAGAGTTTCATTAATTTTATAAACTTTTCATAAACATTGACTTTAATGAAACCTGTTTCATAGATTCTATGAAAAGTTTCAATGGACGAGTTCCAGTGATAATTTTCATTGAAACTATGAAGAAATTTATTACTGAAGTGATGATAATTCTCTCAGTGTATGAAAATTCTTTTCAATACCGTTAGATGATATGCACCAGTTGCGGAGAGGATTCCGAGACTCTTTAATTTGAAAAACTTTTACAGATTCGTTGTGGTAACCGATATTGTTGCCAATCGGATTTAGGTATTTGTTTGGTACACTCAAAAAAATAAGTTAGTAGAAAAATTAGTAAAACGTCTTGTATATCAAGTGTACTAGTTTTCAGCAATCTTTTGCTGAAATTCCGTTTTCAGCAAAAATTTTAGTTGTATTTTTTTAGCACTAAACTAATTTTGAACTTGTAAGGTACTTGTTGTTAAAATACTTTGTTTTCTTTTTGGTTAAAACAATGGCGGATGCGTATGGAGAACTACTTGGACGGATAATTTTTCTACTTAATAAATCTTCTATAATTCCCTGAACTTCAGCACGATCTCGTACTGATAACCGACGAGGAGAGCAAAAAATTGGAGTGTCATCAGACAACCGAATTTTCATCTTGTAGTCATGGGGTTTCTGAACAATTGATGTTGGTTTAATGTAAAAGTTTCTGATAACAGTTTTCAAATCATTCATTTGTTTCTGATTTAATTCCGGATTTAAATCAACATCATTAAAAGAGTCTTTATCAATATCGTTTAATGCACTATCCTCTATTATATTGATATCCTTGATTATGCTACCGTTCCCATTATTTTCGATTTTGCTACTACCCTCAATTTGACTATTAATATTTGGCATCAAAGAAAATATATCCATATCATTTATTTGTCCAGTAGAATCAAATTTACATAGATTTGAATTAGATTTATCTGAACATTTCATACAAACTAATTTAATACCGAATTTTTCCATAAAATCTTTACCCAAAATCATGGGGATTTTAATATATTCATCAGGAATAACAGTCAGTTCGATACGTTTAAAAGAATTTTTAAATTTAATGAAACACGAAATAACTCCATACATTCAATCATAACCTCCAACACCAACGTAACCAGTTTGAAATAAATTTTCCGAAAATGTAATAGGAACTATTGATCTTGCAATGAGATTAATTGGGCTACCGGAATCAAGAAGACACGAAATATTCAGATAATTTGTATATTTGTTTCTACTACAAGGAAGACAAAATGCCACACTCACCGTTTGCATTGGATCAACAATATCCTTTATAACACCAACTTGGCCGAACTGTAAGGTACTTGTTGTTAAAATACTTTGTTTTCTATATTTTTATAATTCTATATTTACCATGTTTCTATAATTCATTGAAAATGTCTATGAAATAAATAGTTTTACGAAAGTCATTTTAAAAACTAATGTTTTACTAATTTATTTTGCTACAAAAATTGTGCTGATAACCGCATTAATAGCGTGGACGACAACCAGATAGACAAGATGTAGATGTCGCAGCTTGTCTGGAAACCGAAATGACAAAAAAAGAAAAACAACTCTACACATATTCTATATTTAAATTTTCAGCAAATAAATTAACTAAAGTAAAATTTCGCTACCAGTTTTTTGAGTTTTTTTCAGTCTACTAATATTCAGCAAAAAGTTTGGTGATTTTAGCAAGAATTTGCAATCGACTAAGTGTTGGCAAAACTTTTGCTGAAAATTACTATTTTTTTGGTAAAAATCAGCTCGCTGATTTTCAACAAACCTTTTGCTGAAATTACCAATTTTTTTGCAAGCACGCTCCTGACTAAAAATTTGCTGACACAGCAACATTTTTTGCTGACTTTACTGACTTTTTTTTTTGAGTGTAGAAGTTCCATATTTGTCATATTATTCGGTAGTCCCATATTTGTCATATTATTTGGTTGCTGCTGAGAAATAAACGGAACATTATTTCCATTGTTTCGTTATATTATTCCATCAAAGCTTAAAGAAATTGTGAGAAACTTTCTCTAGAGAAATTAAGAGAAAATTTTGTATTTGATTCAGAATCTTAGGTTTTTTTATTGAAAAAAGTTCAACAAATCTGAACACTTTTCTTTAGGAAAAGGTCCTAAGAATATAAGGGTTCATTAAAGGGAAAATGTCTCAGAATCAAAGGGAGTATTTGGTGGAAAATAACTCAGAATCTAATGGTCCGAAAAACGTCGACTTCCAAATCTGAGGGATTTTCTACCAGAATCCAAGCTTTTTTAATATAAGAAAAATTTTTAAAATTCAAATATTGGGTCTTCTATAGGAAAACGTACTCGAAATCTGAAAATTTTTCTAAACGAAAAGCTCCCAGAAAAATCCTTAGAATTTGAGGATTTTCTTTAGGAGAAGGTCCTCATATTTTAAGAATGAAAGCTCCTACAAGAGAAGGTTGCAAGATTGCAAATCTTATATAGAAAAAATTTCTCAGAATTTTAAAATCTTTCTATAGAAATAACTTCTAAGGAAAATCCTTTTTATACAATAAAACAACACATTTGAAAGTCTTTCTTTTTAGATTATTTTACCAATAGTGATATCAGAGAAAACCCCTAGAGAAAACACATACACAATTTCAAGACAAGTTGGAAGTGTACCATTATAGCTCGATAAGGCAGCGAAATTAATCTACTGGATTAAAGTTTATCCAACTTTTTAATATTCATCGTTTACACATGCATTTTTTGACAGCTAAAATATTAGATTAACAGGTAAAACTTTAACTCTGTCAGTTTGAAATACCGAAGTGGCGAAGTTAGCTATCCGGCAAATTATGAAAATGGAAAGTGTCGGCGTTAGCAGCATATTTATCAGCAGCTCCAAAATATTTTTACTGCAACGTCTTAACGTTAATTTTTATCGGAATTTGCATGTTTGTTTTTTATTGTTGCCAACTGGCATTATAACAAAAACAGCATTGCATACAATTAGTAGCATGAATACAGAGTCGCTTATAAATAGTATACAGATTAAGAGTTGGATTAACTGTTGATGAAAAAGATGAATATGTGGTTTAAACGACTTTTTGTGCTTGACTAAGCAGTTATTTTGACTTTTACGAGACCAAATTTTTAGTCTAACGGGGTATTAGACCTTCTGTATTACAATCTGTAATCCTAACTATATGACGGTGCTCTTCATTAACGATGAATCCTCTTTCCAAGCACACTTTTTGTACCCCTTTATGAGTCATATATGATTAATTTTCAAGTCATTTATTAGTACTGAAATAATGGAAATTCAATTGCTTTAAATTTACTTGTGTTTTTTTATTTAATTTACGACACTAAAATTATAACATTAAGACGTCTTCAAGAAATTTCAAGAATGGTAAAAAAATTTAGCGCTAATGCATTGATATACATAGAAATAAAAAACTGAAATAATTATAATAGGGGTTTTCATATAAACTCGTATTCTAAGCGTAAACAGTGTAACGGTGTCACTACATTGATAGATCTGTCAAAAAAAAAAAAAAAAAAAAAAAAAAAAACAGAGTAGTATAAGAAGATGACAAAGCAAATTGTGGTAAATCTTTTATTGTTGTTTTAGTTTTTTCTTTTATATTTTAAACGTTTAATAACGCTCCTAGCCAAGAACAAGAAATTCTCATTGAGTTTGTAATTTAACTTAACAAATATTTAGAAAAATTCTAAAAACGTCGTCCTCGAAAGATGACCTTAGGCAATAATGAAATCCGGATAGGGACATGCCTTTAAAAGATTTGTTTTCACAATTTGTTATATAAGTTTTGGGATTTTAGCACACTTAATTACTTTAGTGTAAACCTTGTGTGTTTATGAGTTTAATAACAAACTCCACACATAAAAAATATGGTTTGTATTTATACAATGTTTACAAGAAACTTACGAGTTTATATGAAAGCCTGTAATATATTAGACATTATTAAACCTTTACTTACTATATGTAAAAACTTACTAAATAAATTTTTACATTATTTCTTTACAGGTAAGCGCTTAGTGATAACATTAACCCGCGCAAGTATACATTGTTGCAATTTTTTAATATTTATAATTATTAAAAAAGCTTTCTAAAATTATTTGTCATTTCATATACTTAAAATAATACGTCAGTAGAAAAATATGTCAAACCGGTTTCAAATCGATTTGATTAATTTTTAACAAATTTTTAGTTGAAATACTGATTTAAGCAAATATTTTAGTTATCTTCATTTAACACAATACTAAAAATTCTCAGTACTTTAATTAAAACTAATTTTTAAGAACCCATTCGTTAAATTTGACAAAATTTATTGTTTAAATATAATATTTTCATGTTACTGTTATTACACGATAGATGGCGCCACCAATGAATCCGAAGTTTTAAAGATGGCGCTATTTCGGTCCCTCCCGATTTTTTAAAATGCCTCATATCTCAAGAACTAAGAGAGATAGAGCAAAATTAATAAAAATTTCGACTACCGCTAACCGTATAATACCCCAGCGTAAGGGGGTATCTCTACATCGACCTTGCCGGGGCCTTGGACCCTCGGAAATTTTTAATAAACATTTTTTACTTCATAAAATGACCCATATCTCGAAAACTAAGCGAGATAGAGCGAAACGGACAAAATGTTTGCTTCAAAGGAGTGCCCTTATATGCCCTCACATGATATGGACTAGGCCCGGAGAGGGTCCCGAGAGCTGAAATTTATATAAGTTCTACGACTCATTATAATTACAGATAAAATTGTAGTTTTACAAATTTTTTCCTTAAATTTAGATTTGTTGAATTTAACAAAAGAATTTGTTAAAATCAACAAATTTTATTTTAAGGCAAAAAACAGGAATAAATTTTGTTAAATTAACAAATTTTTCTGTCTAGCCAACAGACGTATTATTTTGAGTGTATGAATATAAATAAGCAGGCCAACTTGAAAGCATTGAAAACCACTAAAAACCATGTTGTATAGCATCGAGCAATTAAAATTATCGAAAATTTATAGCTCTAGCAGATTTAAATAAAAAAGAACTGGTTTTAGGTGCACAAAAAATATGGAAATGCAGCAAAGAAAGTCAGATTGAAAAAGAAAATTTAATATGCAGCACAAAACTAGCAAATTTATTTTTTCGAAAGCTTAAGTTTATGAAAATTTATAATTTTGTTTGAAATATATGCGGAAATTAAGGGTGTAAATAAAAAGATATATTTATCATGTCGATTTTAAGAAAAATTTATATAAATATTCTTTACAGATTTTCTCGATGCCGACTGTTTGGCATATGGGTCAAACCAATAATAATCTGATGAAATGTTAGGAAAATACAGTACTTTTCGACAGATTCTTTCTTAAATAACAGTTGGTTTGTAGTTTTCTATTGAAAATCAACTGAAATTATAATGAAAATCGTAGTAACTGTCAAACTTTGTTGAGTGTAATCAATTGGTTAGTATTAACCACCAGTAAGAAGCATATGTTAAAATAATTAGTTTCCCACATCATATAATTATTTAAGTAACAAGCGTTGAACATTTTGTTTAACCTAAGCTTGTCAAATTTGCGACATTATGATGCCAGCAACAGTAATAAGTTGAAAAATATATGCTCAGAAAATAGATTTAAAAAATATTTTACTAAACGGCACTGCATAAAATTGCATAGTTAATTGATTTTTCTTGTGTACAAAAAATTAATTAATATAGCTCATACGCAACGATGTACTTCCCACTTCACCTACCATTAAGGAACAGTATGCCATTTGATGAAAATAATAACATA
Organism: Leucophora obtusa; assembly: GCA_949987735.1. NCBI lineage: Eukaryota > Metazoa > Arthropoda > Insecta > Diptera > Anthomyiidae > Leucophora > Leucophora obtusa. The sequence continues at coordinate 37,768,477 of OX465298.1, read as the reverse complement.
AAGATGGTTACCAGTTGACACCTTGTATGTGGTAGTTAAACTTCAACTTGAATTAATGATAGAGTAAACATAATCGTGTTAGCAATCGAATTTTAAGCCAATCAAAAGGTAACCGAATTTTTAGGTTGTGACAACAGACAACCAGTTGAGATAAGAATAATTTAGTAATTTGAATATCTGAACAGAATTTCGGCTGCCTCAATAATAATTCGGAAATTATAACCAGAAATTCGATTGCTACAACTGAACCATTAGATTTCCAAACATGTTCAGTTGTCACCACGAATCTGTTCTCGGGTAAACTAAAGTCATTTGGCACACTTAACTGAAGTGGTAATTTCATCGTCCGTTGCTAGTTACCAACTTATGATCATCGATTATGTGTTAAAAAAGAAGTGTATTTATATAGAGTTTTTCCAGGTACCATTAGTCTAGATAAAAAAAAAATATGCTTTATTCCTGCTGGGAAATTTGAATTATTTATTTTTGTTTTTGATAGAAAAATAATAAAAGTGTCCTAAAAATACAGCTTTTAACTGCTTTGTTTTTGTAAGCACATTTTAGATATTTTTGTTTTATAAAAAAGTAATAAAAAAATTGAAATTCTGCACAGAGAATTGGGAAAATTAGTTTTTTTAATATCCCTTTTTGTTGTTGTTTTTGTTTTTGCTTTTGGCTTGTAGAGAACATACCACACATCTGTTGCCTGCTGCATAATATCAAACGATATTAAATACACATACAATGATATCATATTTGAAACACATTCTATAGCTGTAAGCGTAAGTGTATGTAGTATACATATATGAATGCATATATGTGTGTGTGTGTGAGTGTTTTTTATACGTATTATACGGTGTCTATATGAAATATAAAAATTTCCATTTTTTTTGGTTTACCTAATACAATATAAAACTGCTCACAAAATATTGTACTAAAATTGTTTGTAGAAGTAAGTGTGTGTACTTTTTTTTACCGTATCCCATTAAAGTCAACATGTTATATAGCGTCAATAGTTTTTGTGTTGTTCTCTTTTTACAATGTGGGCTTTTGTGTTAATAATAATATTTCTCATACTGCAGGCCATAGTGGGTTAATAATTTCAGTATTTTGATCAAAATTTTTTGAATTGTAAAGACAAAGCCTAGTATTTTATGGAACAAAATCTTAAAATTGTTAATCCAATTAAGGTCTGGTTTGACTAATTTAATTCCTTTGGACATTAATATTACTGATATGTAATTTGGTGGGGATTATTTAAAGAAAAGTCGGCGCTTAATTTTTTTTGTAAATTTGAGGTGTCAATGGAAATTGAAGCGAATGCAAATGATTTTTGCACGCAGCCAACCATTACTAAATGGCAATCTCACCCATAGTACCGGTTCTAAAGACAATCGGACTATGCCGGAATGATTCGAATTTAATTACAAATATAATTTCATATTGGTAACTACCTATATTTTAACCACTAATAATTATATGCGTAAGCCATATTTTTTAACAACTCGTAACCACTTATTTTTTAACTGCTTATTAGCACCCGAATAACTAATTATTTTGGTAACTACTTATTCTAAATATTTTTATAATGCAGCGGGTAAGCGGGTGCACAAACTTTGTGTGTTTTTTCCTGCAGCAAATATGGACAACTACTTACAAAAACTACCTTGTCGAACAAAGATAATGAGTTTTGACACCGAATTATATGTAGTAGACCCTAATTCTACTGCTTATTTGGATATTACCCAGCAAAATATTGGTATTGACACCCCATTACTATCTGCATTACCAAAAATGATATATCATTACCTTTTGCATTATTTTATAATACAAAATAATGACTTCCTAATCACGCCCTATTGTAGTAATTGTTTTTAAATATAAAATAATGACTTACTATTATTAAAAATCTTATAACTACTTACTTCTCATTTTTTCGTAAGCGAGCGGGTAAGCGTGAATACTTATAAAAACGTCCACGCCAAACAAAAATAATGAGTTTAGACGCCAAAAAATAAGTTGTGCGGAGCTATGAATTTCTATTATATAACCACTTATTTGGTAATGAAAGATTTTGCTGGGTGGTAATGAGCACCCATTACTGAGATTTTGCTGGGAACAGGGTTAAGCATTAACCACAGATATTTCCAAATAAATTTCACATTCATAACTACGGTTAAGCACTTAACTCTGCTTATTTTTAGATAAGATTAACTAGTATTTTTTAAAATTTTTTGGAATAATCATGTAATTTTTGGGATTTTCGTGCCAATTTTGCAATTTTTTCTGAGTTATTTTGCGTGACAATTTTAACTTCTTCTTGTGCCATTTTAAACGTGCCCTTACTACTTTTGGGATTGTTGATGATTTCTATGAATTTTTATCTAGAGAAATCATCATCATGAAATCCAGAGGGATCTCATGCATCGAGTTTAACCCATTTTTCACCGAGCATTGATTATAACTTGCTAATGAAATATTTTTTATTTAATCTATTTTTTGTATCATTTATTATGAGTCCTGTTTCTCTTATGATATACTCAGTATGAAAACGTTTTTTTTTATTTACAAAAATATCGGTCGTGTAATTTTCCGGAAAATTGGAAAATTCACTGACTGAAATATTTCGAATTTTCTTAATTAAGTCCAGAATACCTTTGATATCTACTCTTTAGCATACGAAAACAATATTTGTCATTGACATTTCTTCCATCGTAGGCCAAGCCTAGTGGAGATTGGGCGCAAAAACTGATTATGTATAACATACTCGACTGGGACCTGATTACAATCTCTGAGTGGGGTCGCGTGAATTGGATCGATTTTAATGCTCTCAAGACTCAATATTTTTTGTTGACCCGCAGGGCCGTGGGGTCATCAACACTATTTCTTCATTTGGGTGGTATAAATACTGAGGAATGTGAAGCGGTTGAAATTCTGGACATGATATTCCATGTGCGCTGGAAAAATCAAGCTATTGAAGTGTCGTCAGAAATACGATAGTGTAGCGGCTTTTCCAAACAGTGTTAGAACTGCTTTTATACTTCTGAAGTCCTTAGTATATATACCAACTATATGCGACGGAAGATGGAATATATCTCCCACATATGTGCAAGGGCTTCAAAGTATATTTTGGAGCTTTTGGACCGTGTGCAAAGGAGTTTATTGGTGCTCATCAAAAAAAGAGTCAAAATCAAGTTTTTGACTCTTTGGAGCATCTTCGGATTGTGGGTTGTGTAACACTATTCTATCTAAATTACCGTGGAAATTATAAGCACGAGTTTTTCCCCATAAGCTTAGGTAACCTCCCTTGTTGGACTCGACAGAGAAATTTATTCGAAATCAGTAAAAGGGAGTCACGAAAATACAGGGTCTTCTCAGACTTCACATAGGAGGTGATATTGAGTGGATCAGTCTGTTTTCCCACCATCTGTTGGACGTCACCTGTAATGGGAGACGTTTCGGTCACAGTCTGTTCCTTCAGGTACTTCACAGGTGGCCAACAGGTTAATACGATGAAGTATATTAAGCTGGGGCGAGAAAGGTTTAGCATAGATATTTACAGAATACTTGTTCTGCTTGGATTCCTCTGGGAGTCACGTGGATTTGTCTTCATCAAGTCCTCTGGTGGGAGTTGACTTTGTGGGGCACACTCCTATCCAACTGCCGGCATGTCTTCAACCAGTGGAAATCGACCGGATCTTCTCAGGCCTGACGAATGAGGTGACTTTGAATGGTCTACTCTTTCCTATGAATCTCTGGGGCGGCACACCTTTTCATCCATCTCTGTCGAAGGGACATGATGTGATACGGCACATTCTCTTGCCCAAATACTGAGCAACGTTGTCCACAGGGCCTTCTGGTATGTAGTACGATATGACCTGATACGGCACACTACCCAGTTGAAACAAATTTAAAGTTTGTCAATGAATCTAGGATATTCACCGATCACCTGGTTCGCCAAAGGATGTGACCTAGTACAACGCACCACGTTCAGAATTCTTCGATGGATGTGATCTGGTACGGCGCACTTCATTGTCTAAACCAAGTACTTGACATTTAAGAACCTTCGCAGGACTTTCAGGGATATTTACAGGACCTTGGGGACGTTTACAGGACCTCCAAGAATGTTTGTTTGACCCTCCAAGATGCTATCAATTACTTCAAGGCTATTCTCATGACCTACACGGACGTTCACAAGACTATCAATGATATTCGTAGGACCTTATACGAAACTCACAGGACTTTCAGGGATAGTTTAGTACCTTCAAGGATGTTATCAGGACCTACACCGATATACGCAGTACCTACACGGACATTCACAAGACTATCAAGGATATTCACAGGGCCTTATACTCCGGGCCATCAAGCAGAGTCACAATACCTTCAAGGGTATTCACAGGACCTCCAAGGATATGAACTGATATGCATACGTGCTTGATAGGATAAGTGTTCAGGATGCAGGAGCTACAAGCTACAGGAGCTAGAAAAAGATAAGGATTAGTGATTGCGTCCGAGGCCGCATAAAACTGAATCAGATATCTACGATGTACACTCACAAAATTATTTACCAAATATTAGATCATTTGAAATAAATTTTACGAAATTTGGAAATATTTTTACTCCATAGAAATTTAAACTTAAATCGAGTACGATTATAGTTTTCCTTAAAGATAATTAAAAACAATCACTTCCCAGTAAATTTTTTTACAATCATGGAACTGGTTCCGGAACCAGTTCCTGGGATCCCATATGCGAGGTGTGACTGTGAGAACTGATTATAGAGCAACCGGTTCCACTTTGGTGCTATAGAAGGGGTTGCTTTTGGGACAATTTCAGACAAAAAGAATCGGTGTTAGAATCGACAGTAGAAGGGGTTGTGAATGAAAAGTAGCTATTCTACAACCGATTTTTTGGAACAGAAAATTTTCCTGGGTTAAGTGCAGTTTTACTTAAATTTTGAAATATTTGTTCATTAATTTTTTCGAATTGTTCTAAAATGTGGTTCGTATTTACTTAAATGTCGGGGTCATACCTCTCCAATCTCGCAAAGGTGCAATAGCTGGCATATCTTAATATCACGAGGGCTACCCGTTCGATACTTCAGTTGAGTTTGGAGGTGATGCTTGACATCCCACTATTGGATATTTAAGTGTATCAGGGGCACGTCGGCCAAGGCAAACATATTTAAGCTCCAAATTCTAAATTCAGTATGTGAAAACACTAAGAAATACGATTTGTCTTATAACGCGCGGTATTTAATCGTATACAGTGGCAATTATACCGTATTTTGTAAGAAATATGATTTGTATAACGCTGTTTTCGTACAATGCGATGTTTCTTTGTTTCAGTACCCTATCCCTTTATGGGTTAATCATCAACTAACATAAACGAAATTTTAACAGTGCTCTTTTTATCCTCTGTTATTACTATTTCTTCTTTGAACTTTAATTCTTATAGTATCGCAGCTGGTTCTATTCAATTCTGAATCACAGATTTATTGAACGACAACGAACCGTTAATTTTAATTTTTAAATGCATATTCTAATTATTTTTAACCTCCAACATAAATACATGTTTAAAGTAAACAATTAGGCATTTTTAAATTATAATTTCACCGTATCTAGTGTATTGATATGTATGAAGGTATGTATAGTTGATATAATTTAAAAATGCCTAATTGTTTACTTTCAACAGATTACGCTTGACTGCTTCTAGTATAGACTTTGTCGAATAAAAATTAGCTATTAGCCGAATAATAAGTAGTGAAGAACTTTAGTTTTATTATGTAATCACTTGTTTGGTAATCGAAGATTTTGTTGGAGTTTTGCATAAAAATTGCATTTTTTTTATTTTTAATTTATTTTTTTTTTTTCAATTATCTGCATAAGGTCGACTAACCTATCTATGAGTACACTTATTTTAAAACTATCCAGAGTAATTTTTATGCAAATTTTATTCATGGTTTGGGTTAAAGTTCAACTTCGCTATCTTAACGAAGGGTAAAATTTCCATCAAAATAACTCTAGAAAGTGTTTAAATAAGCATTCTTTTAGATAAATCCTAAATCTATTGTTTTTAAATCTATAAATCTCTCGCCCAGTGTTCTTGCATACATATGAACATTTTGATACACGTTTGTATGCAAATAATTTAACTAAGTAATATTTGCTTAAAATAGATTGTGGATTTTTTTTGTTATTGTTGCTAGTGTGTTGTTGTATTCATATTCCTGTTTACATTCAAAATGTATTTTTATTCCATATTATTTTATATGTACGTATATATGGAGTATAAAGTGACTGCTACAAATACAGTGTTTATCTAACTATCTGTATACTTTTTTTTTTATAACTGAAATGTCTGTCTGCACATTTGTTGGTTTTTATTTATATAAGGGATGTTTATAAATATAAAAATCAATTTTAAATTTTCCAAAAGAAAACATATAAAGGCCCGATTACTGAATATCCAGTAAAAATTTAGACGACAGCTAATTTCAAAGTTTATATGAGAAACAACAACAAATGTGTCTGTTAAAGCCCCAGTTAGCAGTTAACTGAAAACTCACTAATCGGTCCTATACGCCTAAAAATCAGTTTACTTTATATTGAATATTCCTAAAAGTTCGACACATAATTAATATCACTCATTCACTTCAGTGGTAAAGAACATCTAAAAATAAAATAAAAATCCACCACACCTTCACAAATGATTATTTGTCATGTTTTTAGTATTCAGCCGAATAGATAGAATAGAATAACATTTCGGCCTAATTACACGGTGTAAAGATAATTGCTTAACAATTTGTTATTTTGATCTAATAAAATAAGTTAGTGGAAAAATTTGTAAAACGTCTTGTATATCAAGTATTTTATAGTTTTCAGGAAAGGGCCCAGCTTCCGAAATTTATGTTTCGTTGAGCTCTTGTATTGTACTACTGTTGCGGACAATTTTATTTTAATCGGAGATGTTGAATCGGAACGGTATGGAATTTTACATGTATGGGGAATTTCTGAGATTCTGAAAATTTTCCTTGTGAAAAGGTTTTTATAATTTAAAGAATTTTTTACTAAAAAATTCTAGGAATCTTGTGATTTTCTATAGGAAAAAAATCCTCAGAATATGAGGGCGTTTCTGCAGGAGAAAATCCTAAAAATCTGTGTGTTCCCATAAAAACTTTAATACAGAAGCTTATGTTTTTTTCTATGTAAAAAGGCCATCAGAGTCTGAGTTGAGTTTTACACAAAGGGTTATCAGAATGAGAAGGTCTTCTTTAGAAAAATTAAATTTGGTGATTTTTCCACAGTAAAGGTTCACAGAAACTATGGGAGAAAGCCCCAACTTTGAAGTTTTTTTTCTGGAGAAAACCCTTTAAAAATTTCCGATATGAAAAACCTGCAGTTCCTGTGGACACTTTCCTATCTTTCCTATTGTTCCTAAAAAAAAACCACTTAAATTCTAAGCACGTTTTTTTTAGAGAAAACCCCAGACTCAGCCAATTGTTTCCTTTAAAAATCCCTTCTAAGCCCTAGTTTCCATAAAAAACCACTCAGTTCCTGAGGAAAGAAAATCCTTATGTTCAGAATTAAGAACGAACTTTTTCTAAAATTTTACTTAACTCAGACATTTCTCAAAAATATTTGCATTTTTTTCTCAAATCGTCCTAAGTAAATACTTAGGACTTCATATATACACAAAAACTTAAATCTACATTATAACCTGGAGAGAACCCGTCATTAAGACAATCTTATGAGAGTGCTTGGTAGTACTTAAAAATGCATTAATTGTCAACTATTGGTTTTAGAAAAGTTTTTTTTCTCCATTTGTTGTAAAATAAATTGTGAATTCTATTTGGATTTCATCATATTCAATCTTAAAACCGAAAAAAATAACACTCATTGGGTGCGTTCGGCAGATACAATTTAATAGTCAACAGTTCTACAACAGTTGTACAACTATCTGCTGAACGACCGGATCACTAACCGCTCAGTCTGAGCGCTCAGGTAGCGCTGTCATATTTTGGTAGCGTAAAAAATGTTTGCTACTTTTGATCAATAAGTGATACATTTGTTGTTGTTCATTTACAATGAAAATTGTTTTGTAAGAATGACAAATAAAAACATAAAAATATAATTCGAAAACAAAATTTTTAAATAAATAAAAGGAAACTATAGAAAAAGTGTATTAAAAACAAAACAAAGAAAACATCGTTCAGCGGAGTAAGTAATCACAAAGCGCTACAAGTCACCGGTATCAGTTTAAGGTTTCTCTGCCGAATGCTACCATTGTAACAGTCTTCAGATCAGCTAAAAATCTACGCTAAAAAAGTAAATAGTTAAAAGAAAAATAATATATATGTGACCTTCTCCGAGAAAAGGGACCTAGTGTATCAAAAAACGGGAACTTGGGAAAATCGATAAAAATGAGAAAAACATTAAAATTTGAAACTTTAAATGCGTACTTCTCAAAACTTCATTTCCACACACTAGGTGCCTTTTCTCGGAGAAGGTCACATATATTCTTTTTTAAATTTATGACCTTAAGCTGAATAAACAAACCCATCACACAGCTAATTTTATAACTTAAGAATTATTTAAGACAAATATGGTTCTTAGTTCTGACTAAAAAATTGGTTCTTATGTCTAAGAATTTATTTATAAAAAACTTTGAGGATTTTTTATAGAAAAATCCTTGCCTTCAGTGTACTTTTTCCTATAGAAACCTTTGAAAAAAAAAATCAACAAAAAAATGTTTATAGAAACATAATGCCTTAAAAAAATGCTTAGTTCCTCAGGCTTTATTAAATAAAATCCTCACATATTCCGAAAATTTTTTAAATAATTTTACCCTCACATAAAAGTTGAAATAAACGAAATCGAACCGTCTTAGTTATCCTTGAATAACACTATGCGATAGTCAAAATCGGGATGGGATGAAACCAACGGGAAATGTTATATCGGTCTAAAACAAGTTATACGTGTCCCGGCGTTTCGCTGGGTCACCCCTAGGAATCGAGATATATCTTTTTTTTGACATAACTCGAGAACCACTAGTCCGATTTTGATCAAACAATTTTAAAAAAATTAAAAATTACAATTCGTTTAATCTGTTCATATAACGTTTTTCTATGTACTCAACAGTTTTGCCTTACCCTTTTGTTTATTACTTTTTTGTTAATATTTTAGGCAAAAAATATTTTTTTCTTCATACATTTATTTTTACCGGCAAAACTGTTGAGTATATAGAAAAACGTTATATGAACAGATTAAAGGAATTGTAATTTTTAATTTTTTTAAAATTGTTTGAGCAAAATCGGACTAGTGGTTCTCGAGTTATGTCAAAAAAAGACCACCAAAGGTCAAATCGATATATCTCGATTCCTAGGGCTGACCCAGCGAAACGCCGGGACACGTGTAACTTCTTTTTTACCGATATAACTCTCCCCGGTAGTTTGAACCCTTCCCGATCACTGACCCCTACCATTTGTCTCACAGTGTAATTAAAATAAATGTTATGCATTGAGTAGGCTATCTCTTTATCTTACGTCAAGAACTAAATACTCCTATTTTAGTTACACTTCTTACTCTATCTACGTTTAATTCGATTTTTTAAATATCTCCATTTAAAACTAAAGCATTTTCGTACTAAAAGAATTAAATGTCCCTATGCGGAATTCACTATTTTCTAAGAAAATCACCAGGGGATGAGGGATTTTGAATTTTTAAAAATATTTGATATTTTAAACTACAAACTCAATAAGAATTTTTGGTTTTCATCTAGGAGCGTTATTCATTATGTTAAATATCAAAAAGAAAATAACAAAATTTCCTAGTGGGTATTTTTTTGTGAAAAGTGAGAACATTAACTCTATATGGATCAAGTAACTCAAAATAATAATTTCTATCAAGTGGAAAACATTTTTTTATTCATTACAGTAATATTTTTCGAAAATTATGAAAGGTGTTATTCTGTAAATTTCCTAGTGGGGCGTTTTTGACCAAAAGTAAAAAATTTACCCCATATGGATCACGTAACATAAAATAATTATTTTTATCCAGTTGAGTTTTTTTTATCAATTTAATGGCTTTACAATCTCGTAGTCATAATTAATATTAAGTTTCATGGGTCTTTTCTGACCCCAGGCCACTAAGGGTTAAATATTTTTTAAACAAATGTAAAGATAATTATTGTCTAACCAAACTTAAGTGTTGTTTTTCCGAAAACTGGGTAAAATTTGATGAAAACATTCCAATTTTTTTAGTTTTTGACAAAATGAGCAATTTTTGGAAAATGTCCTGGAAAGCAGTCGCTCCAAACACAAACTCGAATTATGATTTTTGCAATTTATTTTTTTTTCTTTAATATCAACTATTATGTGGTACAAATAGCAATCGACATCTCCAAATTAGGCATTTTAAAAAATCTTTAAAATTAATTAAAAAAACACGTTTTTACATTTTTGTCAAATTCGTGAATCATTTTGGATTCCAGGCTAAAGTGGGTTAATGATATCCGATGAAGTCAAAATTCCATGCCTGAATCATTTTAACTATATTAAATGAATAAATGGAATAAAAAATAATTTATTTCGAAATTTCGAATTTTGGGAATTTTTAATAGTAATACACTTTTTTTTCCAAAATGAGCCATTTTCGTCCAACTTTCGTTTTCCAAAAAAAAAAAAATCGATTTCTTCCATTTGGTACCATTTCCAATAAAACTGGGGGTGTAATGACAAATTTTTAAGGGACACTGGTATACATATTTACAGATCTGCAAAATTAAATGACAGACATTCAAACTTAAAACACCACTAACGTTCATGAGAGGGTTAAAAGTTTGTATAAAGAAAATGTTTGCCTTTTTATTATGTGAACAACAGATATGTAACTTAATCACAAGAAGCTTCTAGTTTAAGAGTTATAGATGGAACTTTTTTTAGATCTTATTTTTTACTCTCAACCTATCCGAAAAATAACACTTGCAGATATGGGTGCTCTACTATTTATGTATATTAAATTTTTAGAAACCAGTTTAGAATGTAGTACATTTTTAACCTGAAATAGTACTACATGGCGTATGATCAATATATTGACTATTCCATATCACTCATACGTTCAAGTGGTAAACAGATTTTTAGCGTGTTTTTTAATCACCTGGATTTAGAATTTTTCATACAAAAAATGGATTTATTAAATCCAAAAAAAAGCTGGATTTAATAAATCCACAATAAAAGCACAAATATATGAAACAGCCTATTAATTTAATGTCAGAAAAAAATACGAATGAAAATTAAAAGAGAAACAAAAAAATTAAAAAACTAACAAATAAAAGGTTTTTATTAAATTTTTTTTTTTATGAAATATGTTTAGAAAAAAAAAACTACACCTCACCAAATACATATTTTTCATCTTGGACATGGAGAAATAGCTCAAATAGAAATGGCAATTTTTCACTATACAGTAAGTAATTTAATTAAATCCAATTAGTGAATATTAAATATTGCAATGGAATTTTCCAATTGTGTAAAAATATAAATTGAAGTGATAAAACTGAAAAGGCAGACTATTTATCGCTGTTTTATGTAAAATATAATTATAAATTAAAAGTTAAATTAAAATCCTTCATCATCGAATTCGGTATTAAAAATTAGGGTAAAAGAAGTGTCGAACAGAAAATTTTTTTAAAATAGGAAGAATCTAACCCCATCTGTTGAGCACTTTTAGAAATACTTTTTGGATTTATTAAATCCAAGTGATTAGAAAAAACGGCTTTTGTCTTAAAACAAGCTAATTTGTATTAATAATTAAGTAAAAATAAGTATTTTTAGGGATAAATATATATTTTTAATTTATTTTATTTTAGAGAATATTACATAAAAATTCTTTAAATTTGTAGAAAATATTTCTTTTAAAAATAATAACCGCCTTAATTTATCCATGCATTTATTCCCATATGATTTCATATTTATATTGTAGAGCGTATTAGAGTATTACTAATATTTTTTTCTTTTTGTTTAAATTTCTATGTGCATATAGAATTGTTTGCCACTGCGCCAAAAATCAACCCGCATTATAAATATTTTTTAGCTTTATTTCTGTTTACATTTTTAATATAATATTTTTTTTTGTATTTTACAATTGAGGTTGTCGAGTTAGTGTGTACTTTTGTGATTGTATATGTGTATACATGTATTTTTGTGATTCTAATATGCTGTTCTATGTGACGTTAATGATGATAATGTTATACTTTATTTATTTTTTTTGTTGCAAATGATGATGATGGTATTTGTGGTAGTTGCTAGTGCGGTAGTGGTTCCTGGTTGGCGTTAACTTTGATAGACTGTATATGATAATTGTGACATTCATTTATTTTAAAGTTGAGCTTATCACACTGTATAGTTATATGCATTATGCATAAATTGGTTGAAGTCAAAAGGATATCTAATCTAGATAAATTTTTGTTTGTTTAAACAAAAAAATTAAAAAAAAAAATAAATATGAATCATAAATTCTATTAAAAAATTCTATTTAAATATAAAGAGATATGAAGTTATGACAAAGAGATGTGAAATCGATAACGTTTTCAACAAACTGTAGATGTCGCTAAATTGTGGAAAATTTTGTCACAAGAGTTTTATATTTCATAATTTTCTCAACTGAGGATTTACCAGTGTTTTACAAAATATTGAAGATTTTACCATTATTTTTATTTATTTTGGGGATTTAATCTTGTTTGTTTTGGAGATTATAAATTTGTAACTATGTATAACTATATAAACTATTTGTATACATTGTAAATTTTAAAGGGTTAAATTTTCAGCCGAAAATCAGAAGAATTGGCGAATAAATTATAGGCGTATTGTGTATAGAGTCGATAAAATTTAGTCTGTAATATCAAAATTTAAAAAGTTTCACAAAACACTTGAACTATTTAAGAGATTTTGTCTAAAGACTTATAAATCTTTAACTATTAAAAAACTATTGTACAAAGTTGAATCTTCCATTTTTAAAATACTGAAATTTATCCATCCACAAGACTCAGAAAAAAATAAGTCTGTACCTTGAAATCATCTAAAGTCGATTTACACAAAATCAGTGTTCAAAAAATTTGTCTACAAGCTCTAAAACTTACACAAGATTAACACTCAATCAAAATCTAGTAATTTTAGAAAACTACCAGTATTTAATTGAAAAATTCAATAAAATTTTTGAAAAAAAAGATTTTGAAAAAAAATTTTTTTTTATGAGTTTCACGTAGGAATTGTTTAGAATTTGTTTTCTCGCTAATTTAATGTAGAATGCTATCATTTTTCTGGTGAAAAAGTCATATTTCAGACTTATTTTCATTATGTTTTTCTTATAACAAAAAAATTGTCTACTAAATTTAAAATTTAGAATAGTTTTTTCGATCTATAATTCTACAATGAAAAATTTATTTATTCTTGTTCGAGGCCAATTATTTTCTTATTATGAAATAACAAAATACGTACTTTTTTCAAAAACTATTTTTATTTTTAAATTTAAAAATAAAAATTAAACAAACATATTGAACCCATATTGTGCGAAGTAATTTTATTCCTCTTCTTGTATTTACAAAAAAGTAAGACCGAAAGAAAACACTTGTATTTGTTTAATACCAATGGTAATAACTTACAAAATATCAACAAAAGCCTTCAAAATATTTCTATTGTTGGTTATGCCTGCAAAAGTTTCGAAAAAATATATATTTACAAATTTTTTGCTGCTCTCATCTAGTTTGTTAGCAAATTATGGTTTAATATGAAATTTGATGTTTTATAATTGCACTAATATCACCACTTTCTAAAGAAAACTTTTGATGGGGAACTGGAAATCTCGTCTTTTCATTCCTGAAGCTGTAGAATATTTTGAGAGCAAAAACTCTGTAAAGTATTTGTTAGAAGAATATCCTGATGAATAAAAATGTCAGAGTTTTCGGAAAAAGTTCTTATTATGTTATTTCATAATAAGGAACTAATTGGCCTCGCATAAGAATAAATAAATTTTTCGTTTTCAAAAATGTTAGTTTACTTTCACAGTTTAAAAAATCGTTCAGCCCTTTAAAGTTCGAGTGAAGGAGAAAGTATTTTTTCGTAAAATAATCAATTTTATTTACTTTTCCGACTAATTTCTGAAAAACTTACTGGCTTGAAGAACGATGCTAATATAATTATAATGAATTTCGTAAAAATTACGATTTTTGGGGATTTCAACTTGCAAAATTGGGACATGGGGTAACGTTTTTCTGGCAACACTGCTGCCCACTATTTGCAGAACAAAATCAGAGCCACTTGTTGCATTTGTATTTCCCTGTATTTCCCTAATTGAGACCCTTGTATTTAAATAAAATTTCAAAAGTTTCTCCGTACACTCAAAGCAAAAAGTGAGTAAAGCCGGCAAAAAAGTTTGCTGACCCAACAAAATTTTTGTCAGGATGGTGCTAGCAGAAAAATTGCTAATATACAAAATAGTTTTTATAAAAATTAGGGAGCTGATTTTTAGCAAAAAGATTTGTGAATTTAACAAAAGTTTTGTTAGAATTTAGTCGACTGCCAACGAAAAAGAACAGGTCATTGTTAAAATAAAAAAAATAAAGTTTTTGCTAAATATTAGCAGCCTTAAAAAAACTCAAAAAATTTTACAGAAATTACTCTTTAATTAATTTATTTGTTGACAATGTAAGTCTATAAATTGTGTTTTTGTGATTCTTTTGAAGTTATTCTGGACTTTTTATTTGTAAAATATAAAAATTGCACATTGTTATAATGATTTAATGAAAAATCCAAAAATATATACACCCAGAAAACAGTCTCAGTTGTGGCCAACGAATTTGTTGCCAATCGAATTCGTGCGGTTACGACAACTATCTTTATATTAAATTATATTTTTAGTCGTGAAAGCCAATATTCGGTTGTCTTGTTCAATATTATGTTTCACATAAATATTATTATGTTCCACAAAATTTTATTGAAACTAAAAACTTTTTTTGAATTTTCTGGTATTGAACCCGGCCATTCAGGTTAATAGTTCACACTCTTATCCACTGCACCACAACTACTTTTAATTTTCTTAGCCATATTTATTGTTTATACATATGAATATTTTATTTTAATTAAAAAAAAAAAACATAAATTTTTGCTTTGTCCGGGATTTGAACTCGGAAATCCGGCGTACTAGGCCAACTCTCTACCGACTATACCACAAACACTTATTAATTTTGAAGTCTAATTTTGAATTTATATGTTTTGCTTGGAAAACAAATATAGTAAAAAATTCGTTTACCAATACCAATCAATAGTTGTGTGTGTTATCAATACAATCCACAATTCGGTTGGTTCTATAGAAACTCGACTTTATGGTCATATTTGATTAGGATACCCGTATTTGTAGTTACCACTTTCGAATATTGATATTTTTTTAATAAAGGTTATAGGTAACACCAATTTACTTGTATATACACTAAATAAATGGCTGCTTCTACTGCATAGAATTACTAAACTGATACTAATTTTAAAATTGATTGGAGATACCGATAATTTGTTAAAAGGATTATTTTTTAATTCATTTTCCCTATTTTTAATACCTAGTAAAATATTTTTGGTGTAGTATTCACTTATGCAAATAAAATAACGTCCTGGCAAATTCATTTTAATGGTTTTGATCGAATTCCAACCAATAAGGTAAATTAAATTAAAA
Source organism: Leucophora obtusa (assembly GCA_949987735.1). Lineage (NCBI taxonomy): Eukaryota > Metazoa > Arthropoda > Insecta > Diptera > Anthomyiidae > Leucophora > Leucophora obtusa. Next base: position 37,752,761 of record OX465298.1, on the reverse strand, counting down.
TAATTTTGTAGCTTAACCATTTACACGCTCATTGTTGGCACTGAATATAAATGCTGCATGAGTAGATAATTATAAGAAAACAGAAAAGGAAATAACAAAATATAATTCAAAATTGGTTTTGTGTAGATAAAATTTAACTAAATTTTTTTGCTGAAAACGTAAATTCAAACTTGCTGCTAACTAGTACACTTGATATACAAGATATTTTACTAATTCCTCTACTAACTTAAGCGATGTTTTGGAGTTATACTTTTTAATATTTCTGGACTATGTCACGAACATTTTGCGAAAAAGGGGCTACATGACCGTTCTTCCTGAAGTCAATTTTATTTTTAATTAAACATTTTTCGAGACTTTTCTGTATTTTGATTATTTGGTATAAATTATCAGCTCAGTTAAATGGTGCTTTTCCTGCACCAATTTTAATGGCTGTGAATTTTCCGACCAAACTTCGTGGAAATGTAGATCTATGCCAAGGAAGTATTTATTTTTACTTTTATGGCTACACTCCCTACCGCAGATATTTGGAATTTTACTCTACATAATTTATTTTTACAATTATTTTATTTATTTTTATATTCGTATTTATATTTGTGTTATTTTGGTTCCTTTTTTATTAACATTTATTCCAATGACACTCAAATGTGTTGCTTTTCAATCTGTAATATATGATCTGTGATATTAGTTATAGTTCCAAAGACAATGTGTTTAATATGATTAGAATTCTTGCCAAACAAAAATCCTCACTCAGCATAGTCCATATAAATGCGCAAAGTCTCAACAATAAGATGGATGAGTTTAGGTACATTTTTGTGGACTCTGGAGTTGACGTTATCTGCGTTTCTGAAACCTGGTTTCATCCATCCATTAATGATGCCATATTTAATTTGCCTGGTTTCAAATTGTTTCGAGCCGACAGGAAAGCTCATGCAGGTGGTGTAGCAATTTATGTAAGAAATGGTATTAATAGTTACATTAAACTTAGATCAGAGCCCAATAGTCAAATTGAATACTTATTTTTGGAGGGAGTAGGAAAAATAAAACACAATCTTTTGCGTTGATGGTTTGTTCGTAACAACAATTTTATTTACAAATTTACAATAATTATATACTAAAATAAAACTAAATATCTTACAACTATATGCCTGCTTAGAATTGGTATTTTATCTACATGCTTAATTTATTGGAATACAAAAGAATACACATTACCTCATGTAGTTTCTGTGTACAAAAAGAAATGATCCCACAAGCGAACAACAACACCAAACATGTCTATTCATATTCAATATATAAACAGATGTTCCTCGTCGCTGCTACCTGTTCTACGTTTGTAGATACATAATTAAACAGACATAGTAACGAAGGACAAACAAAAATTACTTTTTGCCTGCGTATATAGACCAAATAGTGGTATTGATATCAACGATTTGCTAGGTAAAATAGAATCTTTATCGTTATTATATAATGATGTAATTATTGCTGGTGATTTCAATAGTAATCTGCTCATTGACAATTCACTTTCGGAGCCTATGCAAACGCTCGGCCTTCTGCCTATTACACTCTAATAAATATTTGTTGAAATCTACTCTATTAAAAGTAGGTAACTTGATACTTACTATCAATTGGGCAAAAATAGGCACAATGTTTAAAATTAAAATTCATAGACACAATGTGTTTAAAAATAATAGGCACAATGTGTCTAAAATTATGTTTTTAATTGTATCAAACACATTTAGCAACATTTGAATTTTGTTTAAAATTAAATTGCATATGTCTAAATGTACTATAATAAATGCATAAACCTACATTTATGATGTCTATAAACGCGGTAAATAATGCGTATATATACAATTAAATTTTTTTTATTAATTACTGCACCTTATAATTTCTCAAAATAAAACAAAATGCATTTCTAAGATATATTATATTTATATTTTATTAATTAGGAAATGCATGAACATATAAAACCATTGCAAATATTATAAAAAATATCAAGATTAAAAGGATAATTTTTTTTACAATATATAATTTAAAGTTACAAAAATAATAATGAAATTCTGCAAGTTTCTTGACCGAGTTCTCAGATTCTGGGAATTTTTCTATGCGAAAAAGTCATCAGCTTTTAAAGATTTTTCTATATGGAAAGCCTTCATAATCTAAAAGGTTTTCTATAGAAAACATTTTTTAGTATTTGAGCTTATTACTAAAGGAAAAATTCTCAGAATCTGAGTGATTTGTTAAAGAAAATATTACTGAGGATGTTAGTGAGTGTTCATAAGGGAAACATTTTCTATAGAAATAATCCTCAGAATCGGATTGGTTTTTCTATGGGATCTAAAAAATTTTGTATAGAAAAATTTAACTGTTTTCTATAAAAAAAGTCAAAACCTGAAATGCACCAAAAAATCCATAGAAAAATACTGTGGACAGTTTCAGAATATTTTTCCATAAAAAAAAATACCTCAGAATCTGAGATTTTTTCTATGGAAGGAAATACGAATATATAAAAATTTATCTAAGTAATAAAAAGTACTCAGATTTTTATGAGAGTAAATTATCAGAATCTACAGGTTTCCCTATAGAAAATGTTTGAGGAAAGGAAAAATTTGCTCAGAATTTGATGTGTTTTCCTTAAGAAAAAGTCCCCATAATCTAAAGGTTTTGATATGGAAAAATCCTTAGACTCTGCAGGATTTTCTACAATGAAACGTCTTATATACAAAAGGCAAGTAAAAGAAGAGGTGCAATAAATATATTGAAAATATAAATAAACTTGGCAAAAAAAATCATTGGAGCAAATATCGGGAAGGTAGACGAACGGACTCAATTGACTCAAAAAGTGATACTGACATGAGTCGATTAGTATACCATTCGTTGGGCCTAGGTCCAGAATTTTTGACAAACATCAGCACAAACTAATAACACAGATAAGTATATTCCAACTCCAGCTCCAGTATTTTAAGAATATCCTTGTAATTGTGAATATTCATCCAAAATATTAAGCTAAGGAGGAAAAATCACATATTAACGTCCTTCTTAGCAAACAAAGAAAAATATACTTACACCTACATATAACGTTTTCACAAATTCTAAAAATTCGGCATCAGATAAATTTTTCCAAAATGTTGACGATATTGTAAATTTTTTTGTGTTTATTACCAAATGCGTGTGCATTTTTGAATTGTAATAAAAATTATGAAAATAATATTGACATTTCTTAGTTACGCATTAAACTTAAAATTAAACACAAATGCGTACATATAAAAATTCACTATAATAAATGTGTAGTTTACTTTGATATGTGCCTATAAATTTGGAAACATGTTTGTCAATAAACCTTTTGATACATTATGTGCCTAATTCTAAGAGAAAAGTGTGTAAACTAAATTTTTAAACACATTATGCCCAATAATGAGCATTCTGCTCCTTTTTACACATAAATTTACATACTCAATAGCAGTATGTTTACATCTCTTTTTTAGAGTGTAACACAACAATTCCAACACATTATCCAAATGGTACAAATAGTTTACTTGATGTATTCTTTGTTAATCATAATAACAAAATACTGCTCTATGATCAGATCTCCGCTCCAGTGTTTTCAAGGCATGACCTTATATTTACAGTTTATAATGCTTATACTAACACTGACGATATTCATTATACATATCGTGATTTTCAAAATATTGACTGTATGGCACTAAACCAGCGACTCGATAGCATTAACTGGAACTTAATTTACGACTTTGAACATGTCAATGATCCAAAATAATCTCCTTGAAGTATTTAATGAAACTGTTCCAGAAAAGACTAAGATTATCAAGGCAAAACATCCTCCGTGGTTTAATTTAACTATAAAACGTTTAATTGATATGCGAGATTTAGCTTATAAAAAATGGAAAAAATATAAAACCCCTGAATTGAATCTTTGTTTAAATCAGCTAGAAAAGAAGTTGTCAGTAATATAAATACGGCTAAATCCACGTATTATCAGCGAAAATTTTTATCAGCTATAGACAGTAAAAAAAATGGAAAGAAATTCGTGAAATAGGAATTGGTAAAAGGACAGTTTGCACTGCTGGTTCTGACGTTGATATTGATAATTTAAACAACCAATTTGTTGAAATTCAAGTGGAAAGGCCAATTGGAAATGAATATGAGGAAATTCATACAGTGCCTATTGAGAACTGTTTTTATTTTCGATGTGTTGATCAATCAGAAGTTCTCAAAAGCTTAACATCGATTAAGTGAAATGCTTTGGGTTTGGATGGAATAAATCCTAGATTTTTAAAACTTATCACCCCTAAACTCCTGCCCTTCGTTACGTATATTTTTAATACAATAGCTGTATTTTCGTTCATACCTATCAGAGTTAAGTATTTATAGCAAATCTACGTTAAACTGATTGGAGTATCAAATTTTTTTAAATAGTGAGTATTTATGATAGTTCCGGTATAATCGAACGTACGTCAGCAAAACTTTTTAGGTAGTAACGCGAAGAAGTTACGCTAGGTGTGAAAATGTATAAACGTTGAGTTTTCAACGTTGATAATTATCAACGTTGTAAGTTAACGTGCATACGAAAAGTAATATGTTAGTTTTCGTCTAAAAAACGTTTTTATGCACTTTGTGCTTTTTTGAAAGTTAACGGATATAGTTAAGTCGAAAATACAGCTAATATTAACCAAGTCAATTTACCCTGATATGTGGAAAGAATCGAAAATAATTCCAATTCCCAAGAACAAGAGTAAGTTTAGACCAACTGCCATACTACCATTTTTGTCCAAAGTCATGGAAAATCTTATGCAGCATCAAATTAATGAGTTTTTAAAAGAGCGTAATCTTCTAACCGCACAACAGTCTGGTTTTAGAAAGGGACGAAGCTGCATTACAGTGCTAATCGAAGTAGTTGAGGAACTAAGATCCAAATTGGATAATGATATGGTATCTTTTCTTGTACTATTGGATCACAACAAAGCTTTCGATACAGTTGATCACTCAATACTTCTAACAAAACTGCAAAAGCTTTTCCATTTTTCTAATTCTGCAATTAAACTTATTTCATCATATCTTTTAAACCGCAAACAAGTTGTCTCCTTGAATGGCTTAACTTCCAATGCTGTTGATGTTGTTAGAGGGGTCCCACAGGGCTCAATTCTTGGTGCACTCCTTTTCTGTATATACATTAATGATCTTCCTAATGCTCTGAATCACTGTGACATTCAAATGTATGCGGATGATGTACAGCTGTACTTAAGCACCAAAATGGAAGATTTGCGTCATTGCATTGAATGCATTAACTATGATTTGAATAAAATTCATAATTGGGCGACTGCAAATGGTTTGTGTATAAACCCAACAAAATCAAAATGTATATTCTTATCAAAAAATAATAGGGAAAGACTTGCTAATGATGATCTGTTGATGATAAATGACAATAAAATCGAACTTGTTCCATCATCAAAAAATCTGGGAATAACGTTTAATACTGAACTTTCTTGGAAAAATCATATTAACATTTCGGCTGGGAAAGTTCATGGAATGTTGAGAAACCTGTGGGCTGTTAAAGCCTCGACGCCCTTTGAAATACGGGTGCTTCTGGCTAAAACATATTTAATATCTGTTCTATATGGGTGTGAAATATTTGCCAATTGTGACTGTATTGACTATTATCGACTTGAGGTCACGTACAAAAACATAGCCAGATATGTATTTAAACGTGGTAGAAGGGATAGTATTTCATCATTTTCATATCAGTTGAATAATATGTGTTTCAAAGATTTGTTAAAATATAAAAGTCTCATGATGATGCATAAGTTAATTTATATAAAGGAACCTGAATTTCTCTACAGAAAACTTACTTTTGCCAAATCTCCACGTGGAAGAAACCTGATTTCCCAAAAATATAAATATCTTTTGTCTACAAGACAATTTTTCAATTATACAATCGGTCTTTGGAATGATTTACCCTCATATGTTCAATTGCTTAGCAACACATTATGTTTTAAAAAGGAACTCTTAAATTTGTTTAAAACTAATTAAATATATTTATTTTATTATGTTTTATGTTTATTTTGAATTTGTATTTAACTATGTTTACTTTTAAATTTTAATTTAATTATAAATGCTATTGAATGACTAATATTAATATGAAAATTTGATTTGCTATCACTGTAATTTATAAGATTTATTCTTATTGTAATAGCTATTGAAACAATAAATAAACTAAACTAAAAAAATAAACTAGAGTTCATACATTAACATGCTGCCGGTATCGAGTGGGTTAAAATTTAAATTTAATATATTTTCTATTACTTAACTCTACATAAAAATTTTACAGTTTTTGAAGTTTATTTATCACAATATTTTTGAGACTAATAAAAAACTTTAGCCCTTATATATGCATAAAATGACCACAAAAAAATCGATCGACTTGATTGAATGAAAAATTCTATATAAAACACAAAACTGTTTAGTAATAAATATTAAAGAAGAAAGCAAAACTAAAGGTTTCTAAGATCTTTTTCTTAATAATTTGTTTTACGAGAAATGTACTCGCAAAGATTGTTGTTGTATACGTGCAACAAATGCATGAGAAGGTTAAGCAACAAATTGTATCAAACTTTGAGTTAGTTCACTATACTGATAATAATCTATACAAAAAATGGTTTATTTTACGAAAGTTTTTGTTGTTTTGACATATATTTCGTATTTTCACGCATGAGTTATTATGTGTGTATGAATATTAGCAACAACCTTGTGGTTTTTTATTTAATTTTTCAGCTTAAAATTATATGTTTGCAAATAATGATTAGATACTTAAAAAATTGTAAATAGTGCATTTAATATGGAATATGTAGTAGTAAACAAATATTAAAATCAAAATATTGCGTACTTTGGAATACTAGAAACAAATATGTATTTACCTAAACCAATTGCAAATACCATTTAATAAAATTGTATATAAATAACCTTTAATTATAAATAAACTCTACTTTTTATATTAAATGCCCTATAAATTTTAAAATGTTCTCTACCTGACAACTTAACTGCTAACCTAATCTAAAATCCAAAACAAACAATATTTCCCATGGTTATTTATTAAAGCTTATTTAAACACACTTTAAATACAACCACTTACATGGAAATATTTATAAGGATGGCATATATTTTGGAATATCTGAGAGCTATACCTAGAAAATAGACCGTATTTGTAGCCATTCGAATGGATCGGTTGTGGTAGTCCAGTTTTTCAGTTGTAAGAACAGAAAACCAATTGAGGCATTACTAATTTGACTTTGACAATGTAATTTTACAACCAAAAAATTCATTTGATGCAACTGAACTATTCGATTGGCAACAAATTTGGTTGCCAGCACCGAATCTATGTTCTGGGTGTCAAAAGTCTGAGATATTTTATAATACCTGTGATACTTGAACAAGCTGTTGAATTTAAAAACATAAAGATCTTTAAGTCTAGGACAAATATGAAAAATTTCAGATATTGTATCCTAAAAAATTACTTGTACCCTTATGGTAAATACATGTAGTTTTTTTTTTTTGTATATATGTTGGCATTTTATGGTTTGTAATCATTTTTATCTAATAATAGGCATCGATGTATATTAAAGGTGTTCAGGGATATATGGAGGGTTTTCAAAGTGAGTTTTAACAGTTACAGTTGGGCTTATTATTGATACGAAATTTGATGAATATACAATCGAATAAAGAAAAAGAAGACTGAAAAGAGTAATGCAACAAATTTTGTATGAAAACTTTGTTTTTAAGCCTCCAATAACTTTATAAAATATTTATGAATTAACACCCTAAAAAAAACTTACGTTGTTTACCCTTGTGTGTGGTTTTCCACACATACGGTATGTCCACGTATTTTTCACTAGCAACATAATATTTTTATAGTCAAAATCATGACTTACCATCATAAAATATTTATTTTTATATTCTGTTGGCTGTTAGATCAAATTAGTGTACATATTTCCTTCTTCTTTGACGTCTGCTCATAATGTCATCAAACCGAACAGTACGATTCCTGAATTCAAATGTTGTTCTATATTATCGTTCTAAATATGGGACGTCTACATTCGCCATCGAATAAATCTAATATTATTAATTTTTTATCTAACTTATTACGGCCCTATGCTGCTTGCAGGAGTAAAAGGAATTGTAATATATATATATATTACAATTATAATTAAAACGTAAGATTGATCTCAAATATAGACTTTTAATCAAATAGTATATCTGCAAACACCAGCCGAAGTGAGAACACCAATATATGCATAAATATAACAATTTCCAGTCGATTTCGATATAGTTTTCACCGCATTGCGCCTTTGCAAATGCTTTTGACTACTTCAGAATAACTTTCTCAATTTGCGTCGTCGGTACCTGCCCTTGCATATCTTTTTGTGCCTGGACGCAAATTGATGACATTTTTGTTCCGTAATCTTCCAGCATGATCGTGAATTGGATGGAGATTCCATACTACAACATATTTTGAGACAAAAAATGGATCCACCTTTCTATCTGATGAGGATGAGGCTGGTTGGTTCGTTTAAGTGGCAGCTCACGAACTCGTGAGCAGAAATTAGATTCAAAAGCGGTTCCGTTTTGGAAAGACAACACACCCCGTGTTACGATATCACAGACAGGGCGTCTAGTATATGACAGCCCAAAGTCCTATATCGGATGCCCTGTAACGCCGGAGAATCACAGATTAGATGATTTACTGTCTCCTCTCCACCTCGTATCCCTCATCCGTCCGAGTCTGTTAGCGTGTCTAACCTACAGCCAGTGTCCGGTCAGCAAAATCGTCAGCCTCGAGACATCTTTTATACTCCTGCTGAGGACAGGTTTATTGCACCCAGATCATAATCGGGTCTCGTGAGTTCCACTGTCCTGCAAGTGCCAAGTCCATCTGTTCCTCTCCTTTTAGAGATAGTGTCCGAAGATATCGCCCTTAATGGCTCCCAGCAGTGTAGTGACTGGCATCGCTGTGGAGACATTTAAGGCAGAACCTGCCCTTGCATCTGCCATCTGCCTGTTCATTACCGTAAAAGTCCCTGTGGCTAGGAGGATATTTCTATTACGTCGACATCTTAATTTTGTTCCATTACATTAAATTCAGAATGAAATTCACTATCCTCCGAGTCATAATTTTCTTCTGGCGAGTGATTTTTATCACTATCGGAAAAACTTTCATCATCAGCATCTATGCTGCTCCAGTGCAAACTACATGGAAATTATATATGTATGTGTGGAAAACCACAAGCGAGTGTAACTAAGGTCACTTTTTAAATATCTCATTATCAAAGTATACTTTTGAATCAATTAAAGTGTTTTTTGTGCTAAATTGATGAGCCAGGAAATGTCAAGAAATTTCATGAACATCGCTTCAATATTTTTTTGAAAAATGTACAAAAAAGATTCATTTTGTGTGGTTTTCCACAAAAAAAATTTAAAGTAAAAAAATAAAAAAAAAAAAATTTAATTGCAGCCGGATTTGAGTTCAGAACCTTCTGACTACAAACCTTTTTAACCCCAGACGAACTTTCTTCGTCGTATCGACGAACATCGCTTATTCTTTTTCATTTAATTTGTTCGTTATTCATTGCTGTGAGTACATTTTTCGTATAGCTCTAGTCGTTGCCAAGCTTGTCTTGTTAGATGTATGTAAGTGTGTTTTTTTTAAGTTGTACTGAAGTAAGCAAACTTTTTATTTTATACAAATAAAAACTTAATTGTTTTTCTCTTAAAATCTAAATTTTAAACTTTTTTTTAATTAGGAGCGATTGGGGCAAGATCAAACATGCAATTCGTCGATTCGACGACGAAAGAACTTTGAGGTATAAAAATAAGAAAGTGCGTCTAGGGTTAACGAAGCGTCATCATTTTTATAAAATCATTGCTCTACCAGTGAATTGATTTGTATACAGCTTGCAATTTCTGACTAGATAGCACTGGATAACCACTGGTTGCAAACATTGGCATATCACTATACGCCCATTCTTTGCCAGTGTTTGCCACTGAAAATTTTGTAAAACAAATAAGTGCAAAACGCTTCTTGCAAACGCTGGAAAAGCGTAACAATTAAGTGTTCTGTCAGGCTAATCTAATCTAATGAAAGATTGTTTCAAAAAATTTTTTAAACAAGTATTTAATAGAATCAGTTAAATATTTTAATTATGTAATTGCGTATTTATTAATTTATTAATCGTACACTATTTTTAGAAATGAATAGTAGTTTTTGCGAGACAAGTGCAAAATAAATTAAAATATGTTTGCATTAAAGGAATTAAATGTGCTAAAATCCCAAAACTTATTTGAAAAATTGTGAAAAGTGATCAGTTGAAGGCATGTCTTTATCCGAATTTCATTTTTGCCTAAGGAAATCGTCAGGGGTTGACGTTTAAAAATTTCTAGAAATATTTATTAGGTTAAATTACGAACTCAATGAGAATTTCTCGCTCTCATCTAGGAGCATCACCCAACATTTAAAATATCAAAGAAAAAGCAAAAACTATTAAAATTTACCGCAATTTGCTTTGTCGTCTTCCAAAATACTACTGTGTTGTTTTGGCAGATCTAGCATAAATTTTAGAATTTTAGAAAATTTAATTCCTACCAAAATGTTTGCCATTTGGCAACTCTGCGGTTTCGGACGAAGTGGTTTTTTTTTTATATTCGTGATCTCCAACTAAATTATAGATATGCTACAAAAGATTGGCCCCATATACCCCTTCTTTGCCCTTCATATCGGTTGTCAAAATTTGTGGTTTTTGCCACTTAAATAAAGAATTCTATTTGACCAAATGTGAGGAATTGCAAGAGGAAAGCGGGACCAGGTAGAGATTTACCGTCTACTATATTTTGGTTGCCCCATCCCTTCTCTATAAATCACCATTGGAGTTGTTTACTCTATTTTTTGTCTGGACAGTTAGAAGTGCTAAAAAGACTTGGGCAAGCATACTTGATTGTGGTCGTCAGAGGGTTAACATTAGCAAAAATTTTGTGCTTTATACACCCGTAACGGTGGTTCTCATACTGCAGGTTTAAACTTTAGTTAATAGTTAACCCAAATATTTGTTGTTGTTTTGTGTACATTTTTTTTACATTTTCTTTTGTTTATAGTTAAGTAAAGATTTTATGTAGAGCTTAGTAATAAAAAAAAATATAAAATTGAATTCAAAAAAATTTTAACCCGCTTGGGAGCGGCAGTATATTAATATTTGAGCTTTAATGCCAAATATCTCAGCTAGGGGGTGCCGCAAAGCCACAAAAGTAATAAAAACATATTTATTTGGCATAGATCAGTATTTCCACGAAGTTTGATCGGAAAATCCCCAGCCATTAATATTGGTGCATGAAAGTGTTCAAAATAATTTTTAAACGTTAAAATACATTGTTTAAAAAAAATAACTGCATAATAAATTTAAAACCGATTTAATTTGTATTTACTTATAACGAAAAAATTTACCCCAATCGGAACTCTTAAAATCCACTTTAATTTTTTTGGACGCCTCTAATACACATACGTACACATAATAATGCACGTTTGAGTGTGCGTTTATAAAAAAAAACTTGCAAATAAAAATAATTGTCAATATGTTACAAAGCTGACTACACTCCAAAAACATGTACATATATCTAGTACCCAGGCAGAAAACTACGATCGACACAATGTTGGCAAACCGTTGGCGATGGTCAGTTATGCATTGTCAGTATTTTGGCACTAACAATCTTGACAATATTCTCCTGTTATCTGATTTAAAACAGCGGCCAACCGATGGTTGCCGCTAACTTGCCAACTTTGCCATTAAGTTGAAAAAATAAAAAATCGGTCGTCTAAAAATAGATTTGTAGAAAATTTTTTTAAAAATAAAAAAAAAAAGTTTTTAATAGTTTTCTCCAAAACATGGTTGTGATGAGATGATCGAATCCAGACCGCCAAATTCTCAGCCAAGTTCTCTACACACTATGCTAATGAGACTTGTAGTATAACACAGTACAACACATGATTTTGTGACTCAATTCGGAGAATTGCACGTGAAAGTAGCCCCAAAAATTAGAACTTCTGCATCATTCGTTTTGTCAATTTGGCTGCATTAAAAATTTAATGGCCAGGCGGATTTTTTGGCTCCAGGCGGATTTTTAGCACTTTTTCTATATTACAAGAATCTGAAGTCAAAATAACGATACATCCGCAAACAAAAAGTCGGTAGTGAAAGAGTTAAAACCAAAACATAGATTATCTAAGAAGATAAAAAAAAAATAATTTTATAAAAAAAAATTAATTTAATGAAAACAATTAAATTTTATAAAAAAGAAAACAATATAGAACAAGGATTAAAAAATGTAACTGTTTGTCAGTGAACGGAAACGAAATAGGTACCTTCTGTTTTTAAACCTCATTTTGACAAAACGTAGTAATTTTTATTAAATCAATTCTCTGTCAGGGCGTTATTTTCACTACCGTTGATAATTTCTGTCTGGGTATTCACAACAAATATATAAAATACAAAAAAAGCAAAAGTCAATTTAGACAATTGTTAACAAGTTTACACAGCAGCAGCAACAACAAAACAAATACGGAGAAAATCAAATAAAATATCGAAACAAAAACAAACAAAAATACAACGACAGCTAAAAATGTAATGCTCACACAAAGGACGTACCCATACCAGGCATGGAAAACTTGAATTTTGAAGTGGTAAAGAAACTTTACAAAAAAATATTTAGGTTGTTCTCAAGGGGTGTGCTAGCTGTTGTATAGTTGTATCGTCGTAAAAAAACACAGATTTGTTAAATTTTTTATTTTACTTTAAAAGCGATTTCCTATTTGGTTTTCTGAACATAGGACACTAAACATACCTAAAAATGTTTTATCGTATTAATCACAAATTTTGTATTTTTTCAATTTAAATTTTAACAACTCTGTTTTTTGTTAGGATGACACAACGATACACAGTACAACGCTTGTGGACAATCTTATAAATTTTTCGAACCTGATGGTATTTTTTGAATAAAAACCTAGTCGTGGCACTTTTGCTAGTAAAAACAGTACTAATAAAGTGAATTTTCAATCCCTAATCGATATCGTACGTTTTATTGGAAATGTTGACAATTGAATGAGGTTAGCAAGAAGGTGGTGGAGGTGTGAACATATATTTAGTTGTTAATTGTAAACAAATACGTTGAATAAAAATGTTTGGTTTGGTTTATCTTCAAATATATAAATGTATATTTATTTAGGTTACTATTTATATCTAACTATAAATCAAATTGGTTTTAAAATGTATTTATTTTATACGTCCATAGTTTGAAAAAAATTTCTTTGGTGAAAAGTGATAATTAAAAGACATATGTTTTAAATTTCAACACGCCACATTAATAAGTATTTATTCAATGGTAAACTAGTGCTGATAAATTCGGTTACTTTTCAATACTCGATACTATTCGATATTTTTATATATTTTAAATATATTTTAATTTTGAAATATATTTTAATTTTTTATAAAATGTTTTTGGAAATTATCGCGTTAAATTTTAAAATCATATTTTAAAATTCTTAGTCACTATTAAATAGGTATCCCATAATTTTTTAAGTTTTTACTTTAAACTTTTCTCTTTTGATTTTTTTTCTTGCAGAGTTGTATTTTTTTATAAATTGTTTAGCGGAGTCCCATTTTTTTGTGCCTTTTTCTATCAAAAATACAACCCTGAATATATCGTGTGGTTACTTTATGTATCGTGTACTCAATTAAAAGAAAACTACTCGATACCCAACAATCATTTTTTACCAGCACCACAGTAAACGATCACAGCGAAATTTTACTTTGCTTAGTGGGCGCTGTGGTGTAATGGTTAGCGCGTTGGACTGGTACACGTGAGTTTGCGGGTTCGAGCCTCTACCAAGGCAACATCAATTTATGAAAAATAGTAATATGTATGAGTTTTTTCTATCCCTCATACATATCGCAGCGTCCTCCTCCGGTGTTCCCATAGCACTTAACCCCACCGAAGTAAAATGATATAACAGGGCTATGAACTAAAAATCTTCAACAAAGTTCGCCAACTCACCATCAGATGGCGCGCAACAACTGTTCTAAAATTCAACATCTCGCGCAATTACAGTCTTGCCATATTTGAAGCCCTTCATCTATCACCACCTTTCACTTCTTCTATATCCCCTTTCCTAAGGAAGCAACACGTTAATAAATAGGAAGAATTTCCTGAGTGTTGCTTCCCTTTATAAAAAAATAATAATTGGGTAGCAGAATTTAAATGTGGCCGCGTTTGCTTATTATCTTCAAAAAGGGAAAACAATCACACGAACCATTTCGATGGCCAAAATCAATTAATTTAAGTTTGAATTACTTCATCACTCACCTTATAAATTGAAATGACTTAATTTCGTGAGCACAAGTGTATATTCAAATAATAAAATTTGAGATATCCGTTTGTGTTTTTGCTTTGTTGTTTGTTATTATTTAAATTTAAATAAAAAAAGAGAATTATCAATTTTTTGAACAAAGTGCCATCTAGTGATAACGATGTTGTTATAACTTATTTTTTTGGTGATGCCATACCCCTGATATGAACATTATGTTATGCCAAATTAATCAAATTTTAACAATGCCAGCTTTGTGAAACAAAATTTTTATAAAAAATAATACATTAGAGCTTTTAGAGCCTTGGTGTTCTTTAAATCTGGTACTTTAATACAAATGTTTAAAAAATCGGGTACTTTGGAAAATATTTTATTTCGAATTGACAATTTTAAAATAAACAGATCATTATTTTGATTTTATTATATTTTTTTTTTTTTTTTGGAAAATTTCATATTTGGTTGTAGGTTTAACTTAACTATAAATAAAAGAAAATGTCAAAAAATGTACACAAAACAACAACAACTTTTTGGGTTAACTAAACTAAAGTTTAACTGCTTGTTTTTATAAAAAGAATCGGAGAAATTCGTTAAAACGCTTGTGTGAAAACACATACTTAAAAAGATTTATCTTACAAATTTTTTAGCCTCATTTGTTCTACATGGAAGTCCTAACAAATTTGTGCAAAAATTTTTAAGGAACAACGTTTTTAAATTAGTGTTTTTCACACAAATTTGTTAACGAATTCGTTTGATTCTTTTTATAAAAACACCCAGTAAACCTGCAGTATGAGACCCATCGTTAGTGAACGCTAACTAAATCGTTGATATTATTTAACATATGCAAAATTACCTATCGTTGAAATTGACAATTCATTTCATGTGGGATAGTTATATAACATAGCAAATTCCGTGAACTTAATTTTTTTTGTAATTTATAGATTTAGTTCTGTTATAAACCAATTCTGTTAAATAAAAGTTTACGAAATAGCAAAATGAAAAAGTCTGATTTGCAAATTTGATGTGTTTATAACTTTTGAAGAAAATGTTTATTCTTCTTCTTAACCTCAAACCTACTAAATTAGAATTAATAAAAATACATATTAATTACAATATTAATTGTATTTGGTCTATATGATGCGTTTGAAAAAACAACACTTTACTAGAAAAATAAAATTGCCCTGCTGGCAATCCGTCTCCGATATACACAAATTGCCTGCACTTGTACGTAAAAACCATAAGTCAGTGTGGCAAAATTTGTGAAAAAGGTGACAAAGAGGAGATAAGAAGATAAACAAAAGATCTAAGGTAGAATGATTTTATGTCTGTTTGATCACTTCTGCGAGTAAATTATCATATAGAGACAATCTGACAATCTATATATATAAAAATAAGTTGGTTTATGTTCGTCATTTTATAACTCGAGAACCACTAAACCGATTTACAAACCAATACATGCTTTGGAAAGGTCTACTTTTACTGATGGTTCTTAAAAAAATTATGAAAAATGTCCACGCATACGCGTTCTACGCACACTTTTGTGTTGGTGTATTTTTCCCATATAAAATGTGTGATCGATATACAAATTTTTATTTTTCAACCGAAAATTTCAGGGCACGTTGAGGATGGTATGTAGATGGTTTATGTGAAGTTTGCACGAAATTGGCCCAGTGGTTCTGGAGATATGGCGTCCCTACATATAAAATTTTCGTGTTGCTGTGACCATAGTATACTATAGTAGCCCCACTCATTAAAAAATTGAGAGCTTGTCCCTATCTCATGTAGTTGTAGTGGTATTAAGAACTATATGTACAAGTAAAATTACAAACACCACTTCAATTTTTCAAATGAGAGAAAATGAGTAAAGCTACTATATTATACTATGGCTGTGACAACCAGGCCTTGGCGTTGCTATGACAACCAGGCAGTACTTATAGCATTAACCTAATCTAATCTCAGCTTATCCTATCTCATTTATCTCATCCCAATTTTTTTTTGTGGAAACACTTTTTTTTTGTGAAATATTTTTTTTGGTGGAAAATTTTTTTTTTTTTTTGAAACACTTCTTTTTTTTGTGTAAACTTTTTTTTTTTTTTTTTTTTGTAGAATATTTTTTTTTTGTGGAATATTTTTTTTTTTTTTTTTTGTGAAATATTTTTTTGTTGAAAAAGTTTTTTTTTTGAAACACTTTTTTTTTTTGGTTTTGTGGAAACTTTTTTTTTGTGGAAACACGTTTTTTTGTGGAATTTTTTTTTTTGGGAAATATTTTTTTTTTTTGGAAACATTTTTATTTTTTTGTGGAAACTTTTTTTTTTTTGGGGATACTTTTTTGTGGAAACTTTTTTTTTGTGCAAACACTTTTTTTGTGGAAACATTTTTTTGTGGACAATTTTTTTTTTGTTGTGGCTTTTTTTTAATGTTTTTGTGCAAACTTTTTTTTTTGTGCAAACATTTTTATTGTGCAAATATTTTTTTTTTTTGTGGAAAAACCTTTTTTTTTTGTGAAATAATTTTTTTTTCTTTTTTTTTTGGAAATTTTGGTTTTTTTTGTTGAAATTTGTTTTTGTTTTTGTGGAAACACTTTTTTTGTGGAAACGCTTTTTTTTGTGAAAACTTTTTTCTTGTGTAAATTTTTTTTTTTTTTTGGTGGTAATACTCTTTTTTTTGTGAACACTTTATTTTGTGGAAACGCTTTTTTTGGAAACTTTTTTGTGGCAACACAGTTTTTTTGTGGATACTATTTTTTGTGGAAATATGTTTTTTTTTTTTGTGGAAACACTTTTTTTTTTTGGAAACACTTTTTTTTGTGTAAACTTTTTTTTGTGGAAACACTTTTTTGTGGAAACATTTTTTTAACACACTTTTGTCTACGCGCATTGTTTTTAAACACATTTTTTTTTTGTTTTTAAACACACATTTTTATTAAGGAAAATAAGATAGAATTTGTTTACGACTATTTTTGTTTGTTTTTTTAAACACTTTTTTTAACACACTTTCGGGAAAGAACGGGAAAATGAAACGGGGAACAAGTGGAAATGAAACTCCAGAAAATGTCAGTGGAACAGAGAACGAAATGGAGTGGAATACGGAACGAAATGAAACGGAACGGGGAACGAAAGGATTCGCAATGACAATAAACAAATCGCAAAGAGAGTCATAGTGTTTACATATAAGAGTGACTGACTGACTTATTTTACCCTCTTACCGGCCTACGCTATTTCACCAAAGTATAAATAAAATCCAAAAATGAAATTTTTTGTGCCTTTGATAAAGAAGATGTAACGATTTTCGTTTTTCGGAAACTACGAAATTGAGTGAAAACGGCTCTTAATTTTAATAAATATTGGTACTAATACTAAATTTATTCTTTTTGTCAAATTTCATAATAATTCGTTTTCAAGTTAAGACGATGTCCCAGAAAGGTATTCTGATAGAAGATTTTTACACTAATAAAGATTTTTACATTAATAAAAAACATTGTATTTTGTTTTCATAAAATTATTTAATTCCAAATATTTAATTCCTATCGGCTCCTAACTGATATCCCAAAAACTAGGCCTAAGGCATGCCGCTAATAAAATATAAACTATAATACAATTTAATGGAAAATCACTGATGAAGTCTGTCCATAAAAAAAGGCAGACACTAGATCTAGTCTGATTTGCAAATTTGATGTGTTTATAACTTTTGAAGAAAATGTTTATTTCTCTTCTTAACCTCAAACCTACTAAATTAGAAAAAAAATTGTTATTTCCCTGTTATCGTCAATGTTTAAGCTAAAGAATGTGGACATAAATCTATATGTTATTTGCCTGTTATAATCAATGTTAAAAAATCTATAAAGAAAATGCAGCATGTACCAGCAAAACCTTCTATTCATAAATGGCAATGGAATAAGAAACCAAAAATTGTATGTATTTACACTTTGCTAACATAACACATTATTTTAATATGGTGGTGTCATTGGAGATAAATGATTGCCTAACTCATACCGGTAGGTATAGGCTCAAATAAATAATTACAAAGAAAGTACTGAAATAAGTTGTTACTTGTAATATTAAATTCGTTAGTAAGTAATATGGGCCAAAATAAGTACACACTTGTATGGAGTGAAATCAGTCCTTACACATTGGTACATTTTTCATTGGTTACATATAGGGAATAATATAACACGTTACCAGTAATGACTTTAAACATTACAAATAAGAACTTACGTAATTGCTTACATATCAACAATATCATAATATTACAAAAACATTGAAATTGAGGTGAAATCATTTTGATAATTGCCTCATATCGTTTTATTTCTTGTCAAGATGCTAGGTTATGTGTAGATGTACTGCGATTCGAGCAATATAATTGTAACTGCGTAATAAGTAGTTGCATAATGCAATACCAATAACTTATTACTTTTACCCGTATTAGTGATTATATAATATTATATCAGTAATGTATTATTTTAAAACCTCCAAATAAAAAGTGATATATCTCTATATCTTTAACTCATTATTTCTAACCTCCGGTATAAGTACTGATGTATCACAATATAAGTAACTTATTACTTTAGGTTTCTAAATAAAAAGTAGCAATGGTTATCCTATTGCTCGGAAATGCGTGAAAAGAGTCCAACCCATTACCAAGGTTTTGCTGGGTAGTTTTTCTTTAAAGTTTAACTTATTTCAATAATTTTTTTTATTCAGCTACTTATGTGTTATACTTCTAAAATGGTTATAATCCTTACAACCCTATATAGTATAAATTTAAATGTTATTAGCAACGCTGAAATATATCAAGCTTAAGTGAACATTCTCGTAGTTTTCAATGTACATTTTTTGTTTTTTTTAATTTATATTTTGAGGGTTTAAAATATAATTAATGTGTAACAAACTTTATTGCCCTGGTCATTACCAATAACTTTATAAATCTTACGGTCAAATACAAACCAAACCAGAAATAGTGTTTTTGTCGAGCTAACAATTTTCATGTTAAAAGTCCAATATTCGACTGTAACATGGTTTTAAAGTCGACTTTGGTTAATTTCATAAAATTTATATAGCCAAAATGCAGACTTTTTGTTTTAACTATATAACCCAGGCAATAAGGCTAAATTAACATTTTTCATTTCAAACTTTACGATAATTTTATATACAAACAAAATCCTTAATGCAAATGCATTTAAATGAAAATGAAAACAACTTCATATCATGCAAAATATACTTAGAACACAAAGGCAATTTGCCAAAAATGAAAAAAAAAGAAAAAAAAAATAAACAAACAGTATCAACAATAATTCTAAATTTGATTAGAAATATGCAAATATATTTTAAATGGCAAATACGAGTAAATGGTAAAGAGGAAGGCTATAAGGGGGTTTATATGTGTGAAAGAGTATATTTTAGTGACACACTTACGAAAATTTACGATATAGACTGAACAAAAGTTATATAACCCAAGGGATTAATTTATTTAAATAAATACACACAATTTCACTGTTTAAAACGATTTTTGTTTATTTATTTTTTTTTTGTATTTATTTTCTAAACACAAAATTACGTTACGAAAAAATACGAAATATTATGAAAAAAAGACACATACAAATTTATTTTATAGTTAAATTTGTGTGAATATATAAAGGATGTATAAAATGATGATGATAATGATGACAGCAACAATGTATAATATAAATTTTCAACATCAACAAGCAACAGCTCTAATAACACAATTTTTACACGCACAAGTAAATGGGACTTTTCTTCCTATTAAGGTTTCCTTTGACATCAATTGAAAATATAAGAAACACCAACAACAAAAAAGGAAATTCATTTTCCCACACCCACAAATCAACAAAATGAATATATAACACAAAACCTTATAAAAGAAAATTTTCCACAAAGATTCACACAGGCAATAATTTAACAACAAACAACAAAAGGATATGTATCGTTATAATATTTCTACATATCATTTCACATTTGAAAATTTATAGATATACATATGAGGCTTTCCGTGTCAACTGGCCAGCAAAAAACAAAAACGTTGGACCTTATCAATGCAAATACAACATGAATGTATGAATGAATGTATTCCAAGAAGTGAAATATAGAAAATGCTAAAAACTTTACTATTTTAATATAATTTTTTATGGGCAATTAAAAATAAAAATACCCCAGGAAAATTTTCTGTTCCAAAGAATCGGTTGTTTTGATTCACAACCCCTTCTACTGTCGATTCTAACACCGATTCTTTTTGTTTGAAATTGTCCCAAAAGCAACCCCTTCTACAGCTCCAAAGTGGAACCGGTTGCTCTAGAACAAGTTCTGGAACTAGTTCTGGAACTAATTCTACGTCACCCACACCTTCCATATGGGATCCCAGGAACTGGTTCCGGAACTAGTTCCATGGAATCGGTTGCAGTGGAACCAGTTGTAGAATGGGTGTGGTTGGCTACCGATTGTAAAAAATTTTCCTGAGTACTCGTATATATATATTTTATAAATTTAGATCTAAGTAGTAGTTAGTGTAACAGACATTATAATCAGGATATTCAATCAATTAATATTTATTCTGTTAATCGAAAATTTTTTTTTAAATAATTGCTCGAATAATGTAATAGTACTAATCGAAATTGCTTAAAAAATCATTTTTTTTATATGGAGTTTGACAATTAATAAATTTTTTTTTTTATTAATTGTATTTTTTAATGGAGAGTACCAGCTTTAATAAAGCTGGTACTCTGCATTTGTAATAACCTCTGGCAAACGATATTGTCCAAAGCCATAACCTAGTGTCTTGAAAATATGGAAATCCTCATATTTTCTGTATTTGTAAATTTATACCAAATGTTTAAATGTTTGTTTGAGTGTATTGAAACTCATAAATAAGAATCTCATAGAAATATAAATTGTTATAAATAAGAATATGAACATGTTTATATGAGTATGTGTATTTGTACTTAAGAAAATACAGATAAAATATAAATTTCTAAGAGAGCCAGACATGTTTTTGTTAAACAAATATAATAAGTTTGAAGTTGTTTATATTTTCTTTGTTAAAAGCTCTATGATAATGAAAAGTAACAAAGTCATATCGCAACAAAACTAAAAACACTTTTTATGTTAGTGTGAAAATATCTATTGCTACAATACAATGACATAATAAAAACGGAACTGGTCTTTTGTATTGTAGTTTAGTAATCAGAAAACATAATAGCGGTACAGTAGAATGATAAAAACAAATATGAACAAAAAGTTACAGCAAATGAACTATTATTTTTTTTTGAACATGAAGGTATTTTTAGAAAGAAATTCATTTTTGGGAAAAGGAAAAGAATAATTCTATAACAAACAGTCCTGCCAATTATGGGCTATACAGAGGAGAAAAAAATGTAAGTCTTTTTTTGGTCTTAAAATTTCACAATGTGTTAAATACTTTTCGAACGAAAAATTCGATCAGAAAATGTTTTTGGTCACTATTCCTAATTATTAACTATTATAGACAAATTTTGCTAACCCGACTAAAAAAGTTTTCATATAATTTTATAGAATTTGATATAATTATAAATGTTTATATGTGTGGCTTTATATGACCATATACATTTATATTAACACTTTGGTTTTATAAATATGTTTGATATGACGTTATATATTAAGAGATATTAAGAGATCAGCAAATATAGTTTAAACATAATTATATATAATGGCGTATAAGCTTCTCTAAACAATCTTATTTCAAAATATATAACAAAGTTAATATAAAATTGTATTAATTTCATGTATAAATTTATCTGACATGATTTCTAATTATACAAAATTTTATAAAGTTTAATTGCACTATAAAAATAAAAAAAAAAACTCCAAGATTGTGGATCTGGTTTTGAATTTTGCACTTTGACATATACATACATATATAAATGTTTATAATTGAATTCAACTTATATTTTTCAAATAGTTGGGAAAATACTCTTTATTAAACTAAAAATAATTTTCCCCCTTAAATGCATGGTGTAGCCATTTGGCAACATACCGCTTTTTAATAAAAAAAACCCACTTGATGCACAAAACTGCATTTTTGGGAATTGGGGGCCCCTTCTGTACATAGTGTTCCTATAGTTTAGTGCAGAATTTTTAAACAGTTAGCGTAAAAATCTTGGTTTTGCTCTGTATATTTGTGAAAAATCTAAAACACGCGTTTTTTTACAAAAAGTGTAATATTCAAAAATATTTGTTTAAATATTTAAAGTGATATTCTCGCAATAAAATTCGTTTTGGCGACAAGAAATTTTGTCAATTTTTTTGTCTTATATACGTTTTGTAGTAGCTTTTATTAATTTGTAGTAGCTTTTATTAATCATATATGGCCCCAGGGCTTTGGTTATGTAATTTGAAGTAAATAAATGCTGTATTTATTATTAAAAAAAAAAAAAAAAAAAAAAAAATAATCACAATTTAGCTATTTGGCAAAAAACCATATTTTTCAATAAAAATCACCTTTTTTAAAAATAATTTTTTTTGGTACTTTTCTTGAAATGTACACGCCTTTAGAAATCATATATAAAAAAATGGTTAAAATCGAATAGATCATGCATTTAAGGGTTAAAAAATAAATAAGGGGAGAATTTTTTTTTTTCTTTGTGGAATTAAAAGCTGAAATAAATATTTTTACTATAAATTTAAAAATAAAAATTAGACAAACATATGTTGAAATTAATATGGTTTAAGTTCATTTATTTTTCCGTGAAAAAAAAAAAATAATTGTGAAAGTTAATTTTTTATTTTATAAGAAAGACACACATTTTGTAAGAAAGACCAAAACTCTAACCTAGAAAAATTTGTTCCGACAAATTTTTAATTTGTAATGTTTTATTTTGTCAGCTATTTCTAAGTTTATTAGCAAAAATTTTTCTAAACATTAAGCATTGGTATTTAATATGAATGAAATAAGTAATCTCAACAATATTTACTAAAATTTTCTTTGAAAATCTTCATCAAATTATATGTATTTATATATAATTTGATGCAGTTAGATAGACCCATTTTTTGGATCAAATTGTATCAGGTGAGATAACATGCTTATCTCGCTTCATATAATTATATATTCCAATATTCGGATCAAATTAGATATGGACGTATATATGGGTTTATATATGGTGATATATGATTATATAACATCTTTTTTAGTCGGGAATGAAAAAAGTTTGCTGAGCCAATCGACTTCGGTTTTGAGTGTCAAATTTAAGAAAAAACGCAGAAGTTTAGCAACGTCAGTAGCGAACCCGACATGATTTCGAAAAATTTATATGTATTCATGCCACTACCAAAAACGCAAAATTATATGAGTAGTAAAATATTTTGTTATAGAACAATTGTTTCTTTTTGAATATATAAAAGCATACAAAATTTTCATTCGCTTTTATTACATAAATGGAAAAATTCCCAACCGAATATTAAAACTTACTGTTTTTGCAATTGTTTTGGTAAGTATATGGCCGGCCACAAATTTCAAAACCAAGAACAGAAAATATATAAAAATTGTAGAAACTGGAAAAAATCAGCAAAAATTAAAAAAAAAACCATTTAGGGTTGAAAAAATCGTTAAAAATATATCGTCGCTGCGCTAGCTATTTGTTTTGTAAAAATATTTGTGGAACACCGAAATTAGTACTTTATTTTGCATTTTGGCCATTCGATTTGGAAGAATACATAATTGTGCAATAATAATTTCTAAAAAGTTCCATTTTTAGGCGTAGCTACGATATTCTAGCCAGAGCTTTGAAGAATTAATTCCTTAATTCAATTTTTCAATTCTGAATTAAAAATTCGATGAATTAATTCACTAAGCAGCATATATTGAATGGAATTAATTCATATTTGCTTTCGTTCGATTTATTTTGTTACGAATTAATTCAATTGCAATAGTTTTTTTTATTAAATCAAATGAATTAATTCACTGGTGAACACATTCAATTTTATAAATCGAACGGAAAAAATGAATTAATTCCTTACTGAATTAATTCACTACTGAATTCGTTCAATTTCATTTTCGTTCAGTGAATTAAAAAAAAAAAATAAAATTACGTTCAGTGAATTAAAAAATAAAATAAAATTACGTTCAGTGAAATAAAAAGAAAATAATAAGTTCAATGAATTGAAAAAAAAAATAAAATAAGTTCAATGAATTGAAAAAAAATAAAATAAGTTCACTGAATTCAAAGCCTGTTTTCTGCAGTTCAGTAGAAGAAAACAATAATGTACAAATAAAATTTTTAAATAAGCAATTTTACAGCGTGTGCTAGTAACAAATTAGAAACCGGATGCTGTATATCAACCTACATGATTCAAAAATAAGGCATTTTACTATTAAAAATAAAATCTTTACAGATATAGATAAATTTGGAAAAAAATATAACTATTAATTTTTCAAACTAGTTTTTAATTCACTGAATGAAAATGAAATTGAATGAATTCAGTGGTGAATTAATTCAGTAAGGAATTAATTAATTCAGTAAGGAATTAATTCACTTTTTTTTCCGTTCGATTTATAAAATTGAACGCGTTCACCGGTGAATTAATTCATTTGATTTAATAAAAAGAACTATTGCAATTGAATTAATTCTTTGAATTTGTTGTTTGATGAACGCATTCAGTTGAATGAATTCAGTGAATTACTTAAGAAAAGGAATTCATTCAATTCTAGAGAAAATTGAATTCGGTTGGTAGTTAAT
Source organism: Leucophora obtusa (assembly GCA_949987735.1). Taxonomy (NCBI): domain Eukaryota; kingdom Metazoa; phylum Arthropoda; class Insecta; order Diptera; family Anthomyiidae; genus Leucophora; species Leucophora obtusa. Next base: position 37,727,634 of record OX465298.1, on the reverse strand, counting down.
TCATTCAAAAAGGAATTAATTCTTCAAAGCTCCGATTCTAGCAGTATTTGTACACTCACAATAACTTTACCGTAAAAGTTCAACAGTTGTTTAAAAAGTAAATCAGTAAAGTTGTTTTAATTGAATAAGTAGTTAAATTGCAAAGAAATATATTTTTTAACTTTTTCTATCAGTCATTCAAACAATAAAATACACAAAATACGGACTTTCGGTAGAAGTTAAAATATTCAATCAAAATTTTCTGTTAAAAACAATCAGTTTTTAGAATACAAGTAATTTTAAAATAAACGATAAATCTATTATTTTTACCGACTTTGCCAGTTAATAAAATAACAATTAAAAATGAACGACAAAATACAATTGTTTTAAACGAAAAGTGGGTAGTCCTTTTTTTAACTTATTTTCTATTGTTTTAATGTATATATTCGGTTGATTTTAAGGAAAAAATATTGTGAGTGTATGTTTTTATGATTTTACTTTTTTTATTTTGCAATTTACATATTTTCAATCTGTGAAAATTGTTTTCGGATATAGCGACTGTTTTCAATTTTTTAATATATGATAATATCAAAACTTTTTTTGGGTTAACTAAATTTATTCGTGTGTTTTGGCTGAAAATAGAATTGGTTGATTTTAATACATTTTTTGTTAAATTTAACAAATCTAAATTTAAGTAAAAAATTAGTAAAACTTCAGTTTTATTTTTGATTCTACTGAGCCGTAAAAATTGTTAAATTTAGGGTCTCGGGAGCCTCCCCATGCCTAGTCCATGTCATCTAAGGGCATGTGAGGGCACTCCAAAGGAGCGAACATTTTGTCCGTTTTGCTCTGTTTCGCAAAGTTTTCCAGACATGGGCCATTTTATGAAATCATTTTTTTTATTAATTTCCGTCCACGTTAATGGACTTCCATTTTTGGATACAGATAACATTTTTGCGAGTATAATATAATTAGGGGTAGTTAAAATTTTCATCTATTTTGCTTTATCTCTCTTAGTTGTCGATATATGGGCACCAAAACTTTGGACATATTGGTGATGCCATCTAGCCGTTGAAAGCAGAAATATGAAAGTTTTATATTTCAACAATAAATTGTGTAAAATTTAACAAATGGGTTCTTAAAAATTAGTTATGAATAATTTTGAAAATTTACACACAAAATTAGTCAAAGTACTAAGGATTTTTAGTATTATGTTAAATGAAGATAACTAAAATCTTTATTTAAATCAGTGTTTCAACTAAAAATTTGTTAAAGATTAGTCAAACCGATTTGAAACAATTTAAAAGATCCTTCCATCTCCAGTTGAATGGATCCTTACAAAAATACGGTTTGTGTTAAAATTATTTTCTTTTTTTAAATTTTTTTCCCTTCTCAATTCACTGTTTTGACAATTGTAATATTCAGTGTTTTGTATGTATTTAACAAGTCAGCATTTGTAGAGTCAGCATTTCTTACATGTACATTATCAAATCAAATGCTATTGTGATGGTCTAAAGACATTATGAACACAAAGAAAAAAATCCTAAAATATGTTGTAAGGTATGTAAGGTATATAACTATATGCTTACATAAATAGGAAAAGTATATGAAAAGGTTACTGCAAAAGGTATTTGGCCTTTTATGACAACAAATGCTTAATTTTGCTCTTATTGTTGTTATCTTTTGAGAAACATTGATAAACATTTTTGTATTCTTTATACACTATTTCCTACAATAGCATAAAGCGGATAGTTCATTCTTCAAACACGCAGCATACAAATGTTTATACTTTTAACAGACCCATGTGAAAATATTATTCAAAACATTTCAAATTTAATTTCTTTTTAATTTTTTCAACTTTGGCGTCTTTATTTTCTAATACTTTATTTAAAAACCTATTTTTTATTTTTATTTGAAAGTAGCCCAGGAAAATTTTTTACAATCGGTAGCCAACCACACCCATTCTACAACTGGTTCCACTGCAACCGATTCTATGGAACTGGTTCCGGAACCAGTTCTTGGGATCCTATATGGAAGGTGTGGGTGACGTAGAATCAGTTCCAGAACTAGTTCCAGAACTGATTCTAGAGCAACCGGTTCCACTTTGGTGCCATAGAAGGGGTTGCTTTTGGGACAATTTCAAACAAAAAGAATCGGTGTTAGAATCGACAGTAGAAGGGGTTGTGAATGAAAAGTAGCTATTGTACAACCAATTCTTTGGAACAGTAAATTTTCCTGGGGTAGCTATTGTACAACCGATTCTTTGGAACAGAAAATTTTCCTGGGTAGGTCTATCAGTGAGTAAAACAAGTCGTTATTTGTTAGAATGGGTTAAAAATTGTTAAAAAAAATTACAATTTAAAAAAATTAAAAAATTTTAACCCGGTGAAAATGGTCATATATGTTCAGTAGGGGGTTCCAAGCTTGTATGGAGGAAAATAAATAAATTTTGAGTTTTACACCCAAATATTTATTTGGGTGTAAAACTACGTCCGTCAAAAAATTAGGATAATCTGATATCGGGAAGACGTGCCGCATCGGCCCTGAAGTTTGGCATACGGATTACAAGGGGAAAATATGACTTTTTGTGTATTTTCTCCAAAACATTAATATTTTAAAACTAACTACAATTAAAAACATTATAGAATCGTGATTTGGAGTCAATTCTCTTTGTAATAAAGAAATAAAAGCTTAAATCGGTTAAAAACAGCCGAGTTATTACAATTTCCCTAGGCTACTGATGTGTCGCAGACCACTTTATCAATAAATTCGGGTCCAAGTTTTAAAATTTATTGAAATAATATACTACAGAAATATTTTTTTATTTTATAAGTTCCAAGAAACTCAGATAAGGAGAATTTTTCCTACTGTCTTTTGCTAAATCATTTTAAATTAATACCAAAATGGTCAGAATTCGTAAACAGCTGTATTTTCGACTTTACTATATCCGTTAACTTTAAAAAAACCCAAAGTGCATAAAAACGTTTTTTTAGACGAAAACTAACATATTACTTTTCGTATGCACGTTAACTTACAACCTGGATAATTACACTATGCGACAGTCAAAATCGGGATGGGATGAAACCAACGGGAATGTTATATCGGTCAAAAACAAGTTATACGTGTCCCGGCGTTTCGCTGGGCCACGTCTAGGAATCGAGATATATCTTTTTTTTGACATAACTCGAGAACCACTAGTCCGATTTTGCTCAAACAATTTTAAAAAAATTAAAAATTACAATTCCTTTAATCTGTTCATATAACGTTTTTCTATATACTCAACAGTTTTGCCGGTAAAAATAAATGTTTGTTACCGCTACCATAAAAATCAAATAACCTTTTGTTTATTACTTTTTTTTAATATTTTAGGCAAAAAATATTTTTTTCTTCATACATTTATTTTTACCAGCAAAACTGTTTAGTATATAGAAAAACGTTATATGAACAGATTAAAGAAATTGCAATTTTTAATTTTTTTAAAATTGTTTGAGGAAAATCGGACTAGTGGTTCTCGAGTTATGTCAAAAAAAAAGACCACCAAAGGTCAAATCGATATATCTCGATTCCTAGAGGTGACCCAGCGAAACGCCGGGACACGTATAACTTCTTTTTTACCAATATAACTTTCCCCGGTAGTTTGAACCCTTCCCGATCACTGACCCCTACCATTTGTCTCACAGTGTTATCAACGTTGAAAACTCAACGTTTGTACATTTTCACATATAGCGTAACTTCTTCGCGTTACTACCTAAAAAGTTTTGCTGATGTACGTTCGATTATACTGGAACTATCATGTACACTAACTATTTAATTAATTTTTATACTCCGATTAGTTTAATGTAGATTTGCTATAAATACTTAACGTTGATAGGCATGAGAGAAAATACAGCCAACATTGTTTTCAAGTCTACAATTATAAAATTTTTAAATTTTTTTAAAGGAATTTTAAAGAATTACCGATTGGAATATAGGATTTTATTAAGAACATATTAGAGATTAAAAATTACAAAAATTGTAGGAATTACTTTTTTCATTTGGCTGGGGCAGATATCTTATTTCAACGGATTTCGAGAAAACAGCGATTTTTGGCATTTATTTAGCTTTTAGGCAAGTTCTTTTTTGTTCTTTTAATTCCACATGGTTTTTGGCCAGAATATAATAACACAAGATTAAATACTTCAATACTGAAAATTAGGGCGAAATATAAATATATCAAATTGCCCCTGTGTAAGGTCATAAGTTAAATTTTTGAAGATTTAAATTTTTTTTAACATATTAATATAACAGATATTCCCGAGCGGATATTGATGGAATTTCTTGATATTATTTTCCTAGATCTAAAAATAATATTCTTAGTTTAATTTCAGAAAATTAACCCTTAAATGCTGATGGGGCCTATATGACCCACTGAAGAAATAGTGGTCTATTTTCATCATAGGTCGAAAAAGGCCCCAAGGGAACTTAAGGGTTAATCTGTGTGGGTTAAAAAATCTGTAAATTTCCTAGTGGGTATTTTTTTTGTCGAAAAGTGAAAATATTAACTTATATGGATCAAGTTACACAAAATAATAATTTTTATCAAGTGGGAAAAAGATTTTTTTGATCCATTGGAAGTGAAATTTTTCCGCAAATTAGAAAAGGTGTTATTCTGTAAATTTCCTATCAGGTTGATTTTGACCAAAAGTATAAAAATTAACCCCATATGGATCACGTTACATAAAATAATTATTTTTATCCAGTTGAGATTTATTTTATCAATTTAATGGCTTTACAATTTCGTAGTCATAATTAATATTAAGTTTGATGGCCCTTTTCTGACCCCAGGCCACTAAGGGTTAACTATTTTTTAAACAAATGTAAAGGTAATTAAAGTCTAACCAAATTTAAGTGATGTTTTTCTGAAAACTGTGTAAAATTTGATGAAAAGATTCAAATTTTGTTAAATTTTTGATAAAATGAGCAATTTTTGTAAAATGTCCTGGAAAGCAGTCGCTCCAAACAAAACTCGAATTATCATTTTTCCAATTTATTTTTTTCTTCAATATCAACTATTGCATGTACAAATATCAATCGACATCTCCAAATTAGGCATTTTAAAAAATCTTTAAAATTAATTTAAAAAAAAACTCGTTTTTGCATTTTTATTAAATTCGTGGGTCATTTTGGATTCCAGGCTGAAGTGGTTTAATGATATCCGATGAGGTCAAAATTCCATATCTGAATCATTTTGACTATATTAAATGAAATAAAATATAATTTTTTTCTATATTTCAAATTTTGGGAATTTTTAATAGTAATACACTTTTTTCCAAAATGGGCCATTTTCGTCCAAATTTCGGCACGGGTTAACGTTTTCCAATAAAAAAAAATCGATTTGTTCCATTTGGGACCATTTCCAATAAAACTGGGGGGTGTAATGACAAATCTATTTTTAAGAGACACTCTAATATATATATATATATATATATATATATATATATATATATATATATATATATATATATATATATATATATATATATATATATATATATATATATATATATATATATATATATATATATATATATATATAAATTTATATATATATATATATTTATATATATAAGTTGCTAACAAGGAATGTGTCGCTGTGGTAACCTAATTTTGATTTAATGTGGATATTAGATAGAGAAAGAGAAAAATATAACGAATACCTATTTTTGGGCTGCATAATCTCATGTCTCAGGATAGGTATTTCAACGGCCTTTCATCTGGTACCAACTTTGTCTTTATTTCTTTTAAAGAAATTATAAATTTCCTCACAAAAAAAATTTAAAATTTTCGCAGTGTTTTTTTTAGATTTTTTTTAAATGCAAATAAAAATCGAGCCTTTCGAAAGCAGCAGTTTACAATATTTTTAGCAAATATTTCTGCTGATTTTAGCACGATAGACTGCTATTTGCATTCACCTAAATTTAACTTAAAAATAGAAAAAATTTTGTAGATATAACAATTAATTATTGTTATTTTTAGTCTACTAATATTTATCAAAATTTTCTGCATATTTTACAGTACAGATTGTTATTTTAAATTAACTTAAAGTTAGCTTAAATATAACTAAAATTCTGTAAATTTACCAGTTTTAATTTTGCTGTTTTTATTTTACTAGTATTTAGCAAAAAAATCTGCTAATTTCAGCAGTTTTTTCTGCAGCATCATTTTTAGCTAATTTTAAGTAATTTTTTCTGCTATTTTTAAAGATTTGTTTCAATGAGTGTATGCTAAAAATTTTTTTTTTTATTTTAGTTAATGTACTTTTAAATACTATAATTACATCACTCCCATTGGAGCTTCTAGCAAATATGCTAAATATATGTGTTCATAAATTTTCCCTCCTCTATCACATATCTAAATCTCAGCACAATATGCAGAATTCCCTGCAGATATTTTCCTTGTAAGTTTATTATATATAAAACAGGAAACGATTCACTAAAAGCAAAGTTTTTGAAGTGTGCGATGTATTACATTATGATATTTTTGTAGTTATTTTTATAAATTTACGCTGGGTCTTATACGGCAGGCTTAACCGAACTATTGAAAAAATAAAAATGTCAAGAAATATATATGTATACAAAACAACAACAAATATTGGGTTATCTTATAGTTAACTCGTAAACCGTCAGTATGAAACCCATAGATAATGTGTATCAAAAGCTAACGTCAATTAATATTCTCCAGCTGGATAGTGATGGTATATGGTTATTGACCTTCTACATTTAAAATATATAGAAGGATATAAAAGTTAAACGCTGTTTAAATTATGATGAACCTAGCGACTCCGAATCTACAGTAGGGCATACGCGTTCAATATTATTGATAAATTTTTCAGAAATCAACCAATCAGAACATTTTATTTTTAAATATTTTGTTGTGATTGGTTAAATTTAAAAAAATTTATCAATAAAATTGAAAGTGGATGTTTGCCTTAAGTAAAATAATTTTTTTTTTTTTTTCAAAAAGCAAATTTTCTAATTAAATATACTTTTTTAATATAAAGTTCTTTTTAATTATTGCTTTTGTGCTTTTTTAACAAAACATACTTTTTTAAACAAAAACTACTCTTTTAAGGGGGTTAAATACTGTAACAATAGAATTTTAAGGGGAATATATAAACGGTTGTCAAAAATTCAAATAACAATATTTTTACTATATTATTTTTTTATTTAAAATACATATTATTGTTGTATTTTTAAAAAAAATATTAATTTGAAATTTCTCCGACCAAAATCGCCAGGGTCGCCGCTTCAATATTAGCCTTTTTTAAAAAAGGCAAAATCAGCTGCAACTGTACAGCCTTCATTAATTATTGGAAAATAAAAATGTAAAGTGATTCTTAATACCAAATAAATTATCTAGTCCTTATCGTGGCCCGATTTTTATTAAAAAAAATTTTTTTTAACAAAGTTTCCACACAAACTTGAAAATTCCAAAAAAGGCAAGAAAAAACAATTTTACTTGGGAATATAAAATTTATTTGACTGAAATTCAAAAAAAGGGCCACGATAAGGACTACATTTTTTTGTTGACTACGAAAGAAAAAAACCGGATCGAAATCGGTTAAGCCACCTCGGCTGTACAGTGGCAGCCGATTTTGAACTCGTGGTTGCGAGAAAAACGCGTTTGAAGTCTAAAGTTAATTTTAAGCTAAGAAAACAGCAAATTTTCAAAAAATTGTAAGTAAATTAAGAAAATTCATATTTCCTAGCTTACTATATGTCCACCAAATTTGGGACGAATCGGTTAATTAATGGGTATTTGATATATTAAACCTAATAGTCTTAAAAACAATGGTAGATACAGCTGTTGACAACTAATTAGAAACGCATTTTTTACACTACAGCTTGATGAACATTATTGATATTTTCGTAAATTTACCGTTACGTTTTTTGTTTAAAACAATTGTATTATATTTATCACTTTTTTTATAATCATCTACACTCATTTTTGTTGCTGTTTATTTTAAAAGCTGTTATAATTTCTGAAAATAGTTTACATATTGTTTAGTAAAATTCGAAGAAATGCGACAACTAATTAGAAACGCGTAATTGTTTATTAAAGACTTCTTGGCTAAGAGCTATTTTGATAAAAAAATTTTATTTTACGGTTATTTGTTTCCAAATTAATGTTTTATAGCAAATAAGAAATTATAATTTTTAAGATTTATCATGGGAAAAGTCAAAAGCTGCACTACTGAAGAACGGAGCCAAATTTTTGAACTTTAGAAGTCTGGAAAGTCTTATAGAGAAATAGCAGAGCAGCTAAAGTGTTCCAAAAAAATGGAAAAGACCCAGAAACACATCAGCACATACCGACCGAATGATAACGCGAATCTCCAAATTCGGCCCAAAAAAGTTATCTACTGACATCCAACGTGATATTCAAGAAAATTTAAATGTCACGATATCCCAGCGGACTATTGCACGTCGTTTGGTGGAAGCCGAGCTACATGGAAGAGCAGCACGAAAGAAGCCACTTCTGAGTAGGAATCAAAGAAAACGTCGTGTGGATTTCGCGAAGTCCCATTGAAATTGGAAAGCAAATCAATGGAAATATGTGATTTGGAGCGATGAAACAAAGATTAATCGCCTTGGTCCAGATGGTCGAAGATACGTTAGATGACCCATTTACCAAGAATTTAATCCTCGCTTCGTTTCACGGGTAGTGAAGCATGGTGGAGGGTCAATTACGGTATGGGGATGTTTCTCCTGGAATGGTGTTGGTCCAATTTATAAAATTTATGGAATCTTAAATAATGAGAAATACGCTGATATACCAAAGTCATGCTCTCGTGGTCTGAGGAGAATTTGCCAATTATATGGCAATTTCAGCAGGATAATGATCCGAAGCACACGGCGAGGCTGGAAAAAAAAATCGTTGACGATAATTTCATCAACGTTTTGGAATGGCAATCATCCATTCCGGACTTGAACCCCATAGAACATCTATGGGGGACGTAAAAACAGCCATTAGCCTGAAAAATATAACAAATATGGCGACTCTTTTTGAGGATGTTAAGAAAGCATGGGATGCGATACCAGTAGAGCTATATCGGCGTCTAATAACGTCAATGCGCAACCGATGTGAGGCTGTGATAAAGCAAAAGGGATTTGCAACAAAATATTGATAAAAAGTAAGAAAAATAAATTAATATTGGTTTTTTTTTCTAATAATATAAAATCGTTTCTAATTAGGTGTCGCTGTTATACTTCAAACAATGTAATAAATTTATAAAATATTTTTAAGACTAAATAATTTTTTAAATTCTTTTTGATTATTTGTAAACAATTGAATATATTTAATTAAAATATTATGAAATAAATGAATATTAATTTTGTTTTATATAAAAACTTAATCATTATTTTAAAAATAAAAGGCGTTTCTAATTAGTTGTCAACAGCTGTATATAATTATACATAATGCTACTCATATTATTCTGTAAAAATGCTATAATTTTGTACAGTTTTTATTTTATTTCGTATTTTTTCCCCATTTTTATATATATTGATTACTTTTATAACTTATATTAAGCCATCAGCACCTGCCCCATACGACGTGTCTTCAACATCCATCAAGGAATCGTCATTGGATTTTCCTTTAAAACTGAGTGCAATTTTACATCTTTTGATGTAGTTTTTATCTTTCTATTCGGTCCTGCTACAATATATACGATTTCTAATAAAAACAAGTTAATAAAAATGCAAACAAAAAGTGTTATACACAAATTTACCAAATAGAGTATTACTTTGGGACTAAAACATATTTTACAAAAAAACATGTGAAAATTTTATTTCTTCGAATTTATTGAAATTTTCGGAGCATATAGAGAAAAGTATGCTCCATCCAAATAAAATATAAAAAAATTCGAAAACAAAAATTTTCCTAGAGTCGATACCCCCCTTAATAAAAGGTGCTTTTTTAATACACACAGGAAACAAAATTGCCAACCGAATTGCTAAGCCTATTTTGGTTGCTACAACCAATAAATTCGGTTGGTGATACCATATTGGAATGGGATTCCTAAATATTTTGGGTAGTGCAACTAAAATTCAGTTGTATAAACCAAATTTTGTTGTGATAACCAATATTCAGTTGTACCAACCTATTTTAGTAGATGTAACCGAATTTAAGTTGGAAAATGGCATATTTTTTCTCTGTGTGTAAGAGGTACACTCAAAAACAAAGTCAGCAAAAAATGTTGCTGTGTCAGCAAATTTTTAGTCAGGAGCGTGCTTGCAAAAAAGTTGGTAATTTCAGCAAAAGGTTTGCTGAAAATCAGCGAGCTGATTTTTACAAAAAAATAGTAATCTTCAGCAAAAGTTTTGCTAACACTTAGTCGATTGCAAGTGAAAAAAATTCTTGCTAAAATCACTTAACTTTTTTCTGAATATTAGTAGACTGAAAAAAACTTAAAAAACTTGTAGCGAAATTTTACTTTAGTTAATTTGTTTGCTGAAAATTTAAATATAGAAATTGTGTACAGTTGTTTTTCTTTTTTATCATTTCGGTTGTCTGTACTACATCCAGTCAAGCTGCGACATCTACATTTGCCTATGTGGTTGTCGTCCACGCTATAATTGTGGTTATCAGCACAATTTTTGTATCAAACTAAATTAGTAAAACATTAGTTCAAAATTAGTTTAGTGCTAAAAATATATAACTGAAACTTTTGCTGAAAACGGGATTTCAGCAAAAAATTTTCTGAAAACTAGTAAACTTGATATACAAGACGTTTTTTTGAGTGTATTTTTTTAATAGATGGTACTTTTTTTAATAAAATGTACTTTTTGATAAATGTAACTTTTTTAGTTAAAGCTACTTTTTGTTAAAAATATTTTTTTTAATACAAAGTGCTTTTTTTAATAAAAGGTAATATTTTAAATAAAAGGTACTTATAATAATTTTTAATAACACATGCTTTATTAATAAAGTTGCTATTTTGACAAATGGTACTTTTTGACCCTTTTTTCTACGAAGGTAATCTTCTGAAAAATATTTTTATAGCCTACAATAAGTTTGTGTTGATGTTTGCATTACCAGAAAATATTTTACCTAGACACACCTATTGCTGTAAGGATCGACTCAGAAGTCGATTTATCGATGACTGCTGTCTGGAGTATATTTTTGCGCAAGCTAAACGTCTGAAATATTAAGATATTTTGCTGAAATTTGATATACACTCTCAAAACAATTCCGTTGTGACAACCGAATTTTTTCCAACCGAATTGCCACGGCTGATGCAACCTCGTAATTCGGTTGGCCGATCGCAATTATTAATATATTTTGATGAAATTCTGTGCATCGACTTTTATCGGCCAAGGACAAAGCCTATATATTGATTTTGTTTAGTATCGATCCTTGTTTGAACACACCGCCCAAATAAAAGTCCCCCAAAAAAGGCTTTTATATTTGTTCTCACGCTACAGGTCGCACATGTAACTGCATTTTAATGAAATTTGGTACACTGACTCATATCATTATATCAAGCAAAATCAAAATTTCCTGTTGATCTTCTAAGTTTTTCCCGATATGTAAACAAATCTAAACACAAATTCAATTCAACCCATTATAATTTCGTATTAAAGCATTAGTTGATTCTCAACCAGTTTGGTTTAGGGAATCATATAGTCGGCTTGTTCGACTTCGACATTTTTATCTGTTATACTGAAACATAATTTTTTAAGATTTTTTTTCGATTAAAAAAGGAAAATTATTTTTATAATATTTTTGTAGGAAGAAAATTTCCAGTCTCTCTTTTTACTGTTGTTTACAGAAAGTTTAATTCCTCAGTGAGGAATCCTGACTGTAAAACCAATCCCTGCTGTTTTGAATGTCTCTTTGAGTTAGGTTTAAATTTGTATAGTAACCGAAGAGTAAATTTTATTTTTATAAACATACATACTACGCTACACATACACAACCAAATTTTTCCATTGCACTGCACTTGTTATATTTTATCATAATCAACTTGGTTCGTTTTTACTTTCTCTACCATATTATGTTTTGCATCCAACCAACCGAATATACAAACCAAACTATTCATCCATTATTTTTTGCTCCAGCCATTAACATCGTTCATCTATAGTTATCGTAGTCTTCATCAACAACATCAATGAACATACCAAATATAGACCGTCGAAATACAAATTAAATAGTTTGTTTTAGTCAGCGTTATTGGCTATAGGTTATTCTTTAAAATTTTTATAGTACCCTACATAAAGCATAGGCGGTACAGATGAGAGCTAATGTTTGCATTACCAAAAGTTGTCAAACATCGTCGCAATTTCTTCTGTAGTCAAGTAATATTTTCATGTTTAAATCAAGGAAAAAATACTTGTGATTTAAAAATTAGCTAAAATTGAGTAAAAGGGCTAAAGTCGGGCATGCTGACTATATAATACCCTACACTAGTCTTGCTAAAAGCCAACTAATATTTGGATTCGAAATTGGAGTTGGTATTTAAGAGAAAATCGGAAATATAGTCCATATGAGCGATATATCTAAATATGGACCAATACTTTCTAGAATGAATGTAGAGTTATTATTATTTATAGATTTATCACTAAATTTTTAAGCAAAACCTGAAAACCTTACGATGCACTGTGGGCCAGGATCGCCATTTTTTTCGCCAAAAGTACAACTCAGGAAAAATATGTTTGTATACTCAAAAACTAGAATTCCTGTTCATTTCTTGTACATGAAATATTTTGTCATTACGGATACTCGTTGTTAGTTGGCGAGACTTCAAAGTCAAAGTTTTATAATTTTTGATAGTTTTTTTAAAAAATCGTAAATAAACAATAATTTGTACGAAAAACAATCCCAAATTATAAAAATGAAACTAGTTCTCAAATAAAAAAGAGAAACCTGTCAAATATTTACGAAAAAAAAAAAAATTAAATTGTATACCTCAAATATATGGGTTTTTTCTTGAAAATCATAAATATTCCAAAAAAGCTCTAAAATGTTCCAAGAGATATTTGTAAAACTCTAATGTCAATGGGTTCCCTAAGATGTCTTATACCTAGGGTTTTTCTACCGCTTGCGACCGTTTATAAACTTTCGAGATTTTGCCTTTAATTGGAAAACGGCCTCCACATCTCACTTCTACACTATGTGAGATTTCAATGTAGCATGAATAAAATAATGGGCACTTTCATTAATTTTGGAGGATTTTGATCTCAAATCTGTAATCCGAACATAAAAAATCAAAATGGAGTATTCAAAATAGAGTTCATGAATTTAAAATTTTTAAAATATGATTCATAACTTTTTATAAAGTCGATTTACATTAGTGGACGTAGAGTTTTATGTTATATTTAAAAAAATAATAAACCCCATTATATTTTGGCTGATCACCACTCCTTAATTAAGAACTTCGAACTCAAAGTGGCGCATCTAGTATGGCGGATAAGAATCGCCTCATATATTTGATGACAAGTAATTATTTTCAGAAGTGTATGTATATTTTTTGTGGGTTTTATAGTTCAAAATCTAAATTTTTTCAATAATCGTCATTTTAAAATCAATAAATTGAAATTCACAATGGCGCACTCAATGACCACATTGAGTAGTTAGTATGTAGAATATCAGATAATTTCGTATTTAGTTTCTAATTAGTTGTCAGCAGATATTATATTTGAAGCCCTTCATCTTTCACCACCTTTCACTTCTTCACTATCCCCTTGCCAAAGGAAGCTACACGTTAATTAATAGGAAGAATTTCCAGAGTGTTGCTACTCTTTAAAAAAAAAAGTAATTTATAAACTATGTTATGCTCGTCATATCTGTTTGAGTATGTCTGAAGTGCAAACTATGATTTATTTTTTTTTTTTTTTTCTTTTTCTGTTGATATGTTTGTTTCACTATGTATTCATGGTTAACCTGACCTAAAAACATTTTTTCATTTTTAGTTTTTATTTTATTTATTTTGCATTTTTTAAGTTTCAAGGTTTGTTGCGAAATTAACGTATCAAATTAACGCAATAAATAGTCGCAATGAGTTGTTTGTTCGTTACAATAAAAATGTTAAAGATGACACTATGTAGTAGAAAAACATTCCTATAGACTTTATGCAATAGTCACGCAATGTCAAGGAGACCATATAAGGGAGATACAAGATTTATATTTTATAGAATAGAATTATTTATTACAAAGCCATAGAGAACTATTGTTAGCGTGTGTAGCTAACATTGATAATGAGTTTTGTACAAACTTGACCTGTGATCTTATAGTCAATTTATTGTCACGACTAATTAAAATGTTAGTTAATAATTTAATTGGAATTTATATTTATATTAATGTAAATAAGGTCCCATAGAAACATTTTTTCATAGATTGTAGGTTATTTTAAGCATAAATTTACAATCCTCGTATATGCAGAAATAGAAGACTAGTTTAAAAAATGCGGTTAATTGGCCCTTATACGGGTCTGTATTTTTGTTTGTTATACCCTACACCACTATGTGGTCAGGGTATTATAAGTTTGTGCTGATGTTTGTAACACCAAAAATTATTGGTCGTAGACCCACCTTATAGTATACCGATCGGTTCGGAATTTTTTTTTATTTCGATTTAACGATGTCCGTCTGTCCGTCCGTCCGTCTGTCTGTCTGTCCATGCAATCTTGTGCGCACTCTCCAGGTCGCAAATATTAAGATATTTTGATGAAATTTGGTACGCAGACCTTTGTTGGCCCAAGGACGAACAAGTTTGATTTTGGTGAACATCGGTCCATGTTTAGACCTAGTGCCCATATAAGGGTCCTACCAAAATTATATTGTTTATACGCTGCAGGTCGTAAATATTAAGATATTTTGACGAAATTTGGTACACAGACCTATGTTAGCCCAATAACGCAGCCTATTGATTTTGGTAAACATCGGTCCATGTTTAGACCTAGTACCCATATAAGGGTCCTACCAAAATTATACTGTTTATACGCTGCAGGTCGTAAATATCAAGATATTTTGATGAAATTTGGTACACAGACCTATATTGGCCCAATAACGCAGCCTATTGATTTTGGTGAACATCGGTCCATGTTTAGACCTAGTGCCCATATAAGGGTCCTACCAAAATTATACTTTTTATACGCTGCAGGTCGTAAATATCAAGATATTTTGATGAAATTTGGTACACAGACCTATATTGGCCCAATAACGCAGCCTATTGATTTTGGTGAACATCGGTCCATGTTTAGACCTAGTGCCCATATAAGGGTCCTACCAAAATTATACTATTTATACGCTGCAGGTCGTAAATATCAAGATATTTTGATGAAATTTGGTACACAGACCTATATTGGCCCAATAACGCAGCCTATTGATTTTGGTGAACATTGGTCTATGTTAAGACCTAGTGCCCATATAAGGGTCCTACCAAAATTATACTGTTTATACGCTGCAGGTCGCAAATATTAAGATATTTTGATGAAATTTGGTACATAGACTTATATTGGCCCAAGGACGAAGCCTATTGATTTTGGTGAACATCGGTCCATGTTTAGAACTAGTGCCCATATAAGTGTCCCCCCAAAATTGGCTTGGTTACAAACTGCAGGTCGCAAATATTAAGATATTTTAATGAATTTTGGTGCGCTGACTCACATTATAGAAAATTTTGACACAAGCCTCATTTTAACCCATTCGAATTTCGGATCCAAACATTAGTTGGCTTTTAACCAGACTGGTGTAGGGTATTGTATAGTCGGCATGCCCGACTTTAACCTTTTTACTCGTTTTTAAAATATCTCCATGTAAACACTGGGCATTAAATTAAATATTGCCACGATTTGTCAAAACTAAGGGGCATGATTTTTTTTCTTTTAAGCCCAAAAGTAGGATCTGCAAAATTATAATTGCATACACTCAAAGCATTATGTCGGTAACAATAAACTGCGATTGCTATTAAAAAGGCGTTTACTGCAATTTAATTTAAAATAAACTGATATTATAACTTAATTTATAATTACAAAGTAACACATCGGCTGCAAAGTCCGTAGGATAAACCACCCGTGTAAAAAAGATCAGATCTGGCCAGATCTCAGTAGATGTTACCAGATCTAGGCATGTCTGGCCAGATCTCAGTAGATCTAACCAGATCTAATTAGATCTCAAAATTTGGGACACATTTGAGATCTAATTAGATCTGATCAGATCTAGGCATATCTGGCGCAATTGTCCAGGTCACTTTAGATTTGAACAGATTTGGCACTAGATCTGATCAGATCTTGCCAAAAGTTATTATCACATATGCCATATCTGATCATATTTATTTGATGAGATCTGGTACAGGATCTAATTAGATTCAATCATATCTATTTAGTTCCAAAAAGATCTGATCAGATCTAAACTTTTTTACACGGGCAATAAAACAATAATTTTTGACAAAATTGGACTTTATTCATCAACATAGTCTCCTTTAAGAGCGAAAAAAAACACTCCAACGGCTTTCTAACATTTCGATACCTTTTTTATATAATGATTTAACTTTGGCCTCAAAATAGGCCTCTGTTTCGGTAATAACCTCTTCATTCGATCCAAATCTCTTTTCAGCGAGTATTTTTTTAAAGTCTGGAAACAGGCAAAAAAGCATTGGTAGCCAAATCTGGGGAATACGGTTGGTACGTAAGCAATTGAACGTGTAATTCATGCAATCTGGCCATGGCAGCCAACGATTTGTGACACGACACATTGTCTTTGTGAAAGAGCACTTTTTTCTTCTTCATATGGGGCCGTTTTTGTGTGATTTCCTCCTTCAAGCGTACCAGTTGGGCCATGTAGCGATTGCTATTGATGGTTTGGATTTTTCAAGGTAATCAATGTACAAAATTCCAACCGCATCCCAAAATACTGAAGCCATAATTGTAGCAGCTGACTGTTGCGTCTTTGACGTCTTTGCGTGATTGTCAGAATCATCGACAATTTGTTGTTTTTGGTGCACTGTGAGCAAACGCGGCACCCATTTCGAAAACGGCTTTCTCATGGACAAATGTTCATACAAGATAAAGCCGATACATTCCTTCGATATCTTTAAGGCATCAGCTATCTCCTGTAACTTGACTTCACGGTCTGCCAATACGATTTTGTGAACTTTTTGAACATTATCACCACCTTTTTCGGCATCATAGTTGTTTGTACGACCACGTTTAAAGTCAGTAAACCACTTTTCCACCATTTGTCTCGATGGAGCAGATTCCGAAAAACACTTAACAAGCCAAGCTTTGACTTAAGCGGTGTTTTTCCCATTAAAAAGCAATGATACATCAACACACAAAATTGCTTTGAATCCATTGCTTTCAAAATCTCAAAAGTAGCGTCACTAAAACAGCTGCAACTTGTTCCCTAATGAACGAATTGTAATTAAATTTTGACAGGTATCATCTGAAGTTCGTAGTTCCAGAAAACCATGTGGAGTTTTCATTAGTGGCGCCACCTATGTGTCATCCTACGGATTTTTCAGCCGATGTGTTATGTGGTCGATATGGTCGCGAGTGAAACCCATGTGTATGTCCTTCTGGATAAACTTCGTCTCATCAATAAATAAACGGTGAAGAGCACATAAGTCGACAAGTCTCTCACAATTGTCATTCCTAGATTGCCCCAGACCCTGGGAACTCATAACGGATAGCAGGGTATTTTTTTCGGAGCCCACTTTGATATTAAAGTCGCCTAGTAAAATCTTCATATCATCACCTGAGGTTGCTTGTAGGACAGGTTCAAGTTGGTTGTAAAAGCTAACATCATCGTTATCTGGCCCTGTTGGGGCTGGAATGGGGTTTTCTTCATAGGCTGGGGTAGCTAGTCATGCGCGTAGTCTACTTGAGGACCCTTAAAACCTTAAGTAAAAATAAAGACAGTTGATTTGCCATTTTTGGGGGGAAAACTTAAACTTATACTTTAATTATTTTTATATAATTCGTTACTTATTTTATATATGAATAACACACGTTGAACAGCAGTGCTTTTCTTCACCTGGTATCACACTGTATATAAAGTTAACAACACTGACACACGGGCCATGCAAAGGCAGACACACTGACGATGTAAATACGGGAACACGGGGTGTTGGTAGTGTAAAACTGACACACGGGCTGGTTGTGTCCTTGATGACACACGCTGATACACGGGTGGTGTAAAACTGACACACAGTCTATGTACGGAACGACACACCGTGTGTGATCCCGGTTTGTGTAAGTACTGACACACAGGTTATGTTAGTGATGACTCACTTGATATGATGGTAGACGGGCGGCAGTGTTGCCAAGTTGGGGGTTTTCCCCCTAAATTTAGGGGGTTTTCAACAGCTTAGGGAGATTTTAGGGGGTACCAATTTGTTAGGGGGAAATTTGGGGGGTAAGAAAATCATTTTAGGGGTAGTTTTGACTTAAAAAGCAATTCAATTTTAGAGTTCGATGATTGGTTTTGCCAAATTGTTGATAGTTTTTCACATAAATTTTTATTTTCTTTTAGTCTACATATTTTTGAAGTTGAAAAATTTTAGACTGTGGCTAGGAACGAAAAGAAAACCAGCTCAACTATAACGAAGTTTTTTATTTTAAGAACAAAAAAATCAATTATTTGCATTTATTAAAAATAATTTGAAATAAAAACTTAGAAAGTTGTTGAATTTTGGGAAAATTCATTTTAGGGGGAAGTTTTTAGCGGTAGAGCAAATTTAGGGGTTTTTTTGGACATCTTAGGGGGATTTGTAAAAAAAGACTTGGCAACACTGACGTGCGGTATTTTTAGTGACGCATTGGCTGTGCTGGCAAACGAGTTGTTCTGGATGTGATGGTAATGATGCCCAGTCGGTGATGGCAACTCTCAATGACCCACTGGCTGGGCTGGCAAACGAGCTGTTCCTTTGATCACAAGCCGATTGACACACCGGCTGCACTTGATGATACGCTGGATGTTTCACGAAAGTTACCTCAGCGACAAATCGCCTACAAGAGCAATCAGCCAAAGCCGCTGCGAAACAATCAACTGTGAGATCCTCAGCGGCCAACACAATCGCTGTGCAATAAGGAGCAACCAGCCGAAGCGGCTGCGGAAAAATCAACTCTGGTTGACATGGGTGGGCAAACACAAACGCTGTGGAAAAGGAGCAATGGAGGACCATTGACCGGGCTACCCACTGGAAATATTTACTTGGGTGTAAAACTACGTCCCTCAAAAAATTAGGATAATCGGATATCGCGAAGACGTGCCGCATCGGCCCTGAAAATTGGGACACGGATTACATTTTGTTCTGTGCATTTTCTCGAAAACATTGATATTTTAAAACTAATTCGAATTAAAAACATTAGAGTCGTGATTTGGAGTGAATTCTCTTTGTAATAAGGCAACAAAATCTTAAATCAGTTAAAAAACAGCCGAGTTGTTACAATTTCTCCAGGCAACTGACGATCAATAAATTCGGGTCCAAATTTTAAAATTTATTGAAATAATCCGCTACAGAAATAGTTTTGTATTCTATGAGTTTCTTGGAACTCAGATTAGAATTGTTTTTCCTATTGTCTTTTGCTAAATCCTTTTAAATTAATGCCAAAGAGGTCACAATTCTTAAACGCTGTTTTCAAATTTACAATTATATATTTTTTAATTTTTTTTTAAAAAAGTTTTAAAAAAGCAACGAGTTTGTTAACGATTAAGGTTTTATTAAGAACATATTATAGATTAAAAATTACAAAAATTGTAGGAATTCCTTTTTTCATTTGTCTGGGGCAGAGATTTTATTTCAACGGATTTAGAGAAAACAGCGATTTTTGGCATTTATTTAGCTTTTGGGCAAGTTCTTCTTTTTTGTTCTTTTAATTCCACATGGTTTTGGCCAGAATATAACAACACACGATTAAATACTTCAATGCTGAAAATTAGAGCGAAATATAGATACACTAAATTGCCCCTGTGTAAGGTCAGAGCTCAAATTTTAAGAGTTTTACATTTTTTTTAAACATATTAATATAACAGATATTCCTGGGCATCATTTTTAACTAATTTTTAGTTGCTTTTTCTGCTAATTTTACATATTCATTTCTATGAGTGTATGTACTGCTTACATAAGCCTGTGTTAATATGTTAAATATAATATATTTAAATCATAAGTAACTGATTTTAATTAACAATTAATAGTAGCCATTTTTATTTGTGTTTTAATTTATTAACATTTAATTAAGAAAATTATTGACAGAATCTTAACAACACAGGTCGAGTTAAATTTATGTACATGTCAGTGTTAGTAAGAGTGTTATGGTATACATATATGAACGAAGAATATGTTTGAGAAAATTCAATAAAATAAACACATGTCTGCGAGTGTATTAGAAATAAGATTTTATTTATTTATGTGTAAATATTGGATAAAAAATTACCAATATAAATAAGCATACAAACTTACAAATACAGTGAAATATTTCCAAAGTGAACGGCTATAAGATTTTGATTCCTTATCGTATTTGAATCAAATGCAATAAATTTGTTTTAACAACAATTGCTTGGTTTTTGCGAACATTTCGCGCAAGACTATGTTTTACTGTATGTTTTTGTTTACAACATTATTATTTAACTATAAATAACAACAACTAAATTATTTGACATAATTATACCAAATATTTACTAAATCTTTAATATATGAATTGTTTTTTCTCTCTCTTCTCTTTTTATATTGATGACCGCAAATGGAAATGGTTTAATGCTGACTCTTGCTCATACTCACACAAACTACTACAATTGCAATATCTATATTTAATATTAACCACAACTACAAAACAACAATACTGTCTGTCTGTATGTGTGTGTGGTGCTGTTTTTTGGTTATCTTCTATAAATGTGTCGCGTATGTGTGTGTATTTGTGTGCACACATAAATGTGGGCAATTAATACAATGTAAACAATGGTCGAAAAACCGACAACAACAAAAACTAAAAAAACATCACCTGCAAACAATAACTTAACAACAACAAAAACTCGAACCACAAACACCAATGACCCAAACTACTACTACAAAAACAATATATACTACTACACATGTATACAATATGGTAATTTTACTTATACGACGAATCTATGCTACTCGTATATAAAAATATTGTCTATTTTTGGGGTCTGTTTGCTGGTATGCTGGTCAAACCATATATTCTTTACTAAAATCCTGGCACGTGTGGTATTTACTATATTTTATTGCCATTCTTTTAAATAATTATAAATGGCTTTGATGGTGTCGGCTGGTGATTATTAATTAAATTTAATAAAAATCAACAACTTGTTTGAACAAAATCATCATGTTCTATATATCCTGGCACTATTCATAATAACCTGTTTTGTATTCCTTCATCATGTAACCGACTGATAATAATAATATTGTGGTATTTTTTTCTGCTAATGTTTGGATTTATTATCACCTTTACTATATCCTGTTACTTCCTGTTGCTCTCGTTTAATACACCCGCTGGTTTTTTCATATTACCAACACAATGTGATACTGCTGATGCTGTTATTATTATCATGCTACAACTCCTTCTTCATTAAATTCATCATCCTACCCCGCGCTTGTGTTTATCACATTTCACTTCTCCTGGTTTGCTAAATAGTGAAAACAAAAGATGTTGAAGCTGTAGAGGGTAAATCAGTGTCATTACCATGTCCTATATCAGCTCCATTGGACGATGTTTATATGGTCTTGTGGTTTCGTGATAATGCGGGTATACCATTGTACAGGTAAGTTTTGTTTATAAATAAGTTTTTTTTTATAATATATGCCTTATAGCCTCTGTCAGCTGTAACACTAAAAGTATTGTTTCCATAATGTGGCTTAACTTATATTTATGTTTTTTTTTTTTTGTAATGCTAATGATGTATTTTACAAGCTGAAGTAGTTGCGATAAGTTTTATATTAGTGTCATTTTAAAATATCTGTTGTTTATAGTGGTTAAGGATGATAAGATTGCAGTTAATATCACTATCTTACATGGGAGCAATTAAGTGAATGATTACTTCATGATTTTAATATAACACTGTGAGACAAATGGTAGGGGTCAGTGATCGGGAAGGGTTCAAACTACCGGGGAAAGTTATATCGGTAAAAAAGAAGTTATACGTGTCCCGGCGTTTCGCTGGGTCACCCCTAGGAATCGAGATATATCGATTTGACCTTTGGTGGTGTTTTTTTTTTGACATAACTCGAGAACCACTAGTCCGATTTTGCTCAAACAATTTAAAAAAAATTAAAAATTACAATTCCTTTAATCTGTTCATATAACGTTTTTCTATATACTCAACAGTTTTGCCGGTAAAAATAAATGTATGAAGAAAAAAATATTTTTTGCCTAAAATATTAAAAAAAAGTAATAAACAAAAGGTTATTGATTTTTATGGTAGCGGTAACAAACATTTATTTTTACCGGCAAAACTGTTGAGTATATAGAAAAACGTTATATGAACAGATTAAAGGAATTGTAATTTTTAATTTTTTTAAAATTGTTTGAGCAAAATCGAACTAGTGGTTCTAGAGTTATGTCAAAAAAAAGATATATCTCGATTCCTTGGGGTGACCCAGCGAAACGCCGGGACACGTATAACTTGTTTTTGACCGATATAACATTTCCCGTTGGTTTCATCCCATCCCGATTTTGACTGTCGCATAGTGTAATTAAAATATAAATTGTAATGAAATTAATTCGATTTGTATTAACAAAATTATTGACAAATGTTTCAGTAGCAATGGTAATGACTACCTCTGCCTTTAGTAATTCGCTAATTGCTTAAAATAATTGTGATGGATGAATGATATAATTTTAAAGGTCTTAAAAAACACTTAAACCATTAAAAATCGTCCGAATCGGCAAAAATCACTAAAATAAAACGTGAAAAAAACGCTACAAAATATACCCAGGAAAAATTTTTACAATCGGTTGCCAACCACACCTATTCTACAACTGGTTCCACTGCAACCGATTCCATGGAACTGGTTTCAGAACCAGTTCCTGGGATCCCATATGGAAGGTGTGACTGACGTAGAATCAGTTCCAGAACTAGTTACAGAACTGATTCTAAGGCATCCGGTTCCACTTTGGAGCTATAGAAGTGGTTGCTATTGGGACAATTTCAAACAAAAATAATCGGTGTTACAATCGACCTTAGAAGGTGTTGTAAATGAAAAATAGCTATTCTACAACCAATTCTTTGAAACAGAAAATTTTCCTGGGTAGCTAAAATATCGATTATATACATATTTTCCTTTTACTCCTGCAAGGAGTATATGGCCGCCACACGAATATTTCAATAAAGTTCGATCTAGTGCACGATGTTTAATTTCATTTCAACGTAGGTGTAAGTTGGGTATTTCGGTTTCAATTTACAGTTTCCAGGTGTGCAATGGTTTTCCTATACGTTGACTGCCTTGTGGGTTCCAGTCTATAACTTGTTTAGCAATATCGTTGGGTTATTTACGTAATGCATGTCCAATCTAAATCCATTTGTATTTGCGGATTTCAATTTGGATAGATTGTTGACCAGTTTCTGATCAGATTAGCCAATTTGAAATTATTGGCTTTTTTTATGCGGCTAGAGATGTCGGCTTTGGATCCGCCACTTTTGTCCAGTATGCTTCCCAGGTAACAGAATGATTCTACTTCATCAAGCGATTGATTCTGAATGGTTAATGTTTGCTCGTTATTTTCATTTACTCGCATTATTTTTGTTTTGCCGATATATATTTTTAGGCCAACATGTGATGCAGTTTCCTGGACTAGTGATAATTTAGATTGCATATATGAAAAGGTGTGGGTAAGTAGACAAATGTCATCAGCGTATTCAAGGTCGTCCAGTCTGCCTTCGAGACCCCTAATAATTCCTCTTCTATGGGATGTTGGTTTATTCATTACTATGTCAAGAACAGAGTTTAAAAGCAATGTCGATAATAAACACCCTTGAGTGGAGTAAGTGTTTATTTTGTTGCTCAGTTGTCTTTCGTGAAGAATTCAACATGTAGCGTTTTCATATAGATCTTTAAAAGTCTTATTAGCTTGCCAGGTACACCTTTACATTCTAATGCGTCCCATATGGCTGCGTGATTTAGGGTGTCAATGTAAGGAAACTCCGGTTACTCCGGGTTTGAAGCTGGGATAGCTCAGCTAGTCCATGGTCCTAACATTAAATTTATTTATGTCAATGAGTATTAATTAAAACGCACTAAACTCTTGGTGATAGTTCGACTAGGCCATCTTCTTGCTGCTCCTCCAAGCTGCAACGTGTGAAACCCCTAACACTTCTGTCTCTTTCCGATATCATTATATATATTCGGATGTAATCCGAGTGTCAGATGTAAATCTAACTGTGGTGAATGGTAATCCATCCCTAAACCTGTGTCGGATGAATATCCAACCCCTTAGTCCTGGTTGTAAAACTGGGAGCCTTTTCACTAGCCTCTGCCTTTGTACTCCTTAACACTTAGCTGATTGTAAATTCGTCGAATGACAGTTGTAATCCGTCTCTAAGCTAGTTAGATGGAAATCTAACTCCATAAAATTGCACACTTGCTATTTCTTACCACTCCAAGTGTTGGCTGCTTGACGGCTGTCGAACTAAGAGAGCCTCTGCTGTCAAACTCCTGCTTATATATCGTCCTCCAGCTGCAGTTGTGTTGCTTTGAGGTTACCACATTCTCTCAAATATCGATGGTCCGACAGTACTGCTTACGGTGCCACACTAATACTGCTGTGGTTGTTTTTACAATAGCTATTGATGGTTATGTGTAACGGTTGCTGTTGCCAGTTGTGTTCCAGTTTAAAGCAGAGTTACGCATGATTGTGGTGTTTGTAATTTTTTTCTCTTTGTAGTTCTCTCTTTGTAGTTTCTCTATTTGTAGTTCCTTCTTCGTAGTTTCTCTTTGTAGTTCCTCTGTTTGTAGTTAATCTCTTTGTAGTTTCTCTCTTTATATTTTCTCTCTTTGTAGTTCCTTTTAGTAGTTTCTCTCGTTGTAGTTTTCTGTGGATTCTATCTTTGTAGTTTCGCTCCTTGTGGAACATAGTGATAGATGAAAATCCGTCCCCAATGTGACGGATGAAAATCCGTCCAAAGTGCGATGGATGGGAATCCGTCCCCAATGTGATGGATGAAAATCCGTACCCAATGTGGTGGATGGAAATCCGTTCCCAATTTGACGGATGTAAATCCGTTCCCCAGTGTGATGAATGGAAATCCATCTGAATTATCCATTTGCTTTTAAATTGAATTATGTTATGTAGGTTTGAGCTTAAGAAGAATAAACATTTTTTTAAAGTTATAAACACATTATTAATTTGCAAATCAGACTAGATCTAGTTTCTACCTTTTTTATGGACAGGCTTCATCAGTGATTTTCCATTAAATTGTATTATTGTTTATATTTTACTGTCAGATGTTATCATTTGTGGGCATAAATTTTCACCCAAAGATTTGGGTCCTCACAAAAGTCTTCCCGAAATCTATAAACGTTAGGTACGAAGGTGATCTCCATTCTACAGATTGCTCTATGATCACTCTTAAGCTGTTAATATGACGGACACAGGATCTATGAGCACGAAAACCGGCTTGTTCCTTTTTAAGCTCAGGAGAAACAGAGCTTGGCAGTCTAGGCGATCACCTTGTTGATCATACTCAAAAGCGTAATACCTCTTCAATTTTTACAAGCTGTTAATTCCCATTTTTTTGGTAAATTTACGATAACGCCTTCAGTAATTTCCTCTGGGAGAAGCTCCGTACACCCGAACTGGTTTATAATAAGCGTAAGTAAATAGGCACTCGTTATTGCCTCAATTTTCAACAACTCTGGGGACATATTATCTATACCAGGCGATTTGTTGTTTTTTAATGATCTTATTGCTGCACAAATTTCAATAATATTGGGGCAATCGATGGAGATATTTGTGTTTGTATTGTTTGATTCGCGGCTGCATATTGTTTGCTGTGTTGGTAGAGATGATAATAGCACAGTGGCATAGAGCTTTTCCGAAAGTTTCAGTTGTTGTTGTTTGGATATAACGAGTTCTACAGCATAATTTTTCAATGGTTTAACAGTGGGTTTTGAACTATTAGTTAATTTCTTTGCCGCTCTATAGAGGTCTCCCATACGATACGTTTCTGCAGCAGCCTGTGCCAGCTTGTGTTAATATATTTTTTTTTCCTCCCAACAGCGATCTATATTACTATTATTCTGAAGCGATGTTTTCAATGCCAACGTGAAGGACTTTACAACTGTGGAATCTTTGAGTTTATCAACGTTGTATCTTCTTTGGGACGTTTGTGTATTCTTTTTAATAGCGGAAATTTCCATAAGGATTATTGCGATGATGATCACATGCAACATCGGCTCCTCTTTTGTTACACAAACCTCACCATTTTCTACTAATAGCAATGTGGTCGATCTGGTTCTCAGTTCTCCCGTCGGGACAAACCCATGTCACTTTATGTATCCTTGTTTGCTGTGCATGTCTCCACTAGTAATTCATCATTCTCTGTCAACCGCCCCAATCCATACGTTGCCATTGTGCTCTCTACGCTAGTGTTGTCTGCTCCAACTTGAGCGTTAAAATCACCCATCTTTATCACGATATCACCCCGATGTACTGACCATCGACAATTATAAATTCACCTGAATCATACCATCGTGTTTCGCACAGTCCAAGCATTGTAAGTTTGAAGTGTTAAATTCCTTGCAGACCTGTGCCAGGTGAGATGTTTCCGAGAGCGTCCTAACATTCCATGTTCGTATTCGTGTCCTTATTTGCATGCCAAAGATCGTCGTCTTTAAATCGCATTTAACAGTATTTTTCTTTTTGTAACGGTTTCGGTAATCAGGTTTGGTTTAAGATGAATGCCTGCTTGGACCAAAGCATCCGATCCTAGTGTTGGGGTTGCCAATACTGCCTCCAGGCTGTGCCTTGTGGTTGTGCAAGGATTTAATCCAAGCAAGCACCAATAAGGTTATACTGCCCATGGTCGGTTGGGATATTGGTTTTGTTGGTTGGCGCCAATTGCTCGCCACGACGTCACAAGGATCACAGGCAAACTCGGGACATAGTGCGATCTCGAAAAACCTTCCGAGACTCTTCCCTTGTAACAATTGACTGTCCACGACTGCCATTGGTAGGTACTCCACATTTCTGCGGAATCACTATCCGCAATCTGTGACGCGTCCGGTAGCACTCAGCTGTGCTTCCCATAAGCAAAAATATATCACACATCGTCAGAAAAATAAATTGGAAAAAACGGTGAAAAATAAGAATAAAATCGATAAATATACACCCAGAAAACAGATTCGGTGCTGACAACCCCACTTGCTGCCAATCGAATGGTTCAGTTGTATCAAATGAATTTTTCGGTTGCGGCTACCGATTTATTTTTGATACAACTGAAATTCCGTTACCACAGTCAAATTAGTCCTGTCTCAATTGGTTTTCTGTTGCCACAACTGAAAAATTCGGCTACCACAACGGAACCATGCGATTGGCTACAAATGCGGTTATCAGAATTTAATCTGTTTTCTGGGTGTAGCTAAAATCGATACCAATAATTTAAAATCAATAAAAAGTAGAAAAACTCAACGAGCACAATATTTATAAAATCGTCAAATACCGAATATTTCGAAATTTATCAATAAATATCTATAAACACGATAAATACTCATTCAGTACATAAATGTAAACTATAATATGTTGATTAATATAAACATGATAATAATTAAAAAATCATTTCTAGAACTCTCGATAAACACCTTAAAAACATCTATAATATCAACAAAGTCAATAAATATCGATGAAATTGCTGAAAGGGACCGTTAATATCGATAATATCGTAATCAATTTACATAGAAGAGTGCCATGAGAGAGTGACTGACTCACTGACAGACTGAAACAACATCGCCCAGCCTAGACCACTAAATTTATTAAGTAGAATTTTGACATATAAATTCCTCCTCCTACGCAGTGACTATTAATTATAGAGATAGGAAATCAAAACTTAAACTACTCACCGATAGATGGCGCTGAAATTTAGTATTACCTGAGCAACTATTTAGTATCAGTTTAGTATCAGCTGAGCCTATATTTAAAAACTCAAAAACTGCTGAAAACTGCTCAATATAAGGAAGAAACAAACGCGGAATATATTCAAATAATAAAATTTTAAATATTTGTTTGTATTTTCTCCTTTGTTGTTTGTTATTATTTAAATTTACATAAAAAAAGAAAATTGTCAAAATTTTTACAAAGTGCCATCTAGTGATAACGTTTTTTTATTACTTATTTTTTTGATGATGCCATACCCCTGCTCCTACGTAGACCTCCAATAAGAGAGCACTTAAAGATATTGCAACGGAGAGGGTCAGAAAATGAGGGTCTTTAAAAAAACATCTTTCTCCAAAAGTACTTTTTTCAAAAAAGTGTCTTTTTCAAAAAAAAAACCCTTTTTTCAAAAAATTTCCTTTTTCCAAAAAAGTGCATTTTTCCAAAATTATTTTTTCACAAAGAGTATCAGGTTCAAAAAAAAATTCCCTATGAATGTATTTTTTAATACTTTTATAGAATATATTCCACAGAGTGGCTCATGGTCTAACTTTCTGTCTCATTACCAAAAGGATAATTTTTCGTTTTTTTTGTACTTTTCGGAAAAAGAAAATTTTTGGGGTAAATTTGAAAAGTTGGGGGAAAGCGGAAAATAAAAATAAGCTTACTGGCTTATAGGTAATATTTAATAACGAGATATAAAAATAAAAATACAAAAAAAGGAAATGAAAAAAGAAAAAAGCCAACACTAACAAATTCTGAGATAAATATTTATATTTAAATTAAAAAAAAATTAAATTTTCATATTAATTATTAATTTTTTTAAACATATTTATCTCTTTGAGATTTAAGTAGATATGAAAAATTACTGTACTTGAATTAACTTATATTTCAAAATTTTTGCGTTCCCCAAATTGTTGCAGTTTTTTAACTTGAGTTAGCAGCACTTGAACACTGTTTAAGAATTTTCAAATCGTTTTGCATATTAATAGATACACAAAATATAATCACTTCTGATAAATTAAGTTTTTAAAGAATGTCTTAAATTTACACTTTTAGGAAAGTATCTGGTTTGCGTCAGAAAAATTTCAAAGCATTTGGAGCTGGTATGTAAAACTTTTGTGTTATCGCCAAATGAAACTTGCAAATTTTTGCCTTAAGGTTTATAAGATATATCGAAAAAATGTCGTAAATCTTCTTTTAGGAAAGGTTTTGTGCGAATGAATAATACATTTTTATATGTTCTTGTTTCTAAAAAAAAAATATATATATTTTCCCTTAAATTATACCTACTTGTACTTCTTAACCCTCTCCTTAATCAATAATTAATCTATAATCTCATCAATCATTATAATCTTATTGTATCCTCAATCATATTCACAAATTAATTACTTTAATTACAGTTCATGTATTTGTATTTGGCTTTGAAAAAAAATATATGTATAATAAAAAGAAAATGGGTGGAGAAAAACGCCATAATCTTGTAATCTGTAAATACCCCTTTTATAATAAAAATACAGAATTACAATACATATCCGCAAAAGGAAAACAGAAATTTGTTTTAATTGCATATGTACAATTACTGTAAAAATACACACACAAATGAATAAACAAATGCAAAAGAAAAAAAACAAGAAAATGAAACATAATTCACATGACCGCAGACTATTAATTAAGCAAAAAATCATGTAATATTTTATTATTGTATGATGTTTTTAATATCAATAAATCAAACATTTTCTTTTGAATAAACTTAAAGAATTAAAATAAAGAAAATAAACTCAAAACATAAAACATGAAAAACAAATAAGTTTTCCTTTTAAATTTCGCCAACCTTAAAATTAATTGTATAAAAATAAAACCATTCATTCATTTATTCATAACATTCATGAACATATACAAAAATATTATAACAAATGCCATCTTAACACGTTTCCAATTTAAATATAAGAAAGAGCGTGGTAAACATGTTTTGAAGTCAAACACAAACAACCCAGCAAAAAAAGTCACTATACCGTACCACCTTACAGGCAAAAGAAGTGCGTGGTACACACTTAAATATAAAGTATTTTTGCAAGGCAATTCGAAAAAAAAAATTTTTTTTTCCGAACGTAGGGGTCGCCTTTTTAAATTTTTTCACTCGACGAGCCCAGTATTTAGCTATAAAGGAAAAATCCAATGAAAAAAAATTGATAAGGGCGACCCCTACGTTCGGCAACAAAAAAATATTTCTGCTGGGTTTATCGAAAAACTTCCTTAGCAAAAGTTTAATGATTTTTTACGATCTTTAATTTTCTGACATTAGGGTCATACATTAGGGTTGTAGCAACTGAGATCTAGTGGGTAAATACTAGAACGGGATACTTGAGGTTAATGGTTCTTAGAGAAAAACATTGGCCCCTCGAGAGAAAAATATCGATGTATCATACTTTAAGATCCGATTGTAAATGCCAAATATATAACGAAAAATGAAAACTTTTTTTTTTTTTGAAAACTCCTTGCAAAAATAATTTAAATTGAACGGCGTACGGCGAACTTTTTTTTTTGAGGAACGGTCTAGTGCTCACTACTAATATCCAAGAAATAACCAATGCTACAATGGTCTCCTGCTTACAATTCGGTGTCAAAACTTCATTATTTTTATGGCACAAGAGAGTTTGTAAAAAATACACAAAATTTTTGCACCTGCTTACATGCTGCATTACACAAGAACAAAAAACCAGTAGTTCCAGAATAAGTAGTTATTTGTACACTCATAGAAATAAACCTGTTAAAATAGCAGAAAAAAAATTACAAAAAACTTGTCAAAATTCTGCAGAAAAAAATGATGAAATTAGCAGACTTTTCTTTACTAAATACTAGTAAGGTAAGTACAGCAAAAACAAAACTTTACAGAATTTTAGTTATATTTGGTTAACTTTTAGCTAATGGCACCTTATTATCCAATGGGAGTTAGAGCTAACTTTTAGCTAATTTAAAATGAAAAATTTTACTGTAAAATCTGCAGAAAATTTTGCTAAATATTGATGGACTAAAAATAGCGAAATTAAACTGTTATATCTACAAAAATTTTGTTAATATTTGGTTAAATTTAGTTGAATGGAAATAACAGTATATCCTGCTTAAATAAATAGAAATATATGCTGAAAAATAGTAAGCTGCTGTTTTAGGGTATCCCAATTTTTATTTGCATTAAAAAAGCTTTAAAAATTATAAATTTTTTGTAATTACTTTTTAATAAAGCGAAGGAAACTCTGGTACTTCTTCCTATTAATGAATGTGTTGCTTTCTTTGGAAAGGGGATATGAAAATTGTTAAAAGATGAAGGGCTTCAATGGCGACACTCTGATTGCACGAGTTGTTAATTTTAGAACAATTGTTTTGCGCCATATGATGGAGAGTTTCCGAACTTTGTTGAAGCTTTTTCGTTCATAGCCTTGCAATGTTATTTTTCTTCGGTGGGGTTAAGAGCTATGGAAACACTGACAATTTATATATATTATTTTTTATAAATTGATGTTACCTTGGGTGGGGATCAAAACCGCAACCTTATGTGTAACAAACCTAAGTGCTAACCATTACACCACAACGCCCACTAATTATTTAGCAAAATTTTTTGCTAATTTCAGCAGGGTAAGTTATTTTCTATTAACTAAAATTTAGCTCAAATATAACTAAAATATGTGCATTTAATAGTTTTATTTTTGCTGTATTCATCATACTAAAATTTAATTTCAGCACTTTTTCTGCAAAATTATTTTTAACTAATTTTTAGTAGTTATAACTAAAATTATTGCAGACTTTTTTCTGTAAGTGTATATTTATGGGCAATTAAAAAATAAGTAGTTACAGGTTTTTAAATAATACACTCACAATATTTTATCGATAAAAATAACTTAAATTAATTGAAAACAAAATTAAAAAAGAGGACTACTGATTTTTCATTATATTTAAACCATTTTGCTATCTATTTTCAAACATTGTTTAAACAATCCATAAAAGAAATAAAAATAATTGAAAATTCTGTTGAAACAATCTTTAATTTTTAACTGACAATACGTTAGAAAAAACGATTTTGTGGTTTGTTTTTCATATTTGAAAGTTTTTTTGTTTGAATTTTCAAAACACTACACATGCAACACACACGTTCACATATTTTTTTTGGCTATGTTTGTCTATATGAGTAAAGAATTTCTTGTAATTTGAATTGAAATAACTTTGTATATAAACAAACTACTTTAACAAAAAAAAAGAAAAACGAAAATATTTGATTTTTTTGTTTTAAAACAGAAAATACTGAAATTATTAAATTATTTTTTCTAAAAACAGTAATCTAAAAATAGAACATTTGTCTGAAAATATCAACCCGTACAAACGATACATAATTTTTGGAGTTTGTTTTTTATTGATTTATACAAAAAGTTAAACAATATGTTTCAATGTATTTTAATTGATTCTTCAATTGAGAACAAACTTTACCTATTACTTTTCAAATAAACCTCAATCGGTTATGGAAAATGTATTGTGAGTGTACCTACCCAGAAAAAATTGTTAGTCATGCTTAACAAACTACTCCCCTCATTGCTTCAAAAGTATCCGTTAGTGTATTTTTACTACATTTATGGAAATAATTCTGAACAATTTCAAAAAAAAAAAATTACGTCTTTCATTGCTCCCACAGTATCCGCTAATATATTTTTACTGCATTTTTAGAAGTAATTTTGAACAGCATCCAAAAAAAAACATGGAAGTATTGCTTCTAAAGCATAACTGCTCTAAAAGTGATCCTAAAATGTGATTTTGGTATCATTTGGTATTTCTAAACAGATGATCGTAGGTTCGATTCCAATATTTTTTTTTTTAATTTTTCCTTAATTTATTTTTTTTTCTTGTACATGTATATAAATAATATTAAAATATTAAAAAATTTATAACTAATTTGTTTAAATTCAGTATTTTTAATTTTTAAAATATATAACATAAAAATGATGAAAAATCTTTTATGTGCTTACGAAAATAGTACTGAATTGCAGTTCACCTTTTGCACTTGTTTAACAAATAGTTACTTTACTTGAAGAGAATAAAGCACAATATCTCGCAATGTCAAAGTTGTGTTTTTATCCTAGTAAACTTTCATATCAAAGAATAGCTCAGCGGTAGAGAGCTAGACTAGCAATAATGAGGCCGCAAGTTCGATACCCGGTGGCAACAATAAAAAACTTTTGTAAAAAAAAATAATATAATTTTTTTTGCGAAGAATTTTTTTTTTATTTTTGATTGGTTAAAAACACTTTTCTTCGCACTTATTAAAAAAATATTGAAAAAATGTTGAAGTGGGAGTACTCCTCTCCTATGACAACTCAATTTTAAAATCATTAGTGTTTATATTAAAAGAGAAGTACATATAGATCATCAATTGTAGTGCTTTTCTCTGCTTCGGCATCTCTTTTATTGTTATAACAATAGGTACTTAAAAAGAAATTAAACTTTATTGATTTTTAAAAAAGCTATTGCAAAAATATGTAACCGAAGTTTGGTTACAAAAGTCATTGACTTTACAGAAGAACAAACTCAACAAGCCTGTTTTCCACAGCGCGGTATAAAAACTACGCTTTTAAAATTATATTTTTGGCGCTTACGTCTTTTTGTAAAATAGAGCCTAAATTAAATAAGTATTATTTTATATGAAATTAAATTTCTTAAATTTAAACGAGTC
This sequence comes from Leucophora obtusa, assembly GCA_949987735.1. Taxonomy (NCBI): domain Eukaryota; kingdom Metazoa; phylum Arthropoda; class Insecta; order Diptera; family Anthomyiidae; genus Leucophora; species Leucophora obtusa. Next base: position 37,693,855 of record OX465298.1, on the reverse strand, counting down.
TTTGAAATCATAAAAAATTAAACGTCTGATTTAAATGGACAACAACCAACCAGCCAAGCATACTTAAATACATGTTGCAAAAATAAAGAAAAAATTAAATTGGGTTAACAACTAAGGATTTACATGCAATTAAGTTGTTACCGAACAGACATACGACTACCAACATACTTCTACATACATAAGAGTATTTAAATCGTATGTACTTTTGTATACACTCAGAGAATATTGCAGTCAAGATTTGTTAGTTATTTCAGCATGGTTATATGCTAATAAAAAACCATATATTTGTAGATGAAAAGTAATTTTTAACTATATTTGGAGGCCTTTAAAAAACAAACTTCACGGAAAATGTAGATACCAACATACACACTGAGAGAATTATCATGACTTCAGTAATGAATTTCTTCATAGTTTCAATAAAAATTGTCACTGGAACTCGTCCACCCAGAAAACAGATTCGGTGCTGACAACCCCATTTGTTGCCAATCAAATGGTTCAGTTGTATCAAATGAATTTTTCGATTGCGGCTACCGAATTATTCTTGATACAACTTAAATTCCGTTGCCACAGTCAAATTAGTCCTGTCTCAATTGGTTTTCTGTTGCCCCAACTGAAAAATTCGGCTACCACAACCGAACCATGCGATTGGCAACAAATGTTGTTATCAGAACTGAATCTGTTTTCTGGGTGTCCATTAAAACCTTTCATAGAATCTATGAAACAGGTTTCATTAAAGTCAATGTTTATGAAAAGTTCATAAAATTAATGAAACTCTTCATAAAATTAATAGCTCACTCGTCTAATGAATAAATAGTTCAGCCAACGAAGAGCTTTGTAAAATCTATGAAGCAATTTCATTTACTATTATTTATTGGAATTGGTTGTTGTCATTGCTAAGCTGGAGTGGATAAATAAAAAGTACTTAGCATATGCAAAAGGCGTAATAAAATCGTAGCATATTTTACGGACGTACAAAATATATCTAAAGAAAAATTTATTAAATTAAAAAGTTTTATAGTCCAAAATTAATAATAAAAAATTAATTAAAAAAAAAAAAATAAAAATTATAAAAGTTTTTTCTCTCAGGAAATGACGATATTTTATAAAAAAATTTAAAAAAAGTAAATACTATTGAACAATTTCACATATATAAAAACATTTTCATTAAATTTATGGAGATCTAATTTATGAAATTCAATGACTTTTTTTAATGAAATTTTGAAATTTTATGAAAGAAAAGATGAACAATTTCATAATATTAATTAAATATTATATAAATAATGAAATTCTTCATTGGTTCTACGAAAAAAATCCTATGAAATTATATCTTAATATCATGAAGGATAATTCTCTCGGTGCATGGGCATTTCCACAGAAAACTCCACCGTGACCGAAAAATTAAAAGCTTTCAAAAAATCGCTTCTAAAAAAAATACTTAAATATAAAATAATTAAATTATAATATAATATATTATAATTAGCTTATTTTATATTTGGAAACGGATTACAAAGTTGCGTTCAGGTTTTGGTCACCTTTTTAATTTTCTCCTTATAATACCCTACACCACTATGTGGTCAGGGAATTATAAGTTTGTGCTGATGTTTGTAACACCAAAAAATATTGCTCCTAGACCCACCTTATAGTATACCGATCGGCTCAGAATTTTTTTTAATTTCGATTTAACGATGTCCGTCTGACCGTCCGTCCGTCTGTCTGTCTGTCCATGCATTCTTGTGCGCACTCTACAGGTCGCAAATATTAAGATATTTTGATGAAATTTGGTACACAGACCTATTTTGGCCCAATGACGAAGCCTATTGATTTTGGTGAACATCGGTCCATGTTTAGACCTAGTGCCCATATAAGGGTCCTACTAAAATTATATGGTTTATACGCTGCAGGTCGCAAATATTAAGATATTTTGATGAAATTTGGTACACAGACCTATTTTGGCCCAAGGACGAAGCCTATTAATTTTGGTGAACATCGGTCCATGTTTAGGCCTAGTGCCCATATTATTGCCTAAGGAAATCGTCAGGGGACGAGATTTAGAATTTCTAAAAATATTTGTTAAGTTAAATTACAAACTTAATGAGAATTTCTTGTACTTGCCTAGGAGCGTTATAATAATTAATAATTATTAAACATTTAAATTATAGTTTGATATTGTCCCACCAGCAACCGCTCCTGTAGCTTCAAGGTGATTGTCCTAGAACCAGCTCAGAAACTTGTTCTAGAATTAAGTCTCTGTCAGGTATAAGCTAACTTTTCGGTCTTTAATTCAGTAAAAAACTCGGGAGACACTAAGCTAAAGTTGGACCCGGATTTTTCAGAAATAAGCATCATTTAATTCATGACTTTAATTTTATAGTTCAGAAACTTGTTCTAGAATTAAGTCTCTGTCAGGTATAAGCTAACTTTTCGGTCTTTAATTCAGTAAAAAACTCGGGAGACACTAAGCTAAAGTTGGACCCGGATTTTTCAGAAATAAGCATCATTTAATTCATGACTTTAATTATATAGGTCCAGTGCAATAAATCGCTTCGGTTTGGCAATAGCATTAATCTCAATAGATATTATTCGTCCTTAGGATACTTGAGACTTATGTACCAAATTTCGTCTAATTATCTGCCTCTAAGCTCATACCAAACCCAGTAGAAGGATAAAATTCAAAGAAGTTGTTGTAGAATACCTTATACTTCCTTAGTATAAGTTCTAATTTATGTTCTGCAACCGGTTATTTTTATATGTGACGTGCAAAATAGAAAGGGACCTAAGGATAGAAAGGGACCTAAGGTCTGGAGAGCATCAGATGTTGTCCACAAAAAAAAAAAATTGATTTTTTTACCCTTAGGTCCCTTTCTCTATGCGCTGTCACATATGGAGTTTTACCTATAAGCAATAAGTTGTTTTTTAAACGGTTCTTAAATTATACGTATAAAAAAATTTGTTGTCCCTACCAAATTTGGTTCCAACCGAATCGTTCGGTTGTCACAATCGTTCACCTTCACCATTATAATACTTTCTGTCTTCATTTTAATTACTTTTTGGAAAAAAAAAGAAATCGGTAAAGCCGAATTTAATTATTTTAATTATTTTGAAATACATTTGCAGCGGGTTTTACCTGCATAATATTATGGGCGTATATAAATACAAAGTATATGAACAGAATATACAAACGTTTCATATCAAAAGGCTAGAAAACTTTAAGTGAAGGAGCAACAGCCTTCTAAGTATTTCTACCACATGCGAGAGTATTGTTATATTCACATACTTTTATGAACTGACGACGACTGTCGTAAATGTAGGTACGTATATTTTTAAATGGGGAAATATTTACATTGTAGAATACATGAGTACACTAAACGCCCACTCATCGCCGGTGTATGTTATCAACAAGGATATTTGAAAATGTGAATATCGTGCTTTGTAAATATATATGATAGGGTTGCAATGCCGGCAAAACTTTAGTTAGAGTAACAAAATGGTTGAGAAATTGTATAAAAATAACAAAATTAAAAGCAAGCTATTTAAGCTATTCTAATAGAATAGTTAAATTTAAAATGGAAGATCATAAAAATCATTATAAATTTAAACTTTTTATATAAAAAAAATATCACAAGTTTTAAAATCCTAATCAAAAAACTAAAAGTGAATGAGAGAAGGGTGTTTGTAAAACTGATGATACTTTTATATAGGATCATAAATAGGGTGAATTATTTTGCAGATTTTTAAAAACATCGGCCCTAGCAACTCTATCTATGTCACTTATTCATATGATAAAAACTAAAGCCTAAAAAGGTAAATTGTGTTGTAAATATAAAAACATTTACAGCAGCGATATACAAATGTTGCATTTTGTAACAAATATAACTTTGTATATATTTATTTATGTATTCAAATATACACTAGCTCCAACTTCATACATATTTTTTGAGTAGAGGTATAGCCCAAGTAACGGAAACAGTTTTTTGCGTGTTTTTACTAAAGTATCTGTGAATATAAATGATTGCGAATTTTAGGCGTTTTTAAACATAAAGTATGTATAAATATATTTTGTTTGTATTTACAGAATGGGGAATATTAAGGATTTTCTACTGTTATAAATGAACGAGTTTTAATATGAGTATACTGATTTTTAGTGCTATTTCCGGTGTTGTCATAACCATTGATGACAGAAGCTATTTTGAATACTGCCTATTTTTGTTATAAGAGTTCCCTCTTTTTGACTATACTTAAAATTTTTTTCCCAGCATTTTTCAAAAACTTAAATGTTAAAGTTTCTTAATGCATTTGAAACTGTCTTAATGCAAATGAACTAATTCTGATCCATGCAATTTTATCAACAGTGATTTGATTAAAATTATATTCATGATTTGATGCATTATATCGTATTGTATTTAATATCCCTGCAAAAAAAGAGATGCCGAAGTAGTAGAAAAAGCACTACAATTGGTAATCTAGATGTACTTCTTGTAATGTCAAAAGTGTTTTGAAATTATATACACTTAACAAAATTATAGTGTAAAATAAATCGACATCACATTCTTTTTTAACATAAACACTTATGATTTTAACATTTAGTTGTCATAGGAGAGGAGTACTCCCACTCATCATTTTTTCAGTACTTTTTGAACTAGTGCACATGAAACTCTTTTTCACCAATTAAAAGTTAAAAAAATTCTTCACAAAAAAGAATTATATTTTTTTATTTTACAAAATTTATTTTATTGCCGCGACCGGGTATCGAACTTCCGACCTCACGATTGCTAGTCTAGCGCTCTACCGTTGAGCTATTCTTTGATATGAAAGTTGATTGGCATAAAAACACCACTTTGTTCCTTATTTTCTTCAATAAAAGTACTTATTAAACAAGTGTAAAAGATGCACTCCAATTTAATATTATTTTCAGTACTATTTTTACAGGTGCATAGAAAGCAATACACCACTATGTGGTCAGGGTATTATAAGTTTGTGCTGATGTTTGTAACACCAAACAATATTGGTCGTAGACCCACCTTATAGTATACCGATCGGCTCATAATTTTTTATTTCGATTTAACTATGTCCGTCTGTCCGTCCGTCCGTCCGTCTGTCTGTCTGTCTGTCCATGCAATCTTGTGCGCACTCTACAGGTCGCAAATATTAAGATATTTTGATGAAATTTGGTACGCAGACCTATGTTGGCCCAATAACGTAGCTTATTGATTTTGGTGAATAGCGGTCCATGTTTAGACCTAGTGCCCATATAAGGGTCCTACCAAAATTATACTGTTTATACGCTGCAGGTCGCAAATATTAAGATATTTTGATGAAATTTGGTACACAGACCTATGTTATCCCAATAACGTAGCCTATTGATTTTGGTGAATAGCGGTCCATGTTTAGACCTAGTGCCCATATAAGGGTCCTACCAAAATTATACTGTTTATACGCTGCAGGTCGTAAATATTAAGATATTTTGATGAAATTTGGTATACAGACCTATATTGGCCCAATAACGCAGCCTATTGATTTTGGTGAACATCGGTGTATGTTTAGACCTAGTGCCTATATAAGGGTCCTACCAAAATTATACTGTTTATACGCTGCAGGTCGCAAATATTAAGATATTTTGATGAAATTTGGTACACAGACCCATGTTGGCCCAATAACGTAGCCTATTAATTTTGGTGAATAGCGGTCCATGTTTAGACCTAGTGCCCATATAAGGGTCCCACCAAAATTATATTGTTTATACGCTGCAGGTCGCAAATATTAAGATATTTTGATGAAATTTGGTACATAGACCTATGTTGGCCCAAGGACAAAGCCTATTGATTTTGGTGAACATCGGTCCATGTTTAGAACTAGTGCCCATATAAGGGTCCCCCCAAAATTGGCTTGGTTACAAACTGCAGGTCGCAAATATTAAGATATTTTAATGAAATTTGGTGCGCTGACTCACATTATAGAAAATTTTGACACAAGCCCCATTCGAATTTCGGATCCAAACAATACACCAGACTTGTGTAGGGTATTGTATAGTCGGCATGCCCGACTTTAACCTTTTTACTCGTTTTTTTTTAATATCCATATTTTTAAAAATTTAAAAATTAAAAAAATATTGAATTTAAACAAATTAATTATAAATATTAAAAAAAAATTAATAGAATAAAAAAAAAAATAAAAAAAATATTGGCCATACCGGGAATCAAACCCGGGACCCTCTGTTTGGAAATGCCAAATGATACCAACATCGCTTTTTACGATCTCTTTTAGTGAAATTACTCTTTAGAAGCAATACTTAACCCCTTGTGGACCAAGACTCGAAAACGTTGGAAACTTTATATTTTTTTTCACTAAATCTTAACTAATATGCCTTTTTAAAGTTATATACAAAGTTTAAAATTTGCCAAGGACCTGCAAGGATATTAGTTATGACTGGTACTCCTAAGTAGCAGTGGGTCAGGATGAATTAAAAAGTAAGAAAGAAACATTGGTTTTTTTTGTATTTTTAATAAATTAGTATTAAAGCATTTGTTAATTAATTGATTCCATGGTATTAAGAAAAACAATTTATTTATCATTATAACATAAGTATTTTTCATTAATCGAAATTAGTGCCACCATATCTTAACCAAACAGCTGAAATACATTTCGAATTACCGTTATTCTGAGAAGACGGGGGTCGCCAATAGTCGAAAAAAGATCTTATTAGAAAAATTATAGTGTACTCTAACATAAAGGGTGAACACACCAAAATTGCGTCACTTAGAAACTAATACCAGAAAAAACTAGATGGCTTTGAAATAATTTTTTTTTATTCGAATACTTTGAAGTTTAAAGGTAATAAAAATATTAAAATATTAGTTATTACTTGTTCCATATGTAACTGATCGGACTTTTTGTGGCACACGCGAAATCATCTTTTGCACTAGTGCATAATCGACTTTTCGCGACGCCGACAACCACTTGGTTATGAATTCTGCAATATATTTTACCAGTTCACCTGTTTTCTTCAATATTCCCTTCACTATTGACCAATATTCCTCAATAGGGCGTAGCTGTGGGGTATTGGGTGGATTGCAGTCGCGAGGTATAAAATCGATATTATTTGCATTGTACCACTGCAATGTGTCCATGGCATAGTGGCAGCTTACCAGGTCCTGCCAGAACAGTAGTTTGGTGATGTGACTCTTAATAAATGGCAGAAGATGCTTTTTGAGGCACTCATCCCGATAAATTTGAGCGTTCATTGTTCCAGATGTGATGAAAGGGGAGCTTTTACGATCACAGTAGCAAATGGCCTGCCAAACCATGTATTTTTTTGGAAACTTGTTCTTCATTTTCAATTTACAGCTTTCAGGAGCATCTTTAAGACTTGCAGCAGTACAAAAATCTTGGCCAGCAATATATTTGAAATTTTGAAAGCAGTAGGTTTCGTCCTCCATGACAATGCATTCATATTTCGTGATTTGGGATTCGCACAACTTGCGGCTGCGGGATTTCGCCGTAACATTCTGCTTTGCGTTTCGATCTGGTGCTGTTTGAGCTTTAAAACTTCTCAGTGAATCTTGTCACTTTACCTTTTGTACGATAGACTGCGATTTTCGTACAGATTTTGCAACAGAACGTGAGGAATTCTTCGAATCTTGCGAAAATGCCCTGAGGACCTTCCGAGCATTGTTTGTATCATTTTGGTCATGCTCACCTCCGCTACCAGGCTTTATAGCAATTGCCAGGCCCTTTCTGTAGCGATGTAAAAACCTGGAAACTGCCGAGTAGTGAACTTTTACATTTTTAGCTATTTTACGCGCACTGATAACCGGATTTTTATATATTCGTGCAAAATAATTTGCCTCGTTTCTAACTCGGTGGCCATTTTTGACGAAACTAAAAGTAAAATTCCAATGAAATTTCGTATACATGAAACTTAGGTCATGGCCTACTCAGGGCATTTGAATTTCAAAATATATAAATATTTTTGAGTAAGTTATAAGCTTTCCAAAGTGTCGCAATTTTGGTGTGTTCACCCTTTACCTATGGCCCAAAGGTGTACACCAACTTTTTTTTAAGATGTTATGAGTTCGTAACTGTAATGGTACTTTTAAGTACCGTCGGTCGACAAGGGGTTAAGTGATCTTTTGGATGTTGTTCAGAAGTAATTCTAAAAAAGCTGTAAAAATGTAATAACGGATACTTTGGAAGCAATAAAAGAAGTGATTTTTTGAAGTTGTTCAGAATAACTTCTAAAAAAGCAGTAAAAATACACTAACGGATACTTGTGAAGCGTTGAAAGAAGTAGTTTGTAAAGTATTACTTCCAATTTTTTATGCTGAGATCGTTCAATACCTTTAACCAACTTAACTACTTCGGACGGCTGACTATAGGTACGGGTACGTGAGCTATCGCTCTGTGCTCTAACACGAAATGATAGTGGGAGCGGGAACTATCGTTGTGTTGCCCATTCCTACGTGATCACCGTGAGCTTCGTCTATCGCTCTGTATCGCCATGACCGTGAGAGTTAGCTATCGCTCTGCTCAGTCACATTCATCGCTATGAGCGTGAACTATCGTTCTGCATTACCCCACTACAAAGTTATGTAGTTTGCTATGTGACCGTCTCCATGATTTCATTACCATTTCATTGATTGCAATTGTAATGAAATTATTTTCATTGCCATAACTTTTTTTTTAATTTTTAATTAATGGTAATGATTCTAAAATTTAATTTCATTGATTAATGACAATTGTTTTAAATTTGATTACCACTTATAATGCATCAATTAAAAAAAAATAATTGCCATTGACAGAAAAACGTAAAAATGGAGAATAAGTCGCTGAAATCGGGAATGGAAATTGCTCATTCAGGCTCACGCTCACGCTCATTTGAAATTAAATATTACTCTCCATTCCATTGTTACTTATATCCAGGTGAAGTAGAACGGAATGAAATTGATCCTCCTTAAGAAATTATGTTTTATAACTTCCCCGTCCAAACCTGTTTTTCGTTTTCATTTATCTGAATTTTTTTGGAAACAATTGGTTTTTAATCAATTACAATTAGTTTTGTATACATTAATGTAATTTCATTATCATTAGCAAAATATTTCATTACCATTTAATGGTAATGAAATATTTTTCATTCACATTAGTATCAACTAATGGTAATGAAATTTCTATGATAAGGAAAAATTCCCAAGTATACCCTAAACTGCACTTTAGCCTAAAATTCTAACATTTATTTTTAACTGAATCATTTGTTTTGATTTGTCAGTTTTTTAAATATTATTTAAAAATAAAAATAACAAAAACCATTTGATTTTAATGAAAAAAGTAACCTTTTTCGATTAAGTTCCAATTCTGTTTATAAAACGTGGAAAATATAGATATCAAAATTCTTATTTTTAAGAGCATATTAACGCGGTGTCAAAATAAATTCTAACATCCTAAAATTAGGACATGCTCCTATGGAATCATTTTAATGAAATATATATTTGTGATTTATGGGTATTTTATTTTATTTTGGGTCATTAACAATTTGTGCAATACATATTAAATTTATCTAGTCTTTTTTATTAGACACAGAGAAAATTTGCCATTTTCCAACTGAAATTCGGTTACGTTTACTAAAATAGGTTGCTACAACTAAATAATGGTTATCACAACAAAATTCGGAATTTTAGTTACAATACCCAAAATATTTGGGAATCAGATTCCAATATGGTTTCAGTAACAACGGTTGGCAACTTTTTTTCCTGTATGTAGCTTTACAAAATTTAAGCATTAGCTAACCTAATTATTTTTAATTTCTTCGTAAAATTACAAAACTGATTAAAAGTAAAACATGGCCATTTATAAATTACTCAATTACTGTAACGTGCAATTCTCAGTGATTTTCTTTTTTATTTCACTCATGGACAACACCTTACATTTCATTAAACATAGAAACAGAAAAAGAAAGTAAATTAAATTTCTATTTGGGGTTTGAATAAACACTCACATGTATATTAAGTCAGGCCAACAAGAATAAAAAATCATTTCTTTTAGCCTTTTTAAAGATTTTTTTTTTCAAAGGCAATACGATTTTTTCACAAAAATTTAATCATAGAGTTGTTTTTGTTAATCCATTTTTATTTCTTTTCTCACTTGTTTTTTGCAGCTTTGATGTACGAGATAAAATGAACAGTGACCAGGCACGGCATTGGTCAGCGCCAGAAGTGTTTGGTTCACGTGCCAAATTTCATTTTGACTCACAGCCAGCTACTTTGGAAATTAAGGTAAGGTTATTTTTGTTGTTACTGCCTTTCTCATACAAATGAAAAAGTGTATAATATAAAAAAAATTGATTTCATTTATAGAGAGAATTGTTTAAAAAAATATATATAGTTTTTTTTTTGTTGTTTAAAATTTCATGTTCACTCTTTGATTTGAATTAAGGCGAAATTTGTGACCTGTTTGAATTTATATTTAACTAAAGCAATGTGATAATTTGAAAAATTTTAAAAGTAGAAAATATATAAATTTAAATAGGGCGCAAATTACTTAAGTACCTGTTATTGATCGTTATTAAAAAAATAATCTTTTAAAATAAGGTCACCCATTTGTTGCCATTATATAAAATATATTTTTGATATTAAAAACCATTAAAAATTACCGATTTTTAAACTGCCTTACAATATAAAAATCCAGTTAAATTCATCATTAATTAAAAAAAAAAAACAAATGAAGTAATAATAATAATAATTAAAAAAAAAAAAAAAAAAATTATTTAAAAAAGGCACTTTTCTAAGTTATACACAGAAAAAATAATTAACCTTAAATATCTAATTAAACACATGTTAAAAATAAAAATAGTTTTTACACATATAATTAATTGAATCAATTAATATTTTAATTGACTTTTAAATATTTCAGTAAATATTTGCTAGAAAATTTTTTGTATAACAACCAAATAATTTGCACTTCACAAACAAAACAAATATATAAATGTGACGTAAACACACTTTTTTCATTTTCAATTAATAATTTAATTGATTGTATAACTAATTTAATCAAATTTTGTTTCAATTAATCATAAACAATTTTAAGTAATTAATAGTATCATTTGAGTGATGGGTTAAAATTCAATTAAAATTTTAGTAATATAATCAATTTCTCAATTAAAACTCAATTTTAGTTTTTTCTGTGTTCCTCAGGGGATATTGAGGGAAAGAGGGTGCATCATTTGTGAATATTTGATTTGAAATTTTCTAGTTACCTGCAAGCATTTGGAAGTTAACTTCAAAGAAGGTATTAAATCAGTATTTTCTATTGTATTTTTAATTTGAATGAAAATAAGCAAGTAGTATTTTGAAATTATCTTCTTTTTATCAATTGGAAGATAATTCGGCGATAATTCAAAATTGGCATTTTTTGTCATAATTTTTTATGAAAATATATTAAGGAAATATTAATTTTTTATCATCTGCATGAAAAATATCTTTTGAAAAAAAATAAAATTTTTACCAAAAATAATGAAAAGATATATGGGAAAAAAATTTGTGGAAAAATTAAAATTTTTACCAAAAATAATGAAAAGATATGTGGGAAACAAATTCGTGGAAAGATCAAAATATAAGCGGAAAATATCGGCCATGATGAAAGTAAGATAATAAATGTGTTGGTCAATGGATTATGCATTTTGCTTCGAGTTAAATTTTGATAATGAAAAAAATCCTCTTTTTTGTAGCGGGGAGTTTATTTGCAATATCACATTTTTACCTTAGAAGTGGTAAATTAGCGATATAACCGATTTATTTTTATCGTGAGCCGCCTTCTTATTGCCTGGATAAATATCTTTCGGGTAACGGTTGTTAACAAGGGGAAAAAATTCCGCAATACGTAATTGATATTTCTGGCAATAAATGTTTTCTTCGAGCCGATATGATCCCAGAATCTTTTTTGTATTGCCATGCTTGCTGGGATTGTAAGTAACTGAGAAAAAATATATTCTACATACGGTTACTATGACTGATGAACGAATTTGCTCTGTACTGAGCTGTGCAATCGACAATGTACAATTATATAAAATAATAAATACCGGTAAAATACCGGTAACTATCCATAAAAATAACGGTATCGGTAACGATAGCGGTATTTAGAAATTTTTTTTAGAGGTATCGATAACGGTAACGGTATTCAATTTGAAACGGTATTTTAGCGATAACGGTATTATAACGATAACGGTAACCAACCTTGGTTAAAAGTACTAAAAATTATTTAAAAATTACACTGCAGAAAACACTACTGAAAGTAGCAGGTTAAATTTATTATACATTAGTAAGATAGGAACAGCAAAAATAAAACTGTTAAATATGCAGAAATTAAGGCAAATTTTTATTAATAAAAAATAACTTAACCTGCTAAAATCAGCAAAATATTTTGCTAAGTAATTACTAGACTAAAAAATCACAAAAAATTTGAAATTTTTAAGGTTTTTTAATTTTTTTTAATGCAAATAGAAATCTATCCTTGTGAAATCAACAGTTTAACTATAACAATACGAATATTGCGATCTCTGTAGAAACCTGAAATATAACGCGCAAAGTCACCGACACCAAAAGCAATAAACTTTGATACATGAACCCCCCCCCCCCCCTCCCCCCGCATTAACCGCCTATGAAATATCTAGAGCAACCAACTTGCTCTTGCCAAACTTGTGGATGGACCGACTCCAACTCTTCAAGGGGAACTCTTACAGATCTCCCGTAGAATGACTTAATCCTATTGACAAAAACCCAGCAAAAAAAATTGGCAGTAATGCTTTACAAACTACTTCTTTTACTGCTTCTTAAGCATTTGTTAGTGAATTTTTACTGCTTTTTTAGAAGTACTTCTGAACAACTTCAAAAAATCTATTCTTTCATTGTTTAAAAAGTATCCATTAGCATATTTTTACACTTTTTGTAGCATTACTTCCGAACCACATCCAAAAAATCACTTAATTATTGCTTCTAAAGCATAATTGCTCTAAAAGTGATCCTAAAAAGTAATTTTGGTATCAGATGGTATTTCTAAATAGATGGTCGCGGGTTCGATTCCTGGACGGACCAATATTTTTTAAAGTTTATTTAAATTTATTTTTTTTTAAATGTTTATAATTCATTTGCCTAAATTCAATGGCCCTTACTATAAAAGGGTATTTTAAATTTAAAGTCCACTTTATTTTTAATCATACGGTTTTGTTCATTTTGTATATGAAAACCCTACAAAAATATTTGAATTTTCAAACATTTTTGTTGGTTGAAAATAAATTCACCAATCAGAATGCTCCAAAAATAAACCAAGTCAAGGCATACTGCCACCCAATATTTTAACTAAAGTCGATTTTAACTAAAATATACGTTTGGAAAATATTGATAGTAACCCAGGTGAAAATGTTCATATATGGTCATATATGGCAAAATATATGGGTTCATATATGGGTTCGGATCCGAAATTTGAGGGTATATTGCCATATATGGAGATATATGAATGTTCATATAAAATTTTTTTTTTTATTTTTTCATAAAAATATTGCTTTTTTTATTCAAATTAAATGTAAATATTCATACGTTACTGACGAATTTTTACATTTGAATGAAATTGAGAAATTATGAAATTTTTAATGGACATAAACATTTTACTTCAAGTTTAAAAATTATTTTATTACTGTTTTTTGATTATTTAATGATTGTTTATACACTAATAGAAAAAAGTGTGTAAAAATTTTAGTTACAATTAGTAGCTTAAATTAAATTAGTTCAAAATGAAAAACTGCAGAATTAGCAGAGTATTTTTGCTAAATATAAATAAGATAGGAACAGCAAAAATAAAACTGTTTAATATATTTACAAAATTTGAGTTATAATTGATTAAATTTCAGTAATTAGAAAATAAAATTTAATTGTAGTAGTAGACAAAAAAACATCACATAAAATTTAAAATTTTCAAAGTTCCTTTTTCGTTTTTTGTTTTTAATGGAAATACAAATCTAGCCTTCTGAAATCAACAGTTTAATATTTTTAGCAAATATTTCTGTTGATTTTATAAACTGCTATTTGCATTGAACAAAATTTAACAAATTTTTTTTTTAGATACAACAGTTTGTTTTAGCCATTTTTAGTTTACTAATATTTTGAAAAATTTTCTGCAGATTTTCTAAATTTAGCATTTTTATTTTTGCTGTTTTTATCTTACTGCAACACTTTCAATTGTATTTCAAAATTTATCATTTTATTTCAGAAGTTATCAATTGTTTTTCAGATTTATCAATTGAATATCAGAAATAATCAATTGAATTTCAGTTTCATCAATTGTATTGTAGAAGTTATGAATTGTTTTTCAGATTTACCAATTGTATTTCAGAAATAATAAATTTATTTCCAGTTTTATAATTGCTTTTCAGAAATTATCAATTGATTTTCATATTTATAAATTGTATATCAGAAACTACCAATTGTATTTCAGAAATTATGAATTATATTTCAGAAACTGAAAATTGTATTTCATAAATTTATTAATTGTACACTCACAATATATTTTCCATAACCGATTGAGGTTTATTTGAAAAGTAATAGGTAAAGTTTGTTTTCAATTGAAGAATCAATTAAAATACATTGAAACATATTGTTTAACTTTTTATATTCGTCAATAAAAAACAAACTACAAGAAATATTTATCGTCTGTAGGAGTTGATATTTTCAGTCAAATAATCTATTTTTAGATTTCTATTTTTAGAAAAAATAATTTAAATAATTTCGTTGTTTTCTGTTTTAAAACAAAAAAATCATATATTTTCGGTTTTCAGTTAAAAATTGACGATTGTTTTAACAGACTTTTCAATTATCCTTTCATTTTTTAATTGTGTTTTCAATTAATTTAATATATATTTTAGGTGGTTTTTAACGATAAAATATTTTAAGTGTATACATAGTTATAGAAAAAATAAAAAAAAAAAAATTTTTGGGATGAGATTTGAACCACCACCCTCAAAAATTTAAATTTTGTCAATGCCTGACCTTCCAGACATCTACACCACAACCGATTTGAAGATTGTATAAATTAAATTTGAATTTAAAATATTTTGAAATATTTATTTATACAACAAAAAGAAATTTAAACAAACAAATGTACCCAACACACAATTTGAATTTATAAAAATAATTTTAATCTATCGCACGACTAGAAAAACTGAACTTCGTTTTATATCTAAATTCTTTTGTTTGTTTTAACTTAAAATAGTTGAATATTAAATAATATGAATTCAATCAGTGTTTACGATAACGAAATTATCGAAATTGATTGCCAAATTTATTTGAATTGTTAGTAAAAATGTTTAAATTGATTTGATAATCACGGGGTTGCCGGGTTGTAAAACTGTGAAGAGATCTCGATGATGTCAGCTGCTAGCAATAGGGTCGGCATATACGACTAAAATATTTACCATACAAATCGTTTTAAATGTTCACCATACAAATCGTTATAAAAACTAAAAATATAAAATACTAAAATAAAATTTAAAAACAAGCTTTTTTATAATGCCCTTTGAGGGGAATTTTTTTACAGAGTTTTTATTTTTAATTTTGTGTGGAAGTAAAAACGAAAGATTTTATATTTTATGAATTTTTTTTTATTCTCAAAAAGTTGTATGCATGTCAGAAATTAAATAAATACAGGGTTATAAATTTTATTCAAATGAAAATTTAACTTAAAAACCAAAAAAAGTAAAAATAACGCAAGTTCTTCTTAATTAAAATTAAATTTTATAACTGAAGTTAAACACTAAATTCTAGGGACTTTGATTTATGTAAATTGGTATTTCTAGTCATTCGACTAATCTTATTCTCATCTAATTCAGAGAGTATTGTCACTTTTAAGATAATTGTCGTCAAACAGGATGATTTTAAAATCTTAAATAATTTTATGATAAAAATATTTTTGTGCAATTTTGCTCCAAAGTTTAATATCGATGGCTTAATAAAGAAAGACGCTACACAGAGAGAATTTTGCTGGACGAGTTTTAGTGAAATTTTTCAGTAAACTGTTGAAGTTTTCTTCACAATATAAATGAAAAATTTGTGAAATTCGATGAAAAAGCTTCGTATATTTTATGAATATAGTTTTAGTGAAACTTTTTCATGAAGCGTATGAAACTTTAAGCAATTAAAATGAAATTTTTGATATTTTATGAAAAATTCCATTTATTCAATGAAAAGTATCAATGGATGAGTTTGTGTGAAACTTTATCGATTTTATTCAAAAATTCATTAATATCATGCAGATAATTCTCTCAGTGTACATTTATTCTTAATTTCTATAGAGGGGAAGGCAACAAAAATATAAAAGCGGTGGAAATATTGTTTCTCAGAATGAAACTTTATATTAATACAAAAACAATAAAAAAAAAGTATAATCTAAGTTTTTCAGATTTCCATTTCCTCTAATGGATTATTAATTCCAGTTAGGGCCTTTCTGCATTAAGCATTAAATTTATATACCAAAAATTTGAAAAGAGCAGCATGTTCGTTGTTACATTTAAGGCATTTCTTTTAACTATTATATTTATGTGTGATGGGTAATTTGAAATTTAAAAAGATAGATTCAAATAAAATAAAAACAATTTGAATTATAAAAAAATGTTTATGAAACTATTTGTATCAATATAGTTTGGCTCAAGGGGTAAGGCGATGAACTTCTAAACCAAAGGTCGTTGGTTCGAATCGTGTCTGGTGTTGGAACAAAACAAAATTGCTTTAAAATTAAAACAAAAGAAAATTAAATTAAAGAGAAATTAAATAAACAAAGAACGTGTGTGTTATGTGTGCAGTGTTTTGAAAATTGAAACAAAAAAAAAACTTTCGAATATGAAAAAACAAACCAAAAAATCGTTTTTTTTACGTTTTGTAAGTTAAAAATTGATGATTGTTTTAACAGACTTTTCAATTATTTTTATTTCTTTTATGGATTGTTTAAACAATGTTTGAAAATAAATAGCAAAATGGTTTGAATATAATGAAAAATCAGTAGTCCTTTTTTTAATTGTGTTTTCAATTAATTTGATATGTATTTTAGATTGTTTTTAACGATAAAATATTGTGAGTGTATTTCAGAAATTCGCAATTGCATTTCAGAAATTATCAAATGTATTTTGCAAATAATCAATTGTATTTCAGAAACTGGCATTTTAGAAATTGCCAATTGTATTTAAGAAATTATCAAATGTATTGTATTTCAATATTTTTTTAATCCGCTCACGTAATTACCCCCATGATAAAAAAAAACCTGAAACATTACCCATATATGAAATAATATATGAATTCATATATGAAGATATATGGAATATATGAACCAATATATGGATCAATAAATGTAGTATATTATCATATATGGATTCATATATTTGAATGTATTTACCCATATATGCTTCCATACATAACATATATGTTCATATATGATCATACATTAAACCATATATGCTCATACATGAAACCATATATGACAATATATGACAATATATGAACATATATGAACATTTTCACCTGGGAAGGCTGAATATTTTTAAAATTTTAAAAATATATAAAATAAAAATGATGAAAAATTGCATTTTATGCGCTTATTGAAAACAATACTGGATTGCAGTGCATCTTTTGCACTTCTGGAAAAGTACTTTTATTAAAGAGAATAAAGCACAATATCTTGCCATGGCAAGTGGGGTTTTTCTGCCAGTCCATTTTCATATCAAAGAGTAGCTCAGCGGTAGAGAGCTGGACTAGCAATCATGAGGTCGCCAAATCAATACCCGGTGGCGGTATTAAGAAAACTTTTGTAAAATAAAACAAAAAATTAAAATTTTTTTTGTGAAGAATTTTTTTTTAAACTTTTAATTGGTGAAAAAGGGCTTTCTTTAAACTCGTTCAAAAAGTACTGAAAAAATGTTGAATTGGCAGTACTCTAAAAATGGACCATGGCTTGGCCTTGGCTGGGCCTTGGACCCTCGGAAATTTTTAATAAAAATTGTTCACTTCATAAAATGGGTCCCGAGACCCTAAATTTGAATAAATTCTACGACTCATTATAATTACAGATAAAACTGTAGTTTTAAAAATTTTTTACTTAAATTTAGATTTATTAAATTTAACAGAAAAAATTGTTAAAATCAACAAATTTTATTTTAAGCCAAAAAACAGGAATACATTTTTTTAAACTAACAAATTTTTCTGTTTAGGCAACAGACTTATTATTTTGAGTGTACGCATAAGTGAGTGATCAAGTCAGTTAATTTACTTTCGTTAGTAGCGTTTCTAATTTTTCTGTCAATAAATATTCAAAACGTAATACTTTTACATCAATATTTCCATATTGAATCAGGGATATTTCATTTTTAAATGGAACCCATTACATTATAATAAATCAACATTGAACGGCAAAGTATAAATTCTAATTTTACTATAAAAACTCAGTTTTGACGGTTGTTGTTTAACATAATTTTAATCTTTCTAATATTATTAATATAACTGAGACTCCATATTTAAAACTATATTAGTTCGTGAATTGTTTGATAATTTTGCTCCAATTTTAAGCAATTAATAATGTCTTTCAGGAGTAAAACTATAAAATGTTTTCAAAAAATAAATATTGTATTTAGCATAAAAGTTTTATGATAAAACATCCTGTAAAGTGATAAAATGGGAATTAAAACATTTGCATACTTTGATGTGCTATACACGCATACATCAAAGGGTCTAATAATACAAATAGAAGTATCTACAAACATAGGCACACATATGTATGTAAGTTTGTGTATATTCAGTACTACAACTTTAAACTACAATAGAGTTCTAAATACAAAAAGAGAATGTATAAAGTGGTTTTTAGAATAATTTTGTTTTGAAAAGTGCACAACGTCTATGGCTGGATATTAGTTAGCATCTCTGTAGAGGTAGTGGTTGATGCTGCTATCTACATCAAACGACGTATGCAGATATATACATATATGTTCATATATCTATATCTTTGTACATGTCACTGCTCATTCGGTCAAAAACTCACACAGAGAAAAAAAACACATTTTCGTTTGCTCTAATTGTGCTTAATTACTTTCAAAAAGTTTTCAGTATTTTTTTTTTTTTTCATCTTTGTTTTTTGTACTAAAACAAAAGTTGTTTGCTGTTTGAAAAGCGTAAAGTTGAAATTTTTCCTTTTTGGAGAAACAAAAAAAAAAAAAAACTTTACCAGTAAAGTTAATTTATAATAAACGATGGTAGATAACAAAGGCAATGACGGAATAAAATGGCTTTAGCAGCAGATATAAAAGAGAATGAGTTTTTTGCGTTTAAACACAACATTTTTTTTTTATTATTTTAAACTTGGACTGAAATAGTTTAATTGTGTCTAATCATTACGAGTTATGTGATTGCAAAGCAGATATGGAAAAAATTAATAAATTGGTAGAAATGTACATATATGTCTAGTTTTGTTTTTAACACTTTAAACCGCAAGCGAAATGAACATAGAATTAATATTTAAAATTTTGGTTATCTTTAAACTGACATGGAATGTTTCCCTTCGCGGACCGTTAGATCTTAAAGAAACTTGGATATGTGATAAAGAGGACAAAAATTAAAAACAATATAACTTTTAGGGTGAAAATGCCCAAGAACACTTTTTACCACTGGTTGCTAACCATGCCAGTTCTGCAACTGACTCCACTGCAACCGATTGCTCATATGGAAAGAATGACTGACATAGAATCAGTTCTATAACTAGTTCCAGAACTGGTTCTAGGTCAACCGGTTCCACTTTGGAGAGTAGAAGGGCTTGTTAAGGAAAAGTAGTGGTAGAATAAGTACTTCTTGCGCGTCGGTGCAAGAACTACTTCACTCCATTCGATTTACTCACTATTTATACCACCTATATCCCACCGAAGATGCAATATATGGGCAGGAGCTTCGATGTCTATTTTGGAGCTTCTGGACCGTTTGGAAAGGAGGCTGTCGCCGCTTATTAATGACTGTAGGGTAACCAGCCTTATTGACTCATTGAAGCATCGTCGGAATGTGGGTTGTGTGATTCTGTTCTACAGATATTACCATGGGAAGCGTTCTGCTTAGATAAGAGAACTTGTCCCCAGAGCCTGAGTTTTTATTCGCAATACTCGCTTATCAAGTACACTCATGAACAAAATTCCGTAGAAATAGGTCAAAATTGTGCTGGCGCAAATACACGTACTATTTTCTCTTATTTTAGCAGAATTTTTACCTATTTGTATGGACTTTTTTAGAGAAAATAACAGAAAAATTATCATCAGAACGCATTAAACTGACTTTTGTACTAATTTTTTTTATGAGTGTGGGGCACATCTGTTTGTATTGTCCCTTGGATCTCACAACGCATTATAGGGAGAATTCGTTTATCAGTCGCAGCAGTCGTATGTGGAATAAACTCCCCGCAGGAGTCTTCCCTGTTATATAGAGAAATTTAAATCAAATATTCACAAACATTATTCCCTCTTTCCTCCTCCCTATTTCCTAACACCAGCACTGCGTTAGTAGGGGGCTTCCCCTGAGTGTTGGTCTAAAATACGGTACCCAATATTCCTAGTTCCTTTTTTATTACATATGTGATACACAAGGTAACAACAATGTTCCAAATTTTTCCTTAGAGGAAAATGGCATATAAAATTAACTTGTCATTTTCTTAAAGTACATTAATTATTTACCAAGGGAATCCCATACAAATAAGGGACCAGTCACGCAACCTAGCTAGCCTTCCTCCTATAGAATGATAGAATCTTGAAATTTGTATTTGTCACGTTTCAATTGTTACGATAAAATGTAAAATTTTTAATCGCTAATCTTTTAGATTAAAAATTATTTGAGGCATTACAAAGACTCCTATACAAAAAGAACAAAATAAAAAACACTTTGGTGGCATCCTGTTTTTTTTTTCTAAATCTTAGAAAAGCAAAAGTTTCATTTCCTACTGCCTAATTGACGGGCCACATACTTAATTTGTTAGATTTTTTTGTTAAAATGTTTTGTCGGAACACATGGTAGGCGTTAAATAACAAAGAAGAAAGAAAATGAAAAATGATTTAATAAAAGTGCTTAAAAGCAAATTAAATAAACCCTCCAAAACGAAGGTAATTAAGAAATGAAAAGTCTTCCTTCCTAAAAAAGAACAAAAAAATCAACAACAAAGCCAACACACATTTTTAATTTGAGTTATTTTCACTTTTTTTAAGTTTATTTTTGTTTTTCTTTGTTGGTTGGAATTTAAAAATGAATCTGAAACATCTCATTTACTCTTGATAAAGAATTGTTAACTTACACATACATACATAAATATAAAGATTTTCATTTCGTGTTTTCCATTCTTTTAACAAAAAAAAAATACAAGGCGTTCGCAAAAAAAAAAAAACACCCCCACAAAGAAATGAAAGTGCAAGTTAATTTGTGTGTACAGAAACACTTAAAGTCACATTAGCGTATTTTTAATTTTTTTGTTAAGTTAGGTGTCGTTGATTTAATTTTTTGGTGATTTACAATACAGCAATTGTTGCTCCGAAGATGAACATGTATTGTTAATATATGAGATTAAATTATACCAGCAAACATTTCAATATGAACATTTGACACAGCATCGCCTGAAGAAAATATTTTATTGCGGCAACAACCATATTCTTATTAAGGAAATTCTCCAATGCAGGAGCAGATATTTGCTCCCGAACTACTGAGAAATACCATAGCAATACTTCTAGAAGATGAATGTACGAACTTTGTATACATTTAATATGGGAAAATTACTCTATGCCAGTAGCAAATTTTAATAAGCTGGGCACCCTACTGGTAAACCTAATTCGACTATGCTGAATTCAATGGTGATAGACGCCTTTCAAAGTTAGCCCTCGTATTCGCGATATACGTGATTAAAAATTTTTACGGTATGGTACCAAGAAAATTATATTTTTATACTTCTCGGCCATTTTTAATTATAAATTTATCAAATTTGATTAAATATGTAAAACATTAAGGAAGCTGTAAGCTTTTTGGTAAGATTTTTTTTCCCGATTTTTTTCCGAAATTTTGTTCGCTATGTTTTTTTCTCGAAATTTTTTTTTCTATAAAAACATTTTTTTTCTGCAAATAAAAAGTACAATTTTATGTTATTTTGTTGTATAAGTATTCAATAGGGTTTAAAAAATATTCAATAGGGTGAAGAAAGCAAATTTCTTTGGAAAAAAAAATCGCGAAAAAGAATTTTCCGCGAAAAAAGAAATAGCGAAAAATTGTATTTAACAGATTTGGATTAATTTGAATTAACAAATGATCCCAAAAGTATAATAAATATCGTTTTATGGTAATTTAGTATTGAAATTTTAAATCGCGAATACGAGCGCTAACTTCGAAAAACGACTAGCACCACTGAATTCAGCATACTCAAGTTAGCTTTACCAGTAGGGTGCCCAGCGTGTTAAAAAAGCGTCAAATTCGAGAACAGTGTTATTATTTGGAAGATTAATGTGTATATGACTTTTATAATCGCCAAATTAGCATCCAAAAGATAAATTACAATTACTTAACGAATTTTATGTATAGACTAATTAGCGTGCAAAAGAAAGCAAAAAATTAAAAATTCCCGTACAAAAAAATTTTTTTTTTTGAATATGAGTCATTCCAACCAAACCGAACACTTTTTTACATCTTAAAATATCCAAAGCCATTAATTTAAATCCAGTTAGATACCAAAAATATATAATATTTATATAATTTATATACAATAAAATACAAGAAAAAGCCATGAAAAGCAAAATCAAAACAAAAATCCAAATCAATATTTTCCTTCTTTTTTATTGTACAGAAACGTATTAGTTACTGTGCGGTTTCATTTAATAGTTATTGAGTACACAGTTTTTGGTAAATCGCAGCTGACATACTTTTAAAATAAATTTACTAAATACAAATTATACCAGCATCGAGTAGGCAAACTAAGTTATTTTGGGAAATACTTGTATTAATGCTTACATAATAATAAAAGTTCAGTTTCGGCGAAAATGAGAATTATGAAATTAACCCTTAAACACATTTTAAGTTTTGACTTCTTTCCGGCATTGAAGTTAAATTTTCAACTTTGATAGGCTCAATGACTTACATGTAGTAGATTTTCAATGCAAATAATTTTTCGGAACATTTTAATCCTCTAACTTTTCAACTAACGGGTATTTTTTTGTCCCTTTTTAAAGTGGGGCCAAAAAAGTCCTTTTAATTAAAGAGTTAGACGGTTAAACTATTCCAGAAAATTGTTCTTCGTAGTATTCTACATAAGTTCGCTGAACTTATCATATACCTGAAATTTAAGATTCACATGGTTTCCAATGCCCATTAAAAAAAAAAAAACATTTGCAAAAGGGGGGAAAACTTTAGCTGAATAGCTGCCAAACACAAAGTTAATGATGGAAATTGCTGAAGATTTGTGAAATATCGGTTAACAGATGTTACTTGCCAAGAGCAATATTGATTTTAAATTATTTCAAAAAGTCACGGTCTTATTGATCTGCCTTCGTATTTAAAACAAAACTTTTTAATTGTCTTCTGAATAAGAAATAGAAGAAAATTCAGTATTATCTTTAGAATGATATTTTTTTTCAAAATTTTCATTGCACTTAGAAGACATCTTTGAAATGTTTGGAGGGATATTAGTATATGTATGTATTTTCTTTATGTTTTTATTGTTTGTTAATACATTAAGTTCCGATGTGTTTTTTTTTTATGGAAACACAACTTTTAATTCGTATAACATCAATAACAAATTTCGGCCATATCAACTTGTTAAATTGGCAAACGCACGCGAATTCTTTATTAATAGCTTGCATGTTTGCAGATAACTTGATTTACTTTTTTCATGTTCGTACTCTCAGCCTGCTTAACTACAAACACATTTAGTCGCCTTAGAAGTTTTACACGAGTTTAAGCCGTAAAATATTCCTTTTATGGTTGTTTTTGTTGTTATTTAAGGTTAACCATTAAAAAAAAGTTTTCCATTTTGGTATACACTGTGTGATTTAGCTCCTACTTTCAATAGAAACATAAATTTTCCCATATGCTTTGGTAAGAGAAAATCACACTAGCATTGTAGTTTTTCCTTCAACGAACTGTGTTAAAGAAAGTTTAAGGGAACTACACGAAGTAACCACTTTTCGCTTCAGCTGAGGAGCGACAACAACCAACTATAATAAATAATAATAAATGAAATTGTTTCATAGATTTTATGCTTCATGAGCTGAATGATTCATTCATTGGCGGAATGAATCATTCAGCTCATGAAACCTGTTTCATGAATTCTATGACAAGTTTCAATGGACGAGTTCCAGTGACAATTTTCATTGAAACTATGAAAAAATTCATTACCGAAGTTTGGATAATTCTCTTACCGCAGTTTAGATAATGACTCCTACCAATAAGTAGTTTTAATCAGTCTTAAAACATGTGGCCGCGCATTGTCATGATGGAATATTACAGCTTCATATCCAGTCAAATATTCTGGATATTTTTCGTCTAATACTGGCTTCAAGCGAATCAATTGTGTTCGGTACAGGTCCCCTGTGATCGTCTGATCCGATTTCAGCAGCTCATAATAGATCGGAGTCACTGGTGCCACCAAATATAGGGCATTACTTTGGCGCCATGGCTTTGGACAATTGGCGGGGCTTCACATACGATTTCTTGCGCTTCGGGTTGTCGTGATGGATTCACTTTTCATCACCAGTAATGATTCCAAGCAAAACAGACTTATTTCTATGGCGTTCAAGCAGCATTTTGGACATGCAAAAGTGAGTGACCTGAGGGACCCCCAATGGTGTTGCAAGTTCTTCTTGAGTTCGGCAACAATCTTCATCGAGTGATGCCTCCAATTCATCACCTTCGAACTTTTTTGGCTAACCTATGTGATCTTTGTCTTCCGTGTCAAAATCACCACTTCCGAACCGCACAAACCATCTCCCGCACCTTGAAATTTATGGAACATACTCAGTATAAACTTCAGTGAGCAATCGCTATGATTCAGCTTCATTTTTTTTTTTTTCAAATTAAAGGATTAAGGCAAAACTTCCCGCAAATGATGTTTTGTTGGCTCAAAATTCGACATTGTCGAAGCAAAAAGAAAAACTAGTTTGCAAATTAATAATGTGGTTATAACTTTTGAAAAAAACTAAAATGTTTATTCTTCTTCTTAACCTCAAACCTACTAAATTAAAATTAATAAAAATGCATATTAATTACAGTATTAATTGCAGTTGATCTATATGACGCGTTTGAAAAAACAACACTTCACTAAAGAAACAAAAATGCCCTGCTGGCAGTCAGTTTCCAATATACACAAATTCCCTGCACTTGAACGTAAAAAACATACGTCAGTGAGGCAATATTTGCGGAAAAAGGTGACAAGGAGGAGATAAGAAGATAAATAAAAAAATATAAAGTAGAAAGTTTGTGTGTCTATTTGATCACTTCTGAGAGTAAAAACAATAACAGAGAGCTGAATAGGAAAGAAAACTATGAATTAACCACACTACACTTAAAATAATAATAATCAGTAGAAAAATCTGTCATACCGGTTTCAAATCGATTCGACTAATTTTTAACAAATTTTTGGTCGAAACACTGATTTAGGTCAAGATTTTAGTTATCTTCATTTACCACCCCAGCAAAAATGTGGAAGCAGTAAAAATGATTACTTCTTCCTTACTGCTACTTTTACCGCTTCTAAAAATGTATAGCTTCGTAAACAGCACTAATGAAAGGCCTTTTTTGCTTTTCAAAGAGGCATGAAATGAGCAATACTTTTTGCTTTTTGCGGTTTTTTTTATCAAAATTTTTAAAAATTCGGAAAAAAGTTATTTAAATGAAAATAAGAGGTTTTACTAAAATAAGATGCATTTTCTCTTCACGAAAAAAAATGCAGGAATATTGTACTTTTGAGAAGGCATGCTTTTAAATAGTTAAAAAGCTTTATAATATGCACTTCCGAGAAGGCATGAATTATCGACATTTCAAAAAAAAACAGGAGCACTTATTAAAAGCGGTGAATTCATGCCTTTTGGATCTCGAAACAAGTGCTTTCATGCGAGCTATCTCGAACAAAAATCAGGCGTGATATCATCACTAATGCAATAGCTTTACTGCTCAACTTTCGCTGACAAAACTGCTTCCAAGCAAGCAGTAATTTCTGCTGGGACAATACTAAAAATCCATAGTAATTTAACTAATTTTGAGTGTTAATTTTCAAAATTATTTATAACTAATTTTTAAGAACCCATTCGTTAAATATTACAAAATTTTTTGTTAAAATATAATATTTTCATGTTACTGTTATTACCCGGTAGATGGCGCCACCAATGTATCCGAAGTTTTAAAGATGGCGTTATTTCTTTCCCTCCCGATATTTTAAAATGACCCATATCTCGAAAACTAAGAGGGATAGAGCAAAAGACTACCCCTAACCGTACGATACCCCAGCAAAAGGGGTTATCTCTATCCAAAAATGGACCTTGGCGGGGCCTTGGACCCTCGGAAATTTTTAATAAGAATGTTCCACTTCATAAAATGGCCCATATCTCGAAAACTAAGCGAGATAGAGCAAAACGGACAAAATTTTTGCTCCATTGGAGTGCCCTTATATGCCGTCACGTGATATGGACTAGGACCGGGGAGGATACCGAGACCCTAAATTTGGATACATTCTACGAATCAGTATAATTACATATAAAACTGTAGTTTTACAAATTTTTTACTTAAATTTAGATTTGTTAAATTTAACAAAAGAATTTGTTAAAATCAATAAATTTTATTTTAAGGCAAAAAACAGGAATCAATTTTGTTAAAGTAACAAATTATTCTGTCCAGCCAACAGACGTATTATTTTGAGTGTATGAGCAAGGCCTTACGTGTGTGAGAGTATAGTTACGTTTGTAATGTAGGAGTGCATGGGTTCGATTCCTACAGCCGACAGGTTGTTCAAAAAAATTATCATATAAAGACAATCTGCCAAAAAATATAAACAATAATTCAATTTAATGGAAAAGCACTATTTATGAGGCCTGTCCATAAAAAAGGCAGAAACTAGATCTAGTCTGATTTGCGAACTAATAATGTGTTTATAACTTTTGAAAAAAAATGTTTATTCTTATTCTTAACCTCAAACCTACTAAATTGTAATTAATAAAAATGCATATTAATTACAATATTAATTGCAGTTGGTCTATATGACGTGTTTGAAAAAACAACACTTTACTAGAAAAACTTTATTGTTTATACTAGCTGTATTTTCGACTTAACTATAGAGCAACTCCATATGAAAACGATCAAAATTGGCAAATTTTTGGACGACCCCTCTCTGATTTTAAAATAAATAGTCTCAATCGATTGCCCAGCAAAAAATATTGTACCTACATATTTTTTTTTTTTTTTTTTATAGTGACTGGTTTAGTGGTGGTGTACACCACTGTCATGTGACAAAATTGAAGAATTCTTCATAAGGGACCTCATTGAAAGTTGTTTAAAAAAAAACTACTAAAGCGATCGCAACGAGTGATAGCTCGTTGGAAAGGTATTGAATCAGGCTTTAATTGAAAAATAAAATTTTCCTAATTTTTCTCAGAAATTTACCTTTTTTCCCATGAAAATTAAATTTTCCCATGAAAATTAAATTTTCCGATTTTCCACAGAAGCTCCTAAATTTTCCGGCTAATTTTTTCTTTTTTTTTGGATTCCTCATAATTTTTGCTTTAAGAATCAGCAAGAAAAAAATGGGCCCCGACTCCTTGTTTGGACAGGAGAGGAGCATTTAAGAGACCACCTTGTTCTCATTGTTTTTATATTTTTTATAATTGAATTATTTGTAATTATTTAACATTATTTTATTATTAAAAATTATTTTACAGTTAAAAATACATTTATGAAGAAAAAATCAATTTTTTTTAAGAGCCCCAAGTTGAGTGTGTAGTGAATATGGTCTGCCTGCCTTCACAAGATCGGCCATAAATCCATGGATAATAGCAGCAGTGGCATGTAATGGCACACCAAACCCGACTGAGGCTACAGGTCATAAAATGTTTTGTAAATTTTTTAAATTACCAGGTAATAAATATTTCGCCTAAAATGACACGTGCAGAAACAAGTCATAAAACACGGATTTTCCATAAATATGGCGAAATATTTATTACCTGGTAATTTAAAAAATTTACAAAACATTTTATGACCTGTAGTCGGCTTATTGGCAGTAACCAATTAAGTCCCTCTTTAAAAACATTTTATGACCAGTAGTTCACGCAAATTTTCCTATTAAAGAAAAGCAAATATCGCTTATTTTTTTTACCTATTTTTTACCAAAAAATAAATATAAATACTTCACACACTCTGAGTCAAATTTTAGTTGAATACTAAACGTGAAAGTGTTTTTTTTTTGTAAAGTAAAGAGTGAAGCTGTAAAGACAATTTAAAGTAAAATGAATAAATTTTGCTGCAATCCGTTTAACAAGAGTGGACATCGTTCGAAAAAGATAAAAGTATTAAAATTAACTGGTGTTTCGACGCGATACATGAATGAATTAAATATACAATACGGTGAAGAAGCAGAATTCATTTGCCCCAAGTGTAAAATCGATTTGTCTCAACAAGCAAATGCATTGAAACAAATGCAACCACAATCCGAGAGTGAAATGACAATTGAACAAAATGTTTCATCTGATAGTGAGGCAGACATTCCGATGGTCAATATGTCTTTGAGTCCTTTGAATGAGGCTATTACCACTTTAGGTGAATCGCCTATTACAAAAAGAAAGTTGCGAAGTGAAAAATACAGGAAAGAGAAAAAAGGCAAGGTTATGAGTGCAATCGCGACAATATTTGATGAAGGCTCTGATAACGAATGCAGTCAAGCAGATGACGTTGATGACGGCAAACAAATGATTGAGCAGTTTAAAAGAAAATTCAGTTTAGCGACCACTTTTCCGGAGAAATATCTCATTTTATCTGTGCTGCCTCATGGTCTATACGCAAGATTTCTGAACAGTTTCAAACATCTTTTTACATCGCGAGAAGAAGCATATTGGCGACTCCCACCAAGAAATTTGGCTCAAGGATCCTCAGCGAAGCAACGGTGAAATTGATTCAAGATTTTTACTGCAATGATGACAACAGCCGCGCCTGCCCAGGTACACGTGACTATGTTATCACACGTGAAGATGGAGAAAAAGTACACAAGCTGCGCAGATTATTATTATGTAATCTATCCGAAGCATACCATCAGTTCAAAGAGAAATACCCAGCAGAAAAAGTGGGATTTTCTAAGTTTGCCATCCTACGACCAAAAGAATGCGTGCTGGCATTAGACAGGCACGGAACGCATTCAGTCTGCGTTTGCATGTTTCATCAAAACATCAAATTAATGTTCTTTCCATGCAAGAAATTGAAAGTATTTCACGGTGAAATTGAAACATATAGGGACCTCCTGTCGAAGTCGTTGTGCGCATACCCCACGGAAAATTGTCATCTGTCCAAATGCGACAATTGTCCGAAGATTGACGAGCTAGAGCAATATTTGGCGGAAAAGTTTGAACAGCTGTTAATTCAGGAGGTGCATTTCAAACAGTGGATAATTAGCAGCGGCAGATGTTCCCTTGAGACCGTGGTAAAGCAGATTCCGGAATTCATCGAGGTATTCGGATTCAAGTTGAATGAACTGAAGGCGCACCATTTCATATCCGAGATGCAATCGAAATTTCTAAAGGAAAGTAAGGAGAAATTAGCCCAAAATGAATTCATTGTGATAAGCGACTTTGACGAGAATTACACTTTTCTCGTTCAGGATGAAATTCAGGCTTATCACTGGGCAAACGACCAGTGCACGGTGCATCCTTTTTGCATTTATTTCAAAAACGAAGATAACGAACTACAGACCGTAAGCCTTGTTGTTGTCGCGGAGAGTTTAGCTCATAATTATGTGTCCGTTTATTTATTTCAAATGAAACTGTTTGAATTCTTAAGATCAAAATTCGATGCAATCGACAAAGTAACGTTTTTCTCAGACGGCGCGGCTTCTCAGTACAAGAATAAAAAAAATTTTTACAATCTTTGCATAATTGAAGAAGAACAAAATTGCAAGGTCGAGTGGCACTTTTTTGCGACGTCCCACGGTAAGGGCCCATGCGATGCGTTAGGGGGAACCCTAAAACGCATGGCGACTAAGGCAAGTTTGCAAAGGCCATATACTGACCAGATCTTAAATGTACAACATTTGTTTTCGTGGATTCAAAGCAAGGAAATTGCCATTAACACAGTTTTATGCACTCAAAAAGAACACGATGCCATGGAGCGACGAATTCAAAACAGATATAATAATGTCAAAACTATAACTGGAACGCAAAAGTTTCATTGCTTCATACCAAATATTTCTGATATGTCAATTAATGTAAAGCGGTACTCTTCGTCTGCCGACGTGCTAAATTTAAAGTTACTTTAATTTTATAATGATGCCAAGACAATTGAAATTTTTAATAAATATTGTAATTAAGTATAAGCAGCAAAATAAGAAAGATTTTTTCTTCATAAATGTATTTTTAACTGTAAAATAATTTTTAAAATGTATTTTTAATAATAAAATAAAACAATGTTAAATAATTACAAATAATTCAATTATAAAAAATATAAAAACAATGAGAACAAGGTGGTCTCTTAAATGCTCCTCTCCTGTCCAAACAAGGAGTCGGGGCCCATTTTTTTATTGCTGATTCTTAAAGCAAAAATTATGAGGAATCCAAAAAAAAAGAAAAAATTAGCCGGAAAATTTAGGAGCTTCTGTGGAAAATCGGAAAATTTAATTTTCATGGGAAAATTTAATTTTCATGGGAAAAAAGGTAAATTTCTGAGAAAAATTAGGAAAATTTTATTTTTCAATTAAAGCCTGATTCAATACCTTTCCAACGAGCTATCACTCGTTTTTTTTTTTTTAAACAACTTTCAATGAGGTCCCTTATGAAGAATTCTTCAATTTTGTCACATGACAGTGGTGTACACCACCACTAAACCAGTCACTATAAAAAAAAAAAAAAATATGTAGGTACATTATTTTTTGCTGGGCAATCGATTGAGACTATTTATTTTAGAATCGGAGAGGGGTCGTCCAAAAGGTGATCGCTTTCATATGAAATTGCTCTATATCCGTTAACTCTGAAAAAAACTCAAAGTGCATAAAAACGCGTTTAAGACGAAAACTAACATATTACTTTTCGTATGCAAGTTAACTTTCAACACGGATAATTATCAACGTTGAAAACTCAACGTTTATACATTTTCACATCTAACGTATCTTATTCGCGTTACTTCCTAAAAACTTTGGCTGATACACGTTCGATTATAATGGAATAATTACAAACATAACCTGTTTAAAATTCTTTTGTACTACAATGGGTTTAACGTATATTTGCTTTAAATAGTTAACGTTGATAGGCATGGGACAAAATACAGCTACTATTTCGTTCAATGACTAAGTGAGAATAAATGACAGATGTTTATCCTCCAAAATGCTATATAAGTTATTAAAGACACAAACCTCATGTAAAAGATTCGCCATCTATTGTGAATCCAGCATTTTTTAGTTATACACCAATAAGAAATCTCCTCCTGGTGATTTCTTTACGAAAAATTGAAATTCGGATTGGTACTAGCTACAACAAATTATTTTTCACAATTTTTTAAATAAGTTTCGGTATTTTTGCATAGATACTTACTTTAACTTACTTTGTGTTACACATGATGTTGCGAGTTCGGTCCCTCGGCATAGGCAACATGAATTTATGAAAAATAATAATGTGTAAGTATGAGTTTTTTCTATCCCTCATACATATCGCAGCGTCCTCCTTCGGTGTTCTCATAGCACTTAAATCCACCGAAGTAAACGAACTAGAAAGCTTCAACAAAGTTCGCCAACTGTTCATCAGATGGCGCGCAACTACTGTTCTAAGATTCAACATCTCGCCCAATTACAGTGTTGCCATATTTGAAGCACTTTATTTTTCGCCATAGTAGGAAAAATTTCCTGAGTGTGGCTTCCTTAAAAAAAAACTGAAAACATATACTTTTCAAATATTTGTGTAGTTTTTTACCAATTTTGATTAATTTTTATAGACATTTTTAGTTATTTGATAAATTTTTTAGCAAAATTTTTCGATTAATCAAAAAAAAAAAAAGAATCGGCTGAATACCCTAGATTACAAAATATTTTGTAATTTTTATATAACCTTCGATGCTCAGAATACATTCCCTTATTTTTTTATTATTGTTTTTATTTTTGTTTTGCAATAAGGAAACAAACTATTTGTACTATTTGATATTTTGTTTCGGTATATCGCCTTGAACACTTTAAGTAATTTAGCTACGA
Source organism: Leucophora obtusa (assembly GCA_949987735.1). Taxonomy (NCBI): domain Eukaryota; kingdom Metazoa; phylum Arthropoda; class Insecta; order Diptera; family Anthomyiidae; genus Leucophora; species Leucophora obtusa. The sequence continues at coordinate 37,661,419 of OX465298.1, read as the reverse complement.
TTTGGCGTTTTCGAAAATTTATTGATAAATACAAATTTACAATCGTTTGTTTATTACCTTGCTAAATAAACCATACGTACAATGTTCTGTGAAAAAAATCGACTCACTCACATATAAGTTTTGGCACAAATACTCGTACACAGACTAAAAAATTTAGTAGTAATAAATATATTTTATAGCGAAAGATTTCTACTAGGTATACAGTACAGCATAATCAATGTTCAAAACCAAGTAAGCAATTTAATTTGAACACATACTAATAAATTTTTTGGAGATTTTTTTAGTTTTATATTTTGACATTAAATTTTTGTTGGTGTGTGTGTGTGTTTTTTATTTAGTAAGTTTACGTGTTATATGGTCATAATCGTCAAAGGTTTTAGAGATGGTGGTGTGGAAAAGGCGATTATTTTGGTAACACATATTATTTCCTACAGCCATTTATTGGAATAATTTTTATGTATTTGTTATAATATTTAATGATTGTTTGATATAATTTAATGTACAATTTTGTGGTAGGTTTTCGCTGTTCGAGTATAAAAGTAAATAACAAATAAACATGGATTATGTGGGATTTTAATAGCTGTATTAAAAATTAAGGTTCATAAAATTAATTAGAAAAATAATACTGATTTGTTATAGTAATAATAATATAGCAAAACCACCGACTATATAATACCCTACATTTTTATGTAACCTTCGTACGATTTGTGTCATATTTCGAGAAGGGGATTAAATTTTGGAAATATAATTTCACTTTACGGTTCATAATGAGTTAAATATTAATTGATGTAATAAAAAGTGAGTCGAAGTAAAATATTTTTGATTGTGCACACAGAAAATAAATTGGTTGGAATTATATCAGAATTGAAATGAAATTTTTTCGTTATTCAATAATTTTAATTGTAATTAGTTTAAATTCATCATCAGAAAAGTAAAATTTAATTATGGACAGAAACTGTAGAAAATGTATTAACCAAAACCCTGTCACATTATATAAAATAGTGGCATTTTTAATCAATATTGAAAAAATACTAATTTATATACAGCGCATATTTTGGGGACATCGCATTAGTTTAAAATGTCTTCAAAGTATGCGCAAGACTGTCCCCTGTCTTGGGTTAAAAATTCCCCAAATTGGCCTGATCGGCCAAAGGTGTAAAGCACAAACTCACTATAGTCAGTTTCCAGAGACTGGTGTAGGGTATAATAATAGTAATAATAACAATATAGTTCATCTAACCACATGGATTTAATTAGTTTAGATATGTGTATGAAAGTTGACAATAAAAATTTAAATAATATTTGGCAAAGGTGTTTTTTATGTTAAAAAATTAAGAGCGTGGAATTTATATTATTAAATTAATGTGGTTTTTGTGTGGAATTTAATTAACTTTTTATGACTCCTTACACAGAAAGAATTTCGTTGGACGAGTTTTAATGAAATTTTCTAGTAAACTAATAAAGTTTTCTTCACACAGCAAATGAGAAAAATTTCTTAAATTTGATGGAGAAGCTTTATACATTTTATGAATCCATTTATAATGCAACTGTTTCATTGAGTGTATAAAACTTTTAATAAATAAAATGAATTTTTTTACATCTTATGAAAAATTCCATTAACTCAATGGAAATTTCCAATGAAACTTCATTGGTTTTATGCATAAATTTGTTATAATATCAGGACAAAATTCCCTCAATATTGAAGTATAAACTTTCCCCTATAAATGTTAGTAATTATTCATAACATATTTAATTAGAAGTGGGTAACAGCCGAGCAAAATTTTTTAGAAGCAGTTGTCTCTGAACCTATTCTACAACAGATTCTTTTACAAGTGATTACATAGAATGGGTTCTAGAATTGGTTCCTGGCAATAAAATTATAAGCTTTTAATGTCCTAGAACCAGATATATAACTGGTTTTAAAACCGGTACCTAAATAACCTGTTCTAGTTTTGAGCACCTATTGCTGATAGTACTTAACCTCAAGCCAACAAAATTGAAATTGATAAAATGCATATTAACTACAATATTACTTGCAGCTGATCTTTATGACATTAAAACAACATTGTACTAAAATACATTATAAAAAGCCCTGTTAGCTGTCCGTTTCCAATATACACATATTGCCTGCGCTTGAACGTAAAAACCATACGTCAGTGTTGCAATATTTCCAAAAAAGGAGACACGGAGGAGATTGGAAGATAAACAAAGTTCTTAAAGTATAATGTTTGCATGTGTCTTAACAGAAAGCTGAATAGGAAAGAAAACTATGAATTAGCTACTTTGCATTCAAGGCCTTACTTGGGTGAGATGGCTAAGCTGTCGCACTTTAGTATAGTTACGTTTCGAATGTAGGAATATGAACATGTTCGCTTCCTACAGCCGACGCACAGTGCTTTGGTCCCATATAACGATTGGACAAAAATAGAAGTCGAGACAGAGTTTTGAAATTTGGTATAGAATCCCTTGTTAAGAAAAATTTAAATTTTTGGAAATATCGGGCCAAGGACACGCCCACCTCCCATAGATCCTGAAATTTAAAAATATTATATTAGCTGTATAAATGAACATAAAATTATAAAAAGTATCCATTGAGATACACATAAAACTGGAAATGTTTGTGTCAATTTTTATCAAAATCGAAGCAAGGATTCTTAGTCCTGCCATATATCATTTATCTTAAAATCTTTATAAAACCTGTAAATGGCATGAAATTTAGCACGTAAATTGATATGAGGTCAAGCCATATTTGTGCCAAATTTGGGTTAAATCGATTTATTAATAAAAAAAGTGCCAATCATAAGAAATGGGGTTTAAACGTTTAAAATGATTTTTCTAAAAAACAAAAAAAAAAAAAAATAAATAGGATTAAAATAGAAAACCATGTGAATCCTCCATTTTAGGTATAGTGCATGTTCAGCGAACTTATGTAACACACTACGAGGAATATTTTTGTGGAACATTTTAAAATTAAAAATTTACGGGTCATTTAAAAATGACCCGTAAGTTAAGAAGTTAGAGGGTTAAAATGTTCCGCAAATATATCGGTCATGAAATTCTACTATAAGTCTTTGAAGCCATCAGCACTGAAAATTTAACTTCAGTGCCAGTACTGAGTAAAAACTTAAAATGTGTTTAAGGGTTAATTCGTACTTATTCAGAATTGGCGCTCAAATGTCCCAGAAACCTGGATTTTAGGAAGAAACCTTGGGGATCTTCCACTTTAGGTATAGGATGTGTTTAGCGAACTTATGTAAAATGCTATGAGGATTATTTTGGTGGAACATTTTAACCCTCTAACTCTTCAACTTACGGGTCTTTTTTGTCCCTTTTTAACAAGGGGCCAACAAAATTCCGTTTTCATTAAAGAGTTAGGCGTTAGAATGTTGCCGTAGTATTTCTTTAATCTAATTTATAATAGAAAAGTTATTTAATATAATTTGTAGCTACAGTTTGAATACTAAAAACTCTTAAATTTGCGAAATTTGAGTAAACATCATGAATTTAGAAATTTCAAAAAACACATTTTTTTTTAATTTGTGGTAAAAAGTAGTAATTAATTTTTTTCTTATCTATTATATAAAAGTATAAAATAACAAAAAATGGAAAAAAATATCTAATTTTATATAATTTTTTTTATACTCCATCAATAATTTTTGAATTTTCAACAAAAAAAAAATGTCTTTTTAGGAGAAATAAAAAGTAAATATTTTGCAAATATATACTAAAATCTATATGTTAATTTAACTACAAATATATTGAAGTAACTAAAAAAAAAAATCTTCTAACCAGTTTTTAAAAAAATGTATTTTTAGGAATTGCTTTCGTGAAACAATTAAACCCATTTTTCTGTTCAGTCATTATCGCATAAAATTCTCTAAGTTTAGCGCCCTCTTGTGGCGGCAAAAGCAGTCACACCAAATATTTTTTTTCACATTTATTTAAGTAACTTTATTATCTTTCAAAAAATGTGTCTTTAATTTTAATTTGAGACAAAATATTTTTTTTTGATTTTTGTCCATGGGACTAATCATTGTGCGATGCGTTGTTGAAAAATTATCGTATAGAGACAATCCGACAATAAAATAAAGCAATAATACTATTTAATGGAAAATCACTGATGAAGCTGCCCATATAAAAAGGCAGACACTAGATCTCGTCTGATTTTCACATTAATGTGTTGATAATTTTTTTGGACAAAAATGTTTATTCTTCTTCTTAACCTCAAACCCCCAAAGTAAATTTTTTTTCTTACATCAGATTTATTTAACGCTGGTAGTGATATTTTTTAATATATTTTTCAAACTACTTTCTTTACAGACTTTATTTAGCACCATTATTCCCTTAAATTTAATTAAATTTAATTTTTAATTATAATTTATTTTCTTTTCAGGATATCAAACGTCATGATCAAGGAATATATCGCTGCCGTATTGATTTTCGTACTAGTCAAACACAAAGCTTCCGTTTCAATTTATCAGTCATAAGTAAGTAGAAATATTGACTACGTATTAAAATATATTTATTTGGAAAGAACAATATTATACATATCGAGGGCTTATATTCAATATGGTTCATCTAGAATTTTGAAGAAAATAAGTTTTTGATGGAAAACTCTTCAGTTGTACAGTTATTATTTGTGATATAATCTTTGGACTGAAAGATAAATAAACCAATACCCTAATATTTCTCATTTCATTTAATATGTTATGTACCAAATATTTTGTTTAAATATTATATGGGCTAGATAGTAAATTCTCAGTTTTAATTTCACTTCTTAAATTCGAGAAAATAAAATAGCACTATTGAGCAATATTTTTAAAGTGGTTTGCTATAAAGTGTGGATTTCAATTTACTGATTCTAAAACTACTTTCAAAATCTTTTGCACTTTGGTTTTCATAATTGGAGAAATATATTATGAAATTATTCGATCTGCACCAAGAGAATTATCGGCAATGTAGCGAAAAATAATGAGTTATGGTTACACACCAGCATACGAAAAATCAAAAAATATATAAAATATATCTATGTGCTTACCAGTACTGACAAAAATAATGAGTCTAAAAATAGATTTTCAAAAAAATAAATTATATAAAAAAAAAATATTTTTTATTGTATTTTTTTTTTAAATAAAATTTGCTGGTGATTGAATCGAACCTGGGTCTACAGATTGCCAGTCAATAGCTCTACCATCTGAGCTATATTGACATGTAATATTTAATAGACCTGCTGCACACAAGTAAGCTTACTCGACAACATACAAAAAATTAAAAAATATGTGATTACATATATCCTTACCAGTATTTAAAAAATATTGAGTCTAAAAATAGATTTCAAAAAAATCTAGAAAATTATTTTCTATTTGAAATAATGATAAAAATAAGTCATTATCAGTAACTCATTATTATATGTTTTAGAATAATGCAGAAGGTAAGTGGGTGTCATTACTGGTAGTCCAAAAAATAATGATATGTCATTACCGTTTCTACACTGGGCTATTAAGGAATTTTTATATTTATTCAATGAATTCGTCCATTAAAACTTTTTCACTCATAGAAATAAATCTGTTAAAAAAGCAGAAAATGCAACTAAAAGTTAGTTCAAAATGACGTTGCTGAAAAACTGTCGAAAATTTTCTAATAAACTGCTGTTAAATTTTCATTAGCTGTATTTTCGACTTAACTATATCCGTTAACTCATAAAAAAACTCAAAGTGCATAAAAACGCGTTTAAGACAAAAACTAACACATTACTTTTCGTATGCACGTTAACTTTCAACACGGATAATTATCAACGTTGAAAACTCAACGTTTATACATTTTCACATCTAACGTAACTTATTCGCGTTACTTCTTAAAAAATTTTGCTGACGTACGTTCGATTATAACGGAGCAATTATGAACATAACCTGTTTAAAATTTTTTTATACTGCAGTTTGTTTAACGTAGATTTGCTTCAAATACTTAACGTTGATAGGCATGCGACAAAATACAGCTATTATTTTAGTTATATTTGAGTTAACTTTTAGTTGATTGCAAATGACAAGATGCACTGTAAAATCTGCAGAAAATTTTGTTTAATATTAGTAGAATAGAAGTAGTAGAAACAACTGTTTTGTTATTTTTAAGCTAAAGTTAGATGAACTCAAATTGCAATCTATTCTGCTAAAATCAGTAGCAATATTTTCTAAAAAAAATTGTAAAGTGCTGCCGACGAAAGGCTCGATTTTTATCTGAATTTAAAAAAAAATCGACAAAACCTCGAAAATTTAATTTTATGTTCCATATTTTATTTTTCAGGCTACTAATTATTTAGCAAAACATTTTTTCTGTTTTTTCAGGTTAAATTGTTTTATATATTTTCTTTACTTTGTGAAGATAATTTCATTAGTTTAGTGAAAATTTTCATTAAAACTCGTCATAGAAAATTCTCTCTATGTAAAATAAATATGAAATTTTTATTTTAAATTTGCGGTTTATTAAAAATTCAAAAATGAGCCGCGAGTTACCGATTTTCGAAGCATTGTCCACTATTTGTTTTCATTAAATTCACTTTTGATTCTTTGTCAACTCGAACAAAGGAGTTCCACTGGAACTTGAATTATGAATTAACGGCATTTTTCATAAAAAATTATGAAAAATTCCATTTTGTTTATTAAAAGTTTCATACACTCAATTAAAAAGTTTCATTAAAACTGGATTTTCATCAAATTTGAAAAAAAGATAATTCATTTACTTTGTGAAGAAAATTTCATTAGTTCATTGAAAAATTTCATTAAAACTCGTCCAGAAAAATTCTCTCTGTGGAGTGTGTTAAGACTCAACCATATTACTGCTGATATAAAATAAACCGCTAAATTCTTGGTACCATAGAAAAAAGTACTGTCCGTTGGTACACTTAATTACTTAATGAATTAATTAAAAAAGGACTACAGATTTATCTTTATATTCAAATCATTTTGCTATCTATTTTCAAACATAGCCTGTTAAAAAATCTTAAATCTCTAGCTGACAAAACCGTAAAAAAATCAATTTTTTAGTTTGTTTTTTCATATTTGAATTTTTAAAACACTACACACACCACATACACGTTCAAATTTGTATTGGATATGTGTATGAGTAAAGACTTTCTTGTAATTTGCATTGAAATAATTTTGTATATAAAAAACTATAAAAAAAAAGAAAAACGAAAAAACTTTAATTTTTTTATTTTAAAACAGAAAATAACTAAATTATAATTAATTATTTCTTCTAAAAATATAAAACTAAAAATAGAACATTTGACTGAAAATATCAACTCCTACAGACGACACGTATTTTTTTGTAGTTTGTTTTTTATTGAGTTATACAAAAAGTTAAACAATATATTTCCATGTATTTTAAGTGATTCTTCAATTGAAAATAAACTTTACGTATTACTTTTCAAATAAACTTCAATCGGTTATGGAAAATATATTGTGAGTGTAATAATTATTTAAAAGTAGCGCTGTAAAAAACTGAAAACAAATGGCGGAATACGAAAATATGCTTAATGCTGTAAAAAAATCTTAGTCCGTGGTAAAAATCATGGCTAAAGATTTTTTTTTTTTTTTTTTTTTTTTTTAAAGAGAAGCAACACTCAGGAAATTCTTCCTACTAATTAACGTGTTGTTTCCTTTGGAAATGGGATAGAGAAGAAGTGAAAGGTGGTGAAAGATGAAGGGCTTCAAATATGGCAACACTGTAATTGCGCGAGATGTTGAATTTTAGAACAGTTGTTGCGCGCCATCTGATGGTAAGTTGGCGAACTTTGTTGAAGCTTTTAGTTCATAGCCCTGTTATATTATTTTACTTCGGTGGGGTTAAGTGCTATGGGAACACCGAAGGAGGACGCTGCGATATGTATGAGGGATAGAAAAAACTCATACATATTACTATTTTTCATAAATTGACGTTGCCTTGGTTTGGGGCTCGAACCCGCAACCTCACGTGTAACAGTCCAACGCGCTAACCATTACACCACAGCGCCCACAAGCAATTTTTTTTTTTTTGAAATAACACAAGCCTATACTAAATAATTCATATTTTAAGAAAGTTTTTTTTAAACAAAAACTACCAATCCAATAAGGAATATTTAGAAATTTTAATATAAAAAGAGAAAATATTTGAAAGCAATTAGTGGTATCTGCTCCACAATCGCCAAAATATGAAACATTAATAAAAAGTGTATATGTTGGATTTAGTTGACATTTCGTATAAATATTTTAGAATGTAAATTAATATAAAGTACTTTAATTTAACATAAAGAATTGTGTATTTGTAGATAGCCCTTATTGAGTATAAGGTTCATATATATTGTTAATATAAATCTACAATAATAAAGACTAGAATTGAACAAGTTGGTGTATATTCGCATCATTAAAATGAAAATATGTACGAAAATTGAGGTTGTTATTTTACTGTACATCATCACCAAAGAGTATGCTGCTCTAATTTTTTTTTTTTTTTGAGTTATTGATTGGCATTGGCCCTGAAATTTTAAAAACGGATTCCAAAAGGAAAAATATGACTTTTTGTAAAATTTCTCAAAAACGTTAAGATTTTAAAACTAATTTGAATTAAAAACAATAATCGTGATTTATGGGGAACTGTCTGCATAAAAAGTAACCAAACTTTAATCGGTTAAAAAACAGACGAATTACTACGATTTCTCCCGGCAAGTGTAGACCACTTAAAATGCAAAAGAAGCTCTTTTTCACCAAATCAAAGTTAAAAAAAATTATCTACAAAAAAATTATATTTTTTTTAAAATGCTGCGTTTTTAATTTTTATTCCAAAAAATAAAAATTGTTTTTTCGACCTTTTTTTCGACCTAATTAATATTTTTTTTATTTTACAAAAGTTTTTTTATTACCGCCATCGGGTATCGAACTTGCGACCTCACGATTTCTAGTCTAGCGCTCTACCGCTGAGCTATTCTTTGATATGAAAGTTGACTCGCATAAAAACACCACTTTGTTAATGCGAGATATTTTTCCTTATTCTCTTCAATAAAAGTACTTATTAAACAAGTGTAAAAGGTGCACTCCAATTCAATATTGTTTTTAGTACTTTCTTACAGGTGCATAAAAAGCAATTTCTCATAATTGTTTTTATATATGTATACATATTTTTAAAAATTAAGAAAATATTGAATTTAAACAAATTAATTATAAATATGGAAACAAAAATTAATAAAATAAAAAAAAAAAAAATAAAAAAATCTCGGTCCCACTGGGAATCGCACCCAGGACCCTCCATTTGAAAATGCCAAATGATACCAAAATCTCTTTTTACGATCACTTTTAGAGCAATTAGTCTTTAGAAGCAATACTTAAGTGATTTTTTGGAAGTTGTTCAGCAGTAATTCTAAAAACGCTGAAAAAATATTATAACAGATATTTTGGAAGCAATGAAAGAAGTGATTTTTTTGAAGTTGTGCAGAATTACTTCTAAAAAAGCTTTAAAAATACCATAACGGATACTTGTTAAGTATTTAAAGAAGTAGTTTATAAAGCATTACGTCCAATTTTTTTGCTGGGTATGTATATCCGAAGAATGTTTCGAAAATTTTTGTAGCAACTAATGTATTTTTTAAATTTACTTTACTGTTGTACTGAACTACAAACAATAAATTAAATTATTATATGAGAGTACCTAAGCAAGTATATTTATCGTACATCAAATCAAAATATAAGAAGAGTTATGTACTATATACAAGTAGTAGAATTGAAAAGATGACCAACTTAATAATTTAAAAATTTTAGAAATTTAAGCACAGTCTATAAAATTAATAAAAATATCTAAATAGTATTGTTGCTAAAAAAATGCATCAATTTATGTGGATTCCTTTTCTCAGACACTGGTATAAATAAGTCTTTACAAACATAAAAATTTTATTAAAGTCATTATTAGTTTGTTTTGGTCACATTAGAAACATCATGCATGCAAATTTATGTCAGCATAAAGCAAACATTCACTTCTTTAGTTAGTTGCTCTGAATGATCTTTTTCCCTTTTTGATTTTCAACAACAACAATTGCTACAGGAAAACTTGGAGCTGTTTCTGTTTTTAATAGTAATGCTGTCTTTATTTGAATGGGGACATAAGTTTTTTTTTCTTTTTTGAAGTTATGTTTCCTGTACCGTGCCTAAGGGGATAATCAAAATAAAACTCACATATTATACATTATAAGCAGTATACTGTAGGTCATAAGTTGACAAAACTTAGGTTATTCATACCAAGCTACTTCTCCTTCTTACTTAAATTATTTGTAAATTATTTGAAAATGTGAACAAAAAAATGAAGTTATGTGGTTTGGACTTATGGCCATCGATATGGAAAATTGTTATGAATAATAGCTCATGGTAGCAGAACAATTGCACAATTTGTGGTAATTATAGCAATTGTTGATATTTTATTACCAAAACATTGAAATATGTATACAGTATGAATACGATTTATTTTCGAAAGACTTTCATACTGGCTGATTGTGAATCAAATAGAGACATATTGTATTACAAAGAGGGTCCCGAAATTAGGGAATATATTTCTGTAATAAAATTTACAACGATTTAGGTCGGCTAGCTTATCTAAAATTACGCTCAATTTAAGACTATCCGGACTCCATTTTAATGAAAATTTTATTCATGGTTAAGGTAACCTTAACCAAGAGTAAAATTCTCCTCAAGATAACTCTAAATAGTGTTAAAACAAGCATTATTTTAAATAAATTAGCTGACCTTAAAGTTTTAAAATTTTTATTTAAATAAACCTTCAAAAAAGTTTTCACATCTAAAATGGCAAGAATATTTTTTTCGGGACATGGTGACTATTAATGCCTATAAACATATATTTTTTAAGGGCAAATTAAATCAATCGTTGTAGCAACAATAGCACAAATAATTTTTAACATAATTGGCGTACAGAAATGATTTTTAATTTTATTATTAAATTTGGATACTACAAGACAAAATATTAAAAAAAGCTCCATAGAAATATTACGATGAACTTAGTGCTTATTTAAATCCCAGCAATATTTTCTGTGTTCCAAAGAATAGGTTGCCAAACATTTTCTTTTCCGTCATTCCACTTTATAGTTGGTACCAGCACTGATGATTTCTATTTAAAAATTTCCTAAAAGCAACCGCTTTCAGAGTTCCAAAATAGAGCGGGCTTCCCTAGAATCAGTTTTGGAACTAGCTTCACACATAGAAATAAACATGTAGAAATAGCAGAAAAAGCTTTTAAAAATTTGTTAAAAAAGATCTTGTAGAACAGACTGCTAAAACTAGCATATTTTTTTTTTACTAAATACTAGTAAGATCAAAATAGCAGCAATGAAACTATTATACGAGGGCAGATTAATGAGTCCGTGACTTTTCGAACTTCTCTCGTAGTTACAGGAAATGCAAAACTGTTCCGGTTAGGTACTCATACTATCTTTTAATACACTACTGTCACATTTTGAGCAAGCTGCGCCATTTGTAAAAATGGAAAAAAGCGAATTTTGAGTGCTCATCAAACACTATTTTTTTGCGAAAAATATCGTCACTCAAGCCAAGGAAAAGCTTGATAAGTACTAGGGGGCTCTTCACCATCAACTTGAATGGTAGAAAAGTGGTTTACTGAGTTTCGTTGTGATCGCACAAGCACAAGCCCTACATAGTTACGTTGAACGTTCTGGATGGCTAATTGGGTCAATACACTCGAAAAAAATGAAAAAATTCACGACATGGTTGTTGGCCGATCGGAGAGTGAAAGTTCCTGCGATGGTTTATGCCATAATCATTTGATACGTCACTGTGGTTTCGATTTTAAATGATCACTTAAGTTTCGGAAAGCTATCTGCAAGATCGGTGCAGCGTTTACTCTGAATTGACCACCGCAATCTTACGATAACTTCAATGGATTTTTTGGTGTTATTTAACCGAAATACCAATGAGTTTGTGCGGCATTTTGTAACTGTGGATTAAAAATGGATCCATTACAACACACTGAAGACCAAGCAGCAATCTAAACAATGGGTTTCTCCGGGTAAACCGGCTCCTGAGAAGCCCAGGGTGGGTTTGTCGGTCAACAAGATCATGGCGACAGTTTTTTTTTTTGGGATCCACGCAGAATAGTCTACATCGATTACCTTCAGGATGATTTAAAAAAAAAAACTACGCCATTTCGCCAAAGAAAAATTTCTTTTTCATTAAGACAATGCACGTCTGCACACTAGCGTGATCCAAACTTGTATAGAGGAAAATAAATTTTGAGCTACTGACCACTATACCCCTTGGAAATATTTATTTGGGTGTAACAAATCCCAGCAAAAAAATAGATGCCGAAGCAGTAGAAAAAAGCACTACAATTGACGATCTAGATGTACATCCTTTTTAACATAAACACTAATGATTTTAACATTGAGTTGTCATAGGAGAGAAGAACTCTCACTTCAACATTTTTTCAGTACTTTTTGAACGAGTGCAAAGGAAGCTATTTTTCACCAATTAAAAGTTAAAAAAAAAATCTTCACTGGGCTATTCTTTGATATAAAAGTTGACTGGCATAAAAACACCACTTTGTTACTGCGAGATGTTATTCCTTATTTCTACAGGTGCATAACCTCACCTCACCATCACCATTTTTTTTATATAAACATGTTTTTAAAAATTTTAAAATTAAATAATATTGAATTTAAACAATTTAATTAAAAATATTTAAAAAGAAATTAATAGAATAAGAAGAATTAAAAAAAAATAAAAAAATGTTCGTCCCGCCTGGAATCGAACCCGGGACGCTCTGTTTGTAAGTGCCAAATGATACCAAAATCACTTTTTACGATCACTTTTAGAGCAACTACTCTTTAGAAGCAATACTTAAGTGTTTTTTTTTTTTTGGAAGTTGTTCAGAAGTAATTCGAAAACAGCTGTAAAAATATACTAACGGATACTTTGAAAGCAATGAAAGAAGTGATTTTTTGAAGTTGTTCAGAATAACTTCTAAAAAACAGCAAAATACACTAACAGATACCCAGTGTAACGGTAATGACATATCATTATTTTTTGGACTACCAGTAATGACACCCACTTACCTTCTGTATTATTTTAAAACATATAATAATGAGTTACTGATAATGACTTATTTTTATCATTATTTCAAATAGAAAATAATTTTTTAGATTTTTTTTTAAATTTTTTGAAATCTATTTTTAAAATCAATATTTTTTAAACACTGGTAAGGATATATATTTTTTGTATGTTGGCGAGTAAGCTTACTTGTGTGCAGCAGGTTGTGTTTTTATCTATTAAATATTACATGTCGATATAGCTCAGATGGTTGAGCTGTTGACTGTCAATCTGTAGACCCAGGTTCGATTCCCGCAACAGCAAATTTTATTTAAAAAAAGAATACAATAAAAAATATTTTTTTTTATGTAATTTATTTTTTAGAAAATCTATTTTTAGACTCATTATTTTTTTCAGTACTGGTAAGCACATAGGTAACGATATATTTTTTGATTTTTCGTATGCTGGTGTGTAACGACAACTCATTATTTTTCGCGACATCGCCATATAAAGGTAATAAGAAATGTAATTACAAAAGTAACTAGTTACCATTACCAAGTATGTAGTTACATAACCACATATCTGGTAATGATTTTCTACACTGGGTACTTGCGAAGTATTGAAAGAAGTTGTTTGTAAAGCATTACTTGCAATTTTTTTAATTTTTTTTCTGGGATGTTAAAACTCGAAGTTTTATTGAAGTCCGCTGAAATACATAAATCTCTGCTCTACCCAAATTGTACAAGTTTTGTGGTTTTTAATGTCTAGTATGTTCCCAATAAACCCTTAAGTCCAATCGATCATTTTTTAAAATTTCTTTAAAAAAATTTAAAATTATACGCCCTCACTATCTAAATTCTTGAAATGTATATTTTAGTTAAAGTCGACTTTAGTGAAAATATTGGATGGCAGCATGCCATGACTTGGTTTATTTTTGAAGCATTTTGATTGGTTAATTTATTTTCAACCAATCAAAATGTTTGAAAATATTAATATTTTTGTAGAGGTTTCATACAAAAAATTAACAAAAACGTATGATTAAAAATAAAGTAGACTTTAAATTTAAAATACTCTTTTATAGTAAGCGAGTTGTTGGCAAAACATAATATAAAATATACTTCTTCTCTGAGTTGCTTCGACCCTATAGAATAAAAAAATGTTTCTGTAGTAGATTATTTCACTAAATTTTTAAATTTATACCCGAATTTCTTGATTAAGGGGTCAGTTGCAGAGGGAAATTGTAGTAACTCGACTTATTACAAAGGGAATTCACTCCGAATCATTATTCTTTAATGTTTTTTATTCGGTTTAGTTTTAAAATATCAATGTTTTTAATAAAATATACAAAAGGTGATATTTTCTGCTTGTAATCCGGGTTTCAGGACGGATTTGATACGTGTTCCCGATATCCGATTATTCTAATTTTATGGTAGACATAGTTTTACATCCAAATAAATATTTCCAGGGGGTAGCGCGGTCAATAACTCAAAAAGAAAATTTTTTTTGGAGCACCCTTGTGCAATTGTGTTTACTCTCATTGGCAAAATTTCATAAATTGGGCTTAAAATTGGTACCTCGTCTGCCATATTCTCCGGATTTAGCCCCCAGTGACTACTTTATATTTCCAAACCCAAAGCAATGGCTCGGTGGAAAGAGATTTTTATCCTCAACGATGAAATTATTGCTCAAACAAATGCCTCGAGAAAAAATTTAATAGACGTTGGACTAAGCCCGGATTACTGAATGTCCGGTTAAAATTTTGCCAACAGTTAAATTCAAATTTTATATAGGATACAACAACAAATATGTCAGTAAAAGTTCCAGTTAGAGGCTAAGTGTATTAAACTAAAATGAGATTATATTTAAAAACAAAAACTTTTTTTTTTGCTAAAAACTTACAGATTTTTAGTTTATTTTTAGCTGAATTGAAAATGAAAAATTATATTGTTTTACTAAGTATTAGTAGAATAAAATAGCAAGAACAAACTTTTATATCTACAAAATTTTTATTTTATATAAGTTAAATTTATGTGAATGCAAATAGCAGTCTATCGTGATAAATTCAACAGAAATATTTGCTAAACCGCTGAAGGTGTGCCAGCCAAGAGAAAAATATTTTTTTTTTTATATGCAACTTTGACTTTTTTTAAATATATTTTTTAGGCTAAAATGCTCTGGGGCATGAAATTTATAAAAATTTCAATAAAAAGTGAAATTACTCAAAAATGTTATTCCCAAGTAAAAAAGAAAATGATATGGAGCCATATGAAGTTATATTTAATTATATATAATCTTTTATGTAATTAGATATAATTATATCCGAAAAATGAGAACATCTTATTGTATCATATTGTATCGAATTGTATACAATTGTATACAATTTGGTACAACTTGATACAATTTTATGCAATTCGATACAGTTGTATCCGAATTTTGTCCTCATCCAATTACATCAAATTATATCTTTTTGTATAAAATTATATAAAATGTTATAAAAGTGGACATAGTTTGATACAATTATATCTAAATATTAACCTTATACTTTTTATCATATTATATAGGACCATATCTAACATATATACATACAAAAATAATTTTTTTAAATAAAAAAAAAATTTTCAATTACTTGTAATTGTAATTGTTCTTTTTTGAATTGCAATTACAAATAATCGGCCTGATTACGAGTGTCGAATTTGTTGTCGAAATTTTCGACTCCATATAAAATGATTTTGTATATAATGGAAATTATAAAGAAATGAAACTCTGATGCTGGATTTTTTTTAAATCTGAGTGCTATATATGGTAAATCCAATTGAAAAATTGTTCAAAAGTTGCGTTTTTAGTGAATTTTCAGCAAATTCGACTTAGTTTCGACTAAGACTACGACACTCGTAAGAAGGCCGAATATGTAATTATAGATGAGTTTTTTTTTCAATTACAATTACATGTAATTGTGTAATTGCATGTGTAATTAATTACAAAATGTAATGATTAACCCCAGGCCTGCTGGAGATCTTATAATTTCGATAAATCTTCCATTACTTTTATTCAGATTTATCATGACAGTGCAATAAACATGAAAAAAATTTCTCTTAATTTAGTAATTTTAAAATAAAGTTAACAACACTGAAATTTTAAAGTTAAAAGGATTATGATATAAAACCAATAGAGAATTTCGTATTAAAGCTTCAGTGTTGTTAATGTTATGGATGCGGTGCGTAAGCCATTTTTGACTCATGCTCAAAAAAAAAACCAAAAAAAAAAAACAAATTACTCACGCACGAGCATTTCGGTTTTTACTCAGCACACATGATTATATTAACTTATTTATTAAACTTACAATCAGAAAATTCTCACGCAAAACAGTAAAAATTACTAAAAACATATGATGCAAAAAATAAACTCACACACGAATCAATCACGGATTATTCTTACTCACGCTCACGCACGAATCACTTAAGTATAGTAATTATTACTCACGATCACGTGACTCACGAACATTTAGCGTCACGCGCCAATCCCTAGTAATTACTAAATCTAAAACTAGTTCAAAATCATTGATAACATGGAACCAAATATAATACAATACGGTTTTATATGGACCTTATATATTTTTATATAAAATCACTTTGAAAAAATTTCCTATGTGGGATGATATATAATTATAGATGATTTTATAAAGAACGTTATAAGTTATATATGGGTTCATATTCGTCAATATATGTGACGCGCAAAATAGACAGGGACCTAAGGATAGCAAGGGACCTAAGGTCAGGCGAGCATGGGATCGCTCTCATTCGATGCTCAGATGTTGTCCACAAAAAAATAAAAAAAAAAATTGATTTTTTTACCCTTAGGTCCCTTTCTCTATGCGCTGTCACATATAATCATAACTAACACAAATTATAAAATATTTCTTATATTGATCCACATAGTTTTATATTATTATGTATAGTGTCATACTAAATTATATATAAACGTACATGTAATTATGTCTTTTATATGTTACTTTATGTACTTATATATAGCACATACATATATATGTAGGCCAATATGTAATAATATAAAATCACATATGTCTCCATATTAAAACCTTTGAGGAAAAAATATCTAACATATGACTATGAATTTAAAAGCATATGTGGCCATATGTAACTACAAGTTACTATATGCAATTACATAAAATAATATATGATTATATCAAAACTTTTTTACTCGGGTTATTCTAAAATTATCCAAAGAATGTGAAATTTTCAATATTTCACAAAATTGTTGGAAATCATTCGGCCATTTCTTACTTAGTGGTCCGATTGCAATGAAATTTAGAATAGGCATAGCTGACGTAATATCGAACTTAAATTTAGACGTTGGAGAGTAGCGGTACCAAATCAAGGCAATTATTTTTATATTTTTATTTTATATATAAGTTATTTATTTCTCAAAATAAATAAAAAAAAAAATTAATAAACCAATGTTCTTTGTCATATTTGAGACCTTTTTTTTAATTTCGGGTGAAATTTTTTCACAATTTATTGTGCTTAAGATATCAAACTCTTTTATAGTTTTTGCATGACTGAATTGTCTTTATCGAGTAAAAAAAAAACTGGTTTCAAAAATGCGTTATAGAATATCTGAAGCAAATCGTCGAAAAACTGGATTTAAACCAATACCGTCTACATCGTTATTATAATGACAAAGTATAAAAGTCCAACGAGATATAAATGTGTTTTGAAATTACCAGAGAAGACAAAAAGAAAATAAAAATATATTGTAAAGCAAAAATATATTGTAAAAAAGTAAAAGTAAAAAAAAACTTGGAAAAACAAGAGTTTGTTTGTTTTTAAAAAACTTCAAAATTAAGAGAAAAATATTTTTTTTTGTAAAAAATATTTTTGTTCAAAAAGTCTTAAAAAAAGCAATTTAAGGCTCAAAAATCTCAAGAAAAATCAATTTTAAAGCTAAAAAACGGAAAATCCAAAAAATCAAAAACAAGCAAATATGAGGAATTTTGTCTTCTATGGTAGTTACAAAGATCAGCACATACTCATACCTATTCCATGTGGTGGTTGGTGTAGGATATACAAATCAGAGATCTATTCAATTTAGTATCTATCAAAACAAAATTGTCTTAGAAGAATGTTCCGCCCCAGTTGCAAGTAAAAAAGAGTTTATTATTTACTCGTATTTATTTCAACATTCCAAGCCAAAAAAATAGCACAATAATTTTTTTGTTCCAGTACATAGGAATTTTTTCTGTGGACTTATTTAGCAAATGAAAATAACTATGGCAAAAACATAAAGCAGAAAACTTAATACAATTCGGTTTTATGTTAAATTTTATACATCACGTACAAGAGCCCCTAAGAAAAATAATTTAAGGAATGTTCACAAAAAAAATTTAATTTCAGTTCTGCATAAATGTGTAATATATGTATTGTTTAGGTAACTACACTCAGAAAAATTATTAGAACTAAATTTAAGTTTACACTTTTTTCTACTTTCACTCATCGCTGTGCCGACCGTGGAGTATTTCGTTAATAGGTAATGGCATATAAAAATATTTTTCATATATAGAGAAAAATTAACAATTAAAATTAATTTGATCAATTGACATATAAACTAACCTCTGACGAGTCTTTGGGTGAGACGAAACTGCGGTAACCGGGTTAAATTTTTGAACAAAAATATTTTGTTCTTCTTTTTCCTGTTAAATTAGTTTTAGAAAAAGAAAATCTTCATGTGATCAATTCTAATATTAATTACGATGGTCCTGTGCGACGGTTACAAACACTTATCTAAAAATATAAAATTACATTCAAATAAATTAAATTTGCTTGCAAATAATAGGCGTGTTCGTTTACTTACTACAAGTTACTATTTTACTATAGCTGGAAAAATTCAATACAAAAAGTAGTAAGAATTTCGAGTAAACAAACATACTGAATGTAAATTTTATTTGATTTTGGCTTCTTGAATTAGGATAATATTTTTTTAAACTGTTGAAAATCATATATCTTTTTAGCTAAAAATCTTAAATGCAAAAGAATTTTGTAAACTGAAATTTAAGTAATTTAAAATCTTATCCAAAACTAAAATTCAAATACGGAATATCTTTAAATTTAGTTTAAAAATTATTTCAAACCTTTTAAATTCAATTAAATATTTTGTTCCAAATTCCTAAAAATGTTTATTTGGTTTGTAGTATTATATGTTTTAATTTCGTCTAATAAAATTTAAGTAATAATTTTCACATTCAAAATATTTGTATTAAAGAAAAAAAAAAAAATTTTAAAATCATAAAATGATAAAAATGATTATTTATGAGCACAAACCAAACAAAAAAAATATTATATTATCTTTACAGGGTTGCCACATATTGATTTTGATTCTTTAATGCCGGATTTTTTGTTAAAAAGCTTAAAAAATTAAGCAAAAACTTTTTCTCTAATAATTATAAACATTTGCCCTTACTATAAGAGATTATTTTAAATTTAAAGTCGACTTTATTTTTCATCATACGGTTTTGTTAATTTTTTGTATGAAAACCCTACAAAAATATTTATATTTTCAAACATTTTGATTGTTTTAAAATAAAAAAAACCAATCAAAATTCCCAAAAATAAACCAAATCAAGGCATACTGCCACCCAATATTTTAACTAAAATCGACTTTAACAAAAATATACATTTCAAAAATTTATAGAGTAAGGGCGATTAATTTTCAAATCGGACTAGACCCAGCAAAAAAAAAAGATGCCGAAGCAGTAGAAAAAGCAATTATTGATCTAGATGTACTTCTTTTTTAACATAAACACTAATGATTTTAACATTGAGTTGTCATAGGAGAGGAGTACTCCCACTTCAACATTTTTGCAGTACTTTTTGAAAGAGTGCAAAGGAAGCTCTTTTTCATCAATTAAAAGTTAAAAAAAAATTCTTCACAAAAAAAATTATATTTTTTTTATTTTACAAAAGTTTTTTATTGCCGCCACCGGGTATCGAACTTGCGACCTCACGATTGCTAGTCTAGCGCTCTATAGCTGAGCTATTTTTTGATATAAAAGTTGACTGGCATAAAAGCACCACTTTGTTAATGCGAGATATTGTTCCTTATTTCAAAAATTTAAAAATTAAATAAATATTGAATTTAAACAAATTAATAAAAAAAAAAAATAATAAAATAAAAAAAAATAATAGAATAAAAAAAAATAATAGAATAAAAAAAAAAATTAAAAAATATTGGTCCCGTCGGGAATTGAACCCGGACACCTCTGTTTGGAAATGGCAAATGATACCAAGATCACTTTTTACGATCACTTTTAGAGCAATCACTCTTTAGAAGCAATACTTAAGTGATTTTTTGGATGCTATTCAGAAGTAATTCTAAAAAGCTGTAAAAATATACTAACGGATATTTTGGAAGCAAAGAAAGTTGTAATTTTTGAAGTTTTTCAGAATAACTTGTAAAAAAGCAGTAAAAATACACTAAAAGATACTTGTGAATCATTGAAAGAAGTATTTTGTAAAGCATTACTTGCTTTTTTTTTTTGCTGGGGATCTAGTTGCTGCCTTTTTGACTGGACAGGGCTCGTCAGTGATTTTCCATTAAATTGTTTATTGGTAATTTTTATTGACAGATTGTCTCTATATGATAATTTTTTTAACAACCCGTTGGTAGAGATGCCAATTTTTTCATAGCAAAAAGCGCAAAACACTCACAAAAAAGGTAAGAACGCGTAAATTTCTATTTAAAAACAGGCAAAAAAGCACTAAACGGTTTTTAGAGCCTTTAAAAAGAATTTGTCATATTTTACATACACTGAGAGAAATATCTGCATGATATTAATGAATTTTTTAATAAAACCAATGAATTTTCTTTGGAACTCGACCACTGAAACTATTCATTAAATTAATGGAATATTTTATAAAATGTTATGAAAATTTCATTTAATTACTAAAAGTTTACACTCAAGGAAAAAGTTTTTTTAAAACTGGATTCATAAAATACACTATGCGACGGGAAATTCTATTCCAACGGGAAATGTTATATCGGTCAAAAACAAGTTATACGTGTCCCGGCGTTTCGCTTGGTCAACCCTAGGAATCGAGATATACCTTTTTTTGACATAACTCGAGAACCGCTAGTCCGATTTTACTCAAACAATTTTAAAAAAATTAAAAATTACAATTCCATTAATCTGTTCATATAACGTTTTTCTATATGCTCAACAGTTTTGCCGGTAAAAATGAATGTTTGTTACCGTTATGTCAAATAAAAGATATATCTCGATTCCTAGGGGTGACCCAGCGAAACGCCGGGACACGTATAACTTCTTTTTTACCGATATAACTTTCCCCGGTAGTTTGAACCCTTCCCGATCACTGACCCCTACCATTTGACTCACAGTGATATATGAAGCTTTTTCATCAAATTTAAAAAAGTTTTCATTTACTTTGTGAATAAAACTTCAGTAGTTTACTGTTTATAGTTTAAGAAATAAAATCTAATACTTTTTTTTCAACACTTTTTAAATTTTTTCCAATATTTCCTGATACATATAATAAAAATCCAAGAAAAATTATTCAATTTTTAAAATTATTAGGGTCTTCTTTTATAGACAGAACAAAGAAAGATTTTAACCTTAAATAAATTTTAGAGAAAAAAATCGTTCCTAGCTCTGACTATAAAAAACTGGCACCAAAATTTTTTATATAAGTAGGATTTTGCTAAATTTGTGTTAAAAGTCATAGGTGCAAAATTGAAACTTTTCACTTTTAGCACATCAAAAAACACAACATTTAGCGGCAAAAGCACTATTTGGCATTTACAACTTTTAATTGATATTTTAATGTAACTTTATTGAAGTAAAAGCCAATGTTGATATATTTCTATATAAAAAGCACTAAACGCGCCAAATAAATTTTTAAATATCACCAATTTAGCGCTATTTTCAGTTACACATTAGTTTAATATTTTTCGCGTTTTGGCACATCAAAAAGCACAAGATTTAGCACGAAAAGCACTGAGTTGGCATCCCTACCCGTCGGCTGTGGGATTCGAAAATATGTCTCCATATTACAAACGTAACTATACTAAAGTGCGACGACAGCTTAGCCATCTCGCCCAAGTAAGGCCTTGAATGTAATGTAACTAGTTCATTGTTTTCTTTCCTTTTCAACTTTCTGTTATTGTCTTTTACTAAGAAGTGATTCAACACAGACACATAAAAACATTCTATTTTTAGGCTTTTGTTTATCTTCCAATCCCCTCCGTGTCTCCTTCTTCGCTAATGCTGCCACACTAAGGTATGTTTTCTACGTTCAAGAGTAGCCAACTTGCATATATTGGAGACGGGTTGCGACAGGGCATTTCATAATGTATTTTTAGTGAAGGGTTGTCATAGACAGCTGCAATTAATACTGTAATTAATATGCATTTTTACAATTTTGAATTTATTTATGTTTTCTTAATTTTGATTATTTAAGTAGATTTTAATTTAGAAAACAATACAAAAATATAATTTTGAAAAATTCTAGATCCATGGAAAAATGTCAGCGGCTCAACTAGAAGGCGCTGTGCGACAATAAAAATGCAGAAGACATTTATTTAAGCCATACTAATTTTCGCTAAAAAATTCGAACTATTTCTTAATTCAGGAGAATGTGGGTTAAAAAACATATGGAATTGATTACTTAGATTTTAGGTGGCAAAACAAAAATACTTATATGTTTAAATGCTTGACCTCTATGAGAATTGCAAACTAATAAGTAATAACAAAGTTTTTTTGTTTGTCTGCTAAAATTAACTTTACTCTACATTAGCACAAGTTCAAGTGTCAAAATTTGAGAGAAAATTACTTATTTTTGAGATATTTTAACTTAATTTAAGAGCAAGTTTATACTAAACTTACGTAAAATAAATTCTTAAGCTTGGATTAGCCAAAAGTAAACGTAAACGTATCTCTATATAGCTGAATTAATAAGTTAAATAAGAACAGAAGATGTGTTGTGGTTTTTGTTTCATACCTATTCACAATAGATTTTTGTTGTGTATTTACGTTTGCTCTATATTGAATGTATAAGAATGAAACAAAATACACAACACATCTTCTCTTCTTATTTAACTTATTAATTCAGCTACCCTGAGATACGTTTACGTCTGGCTAATCCAGGCTTTAATTTTAGTAAATTTCCATAAAATTTAAGACAAATATTTTTAAATTTAAGTAAAGATTTACTTAATTGACGTTAATGGATTTTACTTATTTTTAAGAAAAGCACTTACTCGGTTTAAGCTTAGCTTTTGGAGTAAAATCATGCCCAAATTTCTTAAAATTTAGTTCAAATGACCTAATATTTGGTAAACAATTTTTTGAGTGTAAGTAAATTAATGTCAGATTTGGCAGAAAAATATCTAACCGAATCCAACTTTTCCACTTTTTTTGGTATGACAGCATATATTTTCCAACTTCAAATCGATATTTTTCCATGTTGTCAATATTATTGAATGCTGCTACACTCACAGAAATAAATCTGTAAAAATAGCAGAAAAAGTTACTAATAATTAGTTAAAAATTATGCTAAAATTAGCAGCCTTTTTTTTTGCTAAATACTAGTAAAATAAGAATAGCAAATTTAAAAGTGTTAAATTTACAGAATTTTAGTTATATTTGGGCTAAATTTTAGTTAATTTAAAATAACAAATTGCACTGTAAAATCTGCAGAAAATTTTGCTAAATATTAGTAGACTAAAAATAGCAAAAATAAACTGTTATATCTACAAAAAAAATTTTCTATTTTTAAGCTAAATGTAGTAGAATGCAAATAGCAGTCTCTACTGCTAAAAAATTGTAAACTGCTGCTTTCAAAAGGCTCGATTTTTATTTACATTTAAAAAAAAATCGAAAAAAAACTTCGAAAACTTTAATTATTTAGCAAAATTGTTTGCTGATTTTAGCAGGTTAATTTGCTATTTTCCATTTACAAAAATTTAACACATTTATAACTAAACTTCTGTACATTTAACAGTTTAAGTTTTGCTGTTCCTATATTACTAATATATAGGAAAAATAATCTGCTAATTTTAGCAGTTTTTTCTGAAGCATCATTTTTAACTAATTTTTAGTAGTTTTAGCTAAATTTTTACGGACTTTTTTTTATTAGTGTACATATGCCTAATATTTTCACACAATAATTCTATTAATTGTACGTAAAAACTATTTTAAAATAATTATTTTAGACATTAAAAAAATAATTATATAATATGAATAACTTTTAGCTCGAAAACATCTGTCTGACATAACTTTAAGTGTATGAATTTCTTTCATGGTCAGTCCTTAAATACAGACTGAAATAAACAAAAAACACGCATAAATTCAATAAACGCAGAGCATAAAATAATGAACAAATGTCCTTGTAGTTGATTACAATCCACACAATTCTGTTATTTTATTATTTTTTTTCTGTTTCTTTCATTTTTATAGATTCTTCTAGTTTTTGTCAACATCGTTAACATAATTGTGCACGCATTTTATTTAAGACCTTAAGTTCTTATATCAATTGTGACTGAACAATTGTGTGCCCGAGTATGGATTTACCCCCTATTTAAGTGAACAACAACAAACTAACAACATCAACAATATAATGTACATAAATACCAATCAATTTAAAATCTTTTTTTATACATTTTTAATGCTTATACGCCTAGTTGTTACCCGTAGTTGTTATTATAATATAAAATGCACTTGTAAGGATACTTTTTATTATTATTTTGTTTTCGTAATACTTTCTTCTTGTTGTGTTTTGAATTGACATCATGTTTTCCACTTGGTGTTTTTTTTTACTTCGACAGCAAATTGAAAGTAATTGTAATTTAAATCTATTTTAAAGTTGTTAGATATTGTTTTTGCTGTATTTTTAGATCCGGTTTAAGGGGAATAACAAATCATTTATATATAAGAATGGTATTTTTATAATACAATTGTGATTTGTTTTGCTGTAAAGGGGATTTAAAGTAAATAAAAACAAAAACATTTGATAAGCATTCAAAAAGGACCAGTTAACATTGTATGATACTTGATTCTAAAACAATGCACCCTTCCCTTGTATAACGCTGTTAAATTGTTCCACAAAAATAGGGCTTTAAAGGAAAACTGCGTTATATGAATTTGAATCCAAGTTAAAGAGCTAAGAATTTTAATTTTGTATGAAGAACATCCCGTGTTATTAAAAGCAAAACTGCTACACTCAAAACAATTTGTCGCTAGAATCTTCTAAAAATAATAATTAAGACAAAGTTACATTCAACAAAGTTTGCCAGTTACTACATGACAGTTGTTTGTGTAGTAATAAGTAGTTGTTTTTAACTGTAATTACAGTTAGTTTTCTATGTAAAAAATCAAAACAACTGCTATGACAGTTACTTAAGAGAACAACTAAAGAAAATTACTGTAATTTCGTAACAGCAGTTACTTCTAATATCACAATAATCAACTACTAAAACCGTATTTTAATTCTCATTTAGTTTACCATATACATATTAGCTATTATTGATATATACATAATTTCCAAATAAAAATCAGAAACTCGTCTTGTATATCAAATGCATAAAATTAATAACTGGAGAAACGTTTGTAATTTTTAATTCAAATTTTAAATATGCTAAAACAATTACATATATTTTTGGAAACCAAAGAAAAAAAGTTAATATTATTATTAATATAATAATTTTATAGTATCAAAGGAATTAACTGTAAGAAAGAGTATTTTAGCCATTTTGTAAGTTGTTTTAAAAATTTTTTAGTAAAAACTTTTCAGTTATTTTTACGACATTGTTAGTTATTTTTAATGCGTTTGTTAGTTATTTTTCATCAGTGAAAAATAACAACACTTAGTTTTTTTTAAGGGTACTTTTATCGCCTTTTTCATTTCATATACCTTTGCTTAAACCGTCAGACTACTAAAGCAAGTGTCATGCTATAACTGACAAACTTTTTGATTGTATTTTTAAATCGTTTTAGAACTAAACAGTGTCAGAGCAAAACGCGTGATATGAGGGATGGGTGTAACAAATTATTATTATTGCGTTATATATTTGCGTTATAGTTTCAGATTAAAATAAAGCTTTGAATACTTACAAGTTAAGATTTCGTTTAAAAGTTAAAGTGAATATATTTTTGGAGTAACTTAATAAAAATTTGTGCTCTGGGATAATTTCACTTATCTCAGCAAAACACTTCCCATGGTAACAGCAAATAGCAGTTTGCATTATATCAATAGTATTGAGTCGTAAGATTTTAAGTAAAAGAAATCATAGCACTGAGACTATCTCTATATATAAAAGAATAAAGTGAGTGACTGACTCGCTGACTCACGGACTCAACATCGCCCAGCCCACACCGCTGAATGTTCCTACCGGAACGAGGAAAAAGGGGAAAAGTCTGCTCCTTGACGGCCTGCCAAAACCCCTTCGGCTAAAAAGTTAAAATTTAAAATATGTGTTCTTTGGAGTAGGGGCTAACTTATCTGGAAAGTGCTTTTTTGGAATTTTTGACAGGGACCTTATAAAGGGGAAAAGTGTTGAAATTTGATATAAAGGTTCCTCCTCTGGAGGGGCAATAAGGGCAAGAAAGCATTTGGCCTGCCATACTCCGGTATAGGCTTTTGGACAGGGACGTTATAAAATGGGGCTCAAGAGGGGCTGTCCAAACTACTCGAACTAGGAAGCTGAAATTCGGTATGTAGATTGTTCCTCGAACGTTAACGTCCACTAAGGTGGCATTTTTGGAAATTCAAACCGGGAGGGGCAAATTAGCAAAAGTTTCCCCCTTGACGGCTTAGGAAAATGGCCCGCTTAACACCTGCCTCTTTGGCTAAAAACCCAAAATTTAAAGAACAAGTGTATTTGGTACGCTAAAATTAAGAAACGAAATTGGAAACTAGTGGAATCACTAGTGGAATCACTGCATAAGTGGAACGAGATGAAAATGAAAGGGTAACAATTGGAATTGAAACAATAAGCATTGAAAATGGAAGAGTAACAAAATACAATGGAATCGTGACCGAAATTAAATGGATCTGGGAACTGGTTGCATTGGAACATTTAAATTGTTAAACGAAATGGAATGGAAAGGGGACAAAGCGAAATTGAAACATTAGATTATTGGAGGGAAATGGAATGGCATTTGAATGACTAAAACTGCTGGGGTTTGTTGTTTGAAATTTCATATGTGACGACCTTTAACATAGACATATATTTTGGTATTTCTACGAGGAGGAACAAAAAGTGGTAAAAACCCCCTTTTAAATACCTGTACAATGGAGCGTACCACCTTACAGACAAAAAAAAGTTCGCCGTACACCCTACAGTATGAAGTATTTTTGCAAGGAGGTTTCAACTTTTTTTTTGCCGAACGTAGGGGTCGCCATTTTACATTTTTAGTTATATCTTTGGCATTTACAGTCGGATCTTAAAGTGTGATACATCGATGTTTTTCTCTCGAGGAGACCAGTGTTTAGCTCTAAGGACCATTGACCTCAAGTATCCTGTTCTAGTAGTTACCTACCAGATCTCAGTTGCTACAACCCTAATGTACAACCCTAATGTCAGAAAATTAAAGCCCGCAAAAAATCATTAAACTTTTGCTAAGGAAGTTTTTCGATAAACCCAGTAGAATTTTTTTTAAATATTGGTTGCCGAACGTAGGGGTCACCTTTTTAAATTTTTTTTTTAAATCACACTTTAAAATCCAACTTTAAATGCCGAAGCTATAACGAAAAATTGAAAAAGGCGACTCCTACGTTCGTGAAAAAAATTTTTTTTTTTAAATTGCCTTGCAAAAATACTTCATATTACTACACCCTCCAATATGATGTATTTTTGGAAGGCGATTTCAAAAAAAAATTTTTTTTGCCGACCGTAGGGGTCGCCTTTTTTAATTTTTTGTTATAGCTTTGGCATTTAAAATCGGATTTTAAAGTGTGATATATCGATTTTTTTGCCTCGAGGAGACCAGTGTTTTGCTATATAGTAAAAATCCAATTAAAAAAAATTTAAAAAGGCGACCCCTACGTTCGGCAATCAATATATAAAAAAATTTCTACTGGGTTTAGCGAAAAACTTCCTTAGCAAAAGTTTAATGATTTTTTGCGAGCTTTAATTTTCTGATATTAGGGTCGTAAATTAGGGTGGTAGCAACTGAGATCTGGTGGGTAACTACTAGAACGGGATACTTGAGGTCAAAATGTCCTTAGAGGAAAACACTGGTCTCCTCGAGGGAAAAACATCGATGTATCATACTTTAAGATCCGACTGTAAATACCAAAGATATAACGAAAAATGTAAAATGGCGACCCCTACGTTCGGCAAAATAAAATAAAAAAAATTTTTTGAAACCTTCTTGCAAAAATACTTCATATTGGAGGGTGTACGGCGCACTTTTTTTATTTTTGCACGGAGGTTTTTTTTCCGAACGTAGGGGTTGCCATTTTGCATTTTTCGTTATATCTTTGGCATTACTGTTGGATCTTAAAGTATGATACATCGGTGTTTTTCTATCGAGGGGACCAATGTTTTGCTCTAAGGAGCATTGACCTGAAATATCCCGTTCTAGTATTTACCAACCAGATCTCAGTTGCGACAACCCTAATGTACAGCCTTAATAAAACTCGCAAAAAATCATAAAACTTTTAATGAGGAAGTTTTCCGATAATTTCAGCAGAATTTTCTTTTGTTGCCGAACGTTGCCGATGTTTTTCTCTCGAGGAGACCAGTGTTTAGCTCTAAGGACCATTGACCTCAAGTATCCTGTTCTAGTAGTTACCTACCAGATCTCAGTTGCTACAACCCTAATGTACAACCCTAATGTCAGAAAATTAAAGCCCGCAAAAAATCATTAAACTTTTGCTAAGGAAGTTTTTCGATAAACCCAGTAGAATTTTTTTTAAATATTGGTTGCCGAACGTAGGGGTCACCTTTTTAAATTTTTTTTTTAAATCACACTTTAAAATCCAACTTTAAATGCCGAAGCTATAACGAAAAATTGAAAAAGGCGACTCCTACGTTCGTGAAAAAAATTTTTTTTTTTAAATTGCCTTGCAAAAATACTTCATATTACTACACCCTCCAATATGATGTATTTTTGGAAGGCGATTTCAAAAAAAAATTTTTTTTGCCGACCGTAGGGGTCGCCTTTTTTAATTTTTTGTTATAGCTTTGGCATTTAAAATCGGATTTTAAAGTGTGATATATCGATTTTTTTGCCTCGAGGAGACCAGTGTTTTGCTATATAGTAAAAATCCAATTAAAAAAAATTTAAAAAGGCGACCCCTACGTTCGGCAATCAATATATAAAAAAATTTCTACTGGGTTTAGCGAAAAACTTCCTTAGCAAAAGTTTAATGATTTTTTGCGAGCTTTAATTTTCTGATATTAGGGTCGTAAATTAGGGTGGTAGCAACTGAGATCTGGTGGGTAACTACTAGAACGGGATACTTGAGGTCAAAATGTCCTTAGAGGAAAACACTGGTCTCCTCGAGGGAAAAACATCGATGTATCATACTTTAAGATCCGACTGTAAATACCAAAGATATAACGAAAAATGTAAAATGGCGACCCCTACGTTCGGCAAAATAAAATAAAAAAAATTTTTTGAAACCTTCTTGCAAAAATACTTCATATTGGAGGGTGTACGGCGCACTTTTTTTATTTTTGCACGGAGGTTTTTTTTCCGAACGTAGGGGTTGCCATTTTGCATTTTTCGTTATATCTTTGGCATTACTGTTGGATCTTAAAGTATGATACATCGGTGTTTTTCTATCGAGGGGACCAATGTTTTGCTCTAAGGAGCATTGACCTGAAATATCCCGTTCTAGTATTTACCAACCAGATCTCAGTTGCGACAACCCTAATGTACAGCCTTAATAAAACTCGCAAAAAATCATAAAACTTTTAATGAGGAAGTTTTCCGATAATTTCAGCAGAATTTTCTTTTGTTGCCGAACGTAGGGGTCGCCTTTTAAAAATTTTTTTCATTCGATTTTGCCGTTATAGCAAAACACTGGTCTCCTCGAGGCAAAAAATCGATATATTACACTTTAAAATCCGACTGTAAATGCCGAAGATATGATGAAAAATTAAAAAAGGCGACCCCTACGTTCGGCAAAAAAAAAGAAAATTTTTTAGAAATTGCCTTGACAAAATACTTTATATTCGAAAGTATCTCTAAGTTGGTACGGTCTATTGTATATCCCAGGTTTGGAACCACTTTAAATTGCTGTTTAATAGTAACTCAATATTTGAAATAACCAGTCTGATATTTGTGTTAGCTGAAAAAAATCACTGTGTTATTGATGAATGTACACTAATAGAAAAAAGTCTGTAAAAAAGTTAGTTAAAACTACTAAAATTTAGTTAAAAAATGCTGCAGAAAAAAAAAACTGCTAAACTAGCTGATTATTTTTTCGATTTTTTTAATACAAATAAAAATAGAGCCTTCTGAAAACAGCAGTTTACAATTTTTTTTAGCAAACATTTCTGTTAATTTAACAGGATAGACTACTATTTGCATTCAACTAAATTTGGCTTGAAAAATAACAAACATTTTTTAGATATAGCTGTTTGCTTTTACTATTTTTAATTCTACTAATATTTAGCAAAATTTTCAACAGATTTTACAGTAAAAGTTTTTTATTTTCAACTAGCTAAAGTTAACTTAAATATAACTAATTTCATCTAGCCAAATGTGTATGTGGGGGTTATTTTTTGTTATATTTTTTTTTGAGTGCCGCCGGAGAGCGCTTTCGTACATTTTTGTGGATTTTATAGCCTTTTTTTGGGAAAAATTGACAAAATTGTTGTGAAAATTTGACTTTCTATTTTGAAAATCAGCGGACTCGAAGTTCATTTCTGAGCCATAGAACAAGAATCGCGATTTGACTTTGTCGCAAAAAATTTGGCCCACCCTAGTGTACCTACCTATATACATATATAATTTTGACCTCAAGTGAATATCGTCACCTAAAATGTAAAAGGTCAACACAGACAAGTTCAAAATCCAGTTGCTGATTGATTATGGTGCACTAGACTAAATTATATATCCCTACAAAATATTTAACTTATATATAGAAATAAGTCTATAGTTGCGTTCTTAGCAAGAGAAAAAAATATGTCCTTTAAAGCTAAAATATTTTTAATTATACGTTTTTTGCTTTCCATGTAAAAAAAAAGCTTCGTTACGCCCTTTTGAATTTTAGGTGAAAATATTTAAGAATCCTTTAAATATTTCCTTTTGAAAATATATAATTAATATGTTTCTTAGTTTATGGTGCAAATATATTCATCTAAGTGTAAATATTTTTTTTTTTTTTAATTTTGCGTCATATTGAGCACAAGTGTACAGAAGGGTTAATTTCGATTTTGTTTCTTTAAGTATATCTATTCAAAAAATCTGACTTTTGACCATAGCGGGAAACGAGGGACGTTGGTCAACTTTGGTAAAATTTCAAAAATATCGTTCTGTAATCAGTTTGTGTTAAAAGTTATAACTCATTCATACTGAACCCAAAACTAGTAGTTTTTAAATTTATTTTGTTTTCGATTGTCAAATCCCATACCAATTCCAAATCGAAACTTAAAAAATAATAACTTCTAGTTTTGGGTTTAGTATGAATGAGGCTTTTTGCTCAATAACAACATTTTTTAAAAAAACGTACAAAAAGTCGTGTTTTCGCCTTTTTTTTTACTAAATCGCCATCAAATTTCATATGAGTAATTTTTATATATAAATGAAAAAATTTGCCAAACGGAAACTCTTAAAATTTATTTTGAATATTCTTTACAACGCTAAACAACTCTAATATGTTTTTTAAACAAATTTATTTATTGAAAAAACTTTATTAACACTTCAAATGCTATCCATTCTTTCATTTCAGTTCTTCCAGAACAACCCATCATTCTAGATAGATGGGGTCGTCAATTAAATGGTACAAAATTAGGGCCCAAACAGGAAGGTGATGATATTGTTATAACCTGTCGGGTCGTGGGAGGTAAGTTTTTCTTTTAATATTACCTTCATAAGGAAACAATTATCAAATAAAATTGAAACTATAGTGTATTTGTGTGTGAACAATATGCTTTAAAAGGTACCTACTTTTGAAAAAAAAAAAAAATAAATTACATGTGATAAAATTGCAAAAAAAAGTTTGTGAGGTTGCATATGGTGAAATTTGTATTAATGTATACATACAGTGAATTCTCGATTAAATGTATAATTCAAAAAACCTATTTTAAAGTTTTATTTCTTACAAAAAAAAAAAAATAATATTTAATTTTTGCAATCATTGTTTTCGAAATTTATTAAATTGTTTAATTATTAAATAAACGGGAATCCACTGTATTAACAGGAATGTTTTTTTTTTTTTTTTTTTGTATATTTGTATATATACCAGTCTGCTAGTAATTTAAGAATTCAATTTCCCTTTTAATTTCCCAAAAGCATTAAAAGCACACATATGTATACCAAACCACATTCATGTACCATATACACCATTCTGCCGCACTGATGAACTCATAGACTTTGGTAGCAACACAAATAAAAATAAACTACCGAAAAAAATTGTTTTCTGTACGGATTTTTTTAAACAATTTTTTGTTTGTTAAGAAATAAAACGTATTCAATATATACATTTTTTTGCTTTCATTTCTTTTTATGTATTTTTTTCCAAAAAAAAAAAAATTCTATAATGTCTGCTGTTGCTGCTAAATTTTTGTTTCTTCTGTGGCCAACCATGAAATCCTTCCTTGTGCTCACACTAAAAAAATGGATAAAAAATCTGCTGCATACCAAACAAATAACCACATTAACGTTACAACACGAACATATAGGACGCCCCCAACCACAAGTGCGATGGCTCGTAAATGGTCTTCTGGTCGACAACCAATATGAACACAATTCCGGTGATGTTATCGAGAATCGTTTACTTTGGCCATCAGTTCAACGTACTGATTTAAATTCCGTATTCACATGCCAAGCATTGAATACGCAATTAGATAAACCTAAGGAAAAAAGTTTTATCTTGGATATGCATTGTAAGTATTAAAAAAAAAAAAAAAGATTTTCTTCTAAATGGTTGTTGTAGAAAAAAGGGGAGCAACAAATTTGACTAGTTCACTAAAAATACAGCAAAAAAAAAAAAAAAAAAAAATTAAGGCAAAAAAGAAAGATTGTTAAAAAATTGCTTTTAATCGTTAGTTTGGTAACAAGGGAGCACAAAAAAAAAATGTTTTATAGAAAGTTTAGGTTTTTTGTGCAAATACCCTAGAATAGTTTTCCACCAGCATTTTGGGAAGTTATGTGAATTTATGGTGTATTAAGATTTTAATTTTTATTAAGTTTCTCTTTTTTTTCGTTGTTAATTCATGACTATCAGCTTCACTGTGGGTTTTAATAGACTTTTCAGCTAATGTGGCCATGGGGATTTAAAATGATGAGAAGTTTTAAACTTTTTGCTTTAAAGAAATTGACTTATTGTTAGTATGTATTTTGGCAATGAAATGACCCCTTTTTAGTAAAGGGGTCATTTTAATAAATACAGAAAGTTCTGTTTAATATTCCAGCAAAAGCACACACTACCAGACAATATTGGTTCATGCAATAGTTTACACTTGACTTCACTGCTGAAATTTACAGGACCCCAGGTATCCCTGGGTGCACTTAGGGATAAAAGTATCATCATATTTATGAAATAGTTGTATTGGAAAAAAGTCTATAAAGAATTATCATATTTATGAAGTTTTCAATAATATAAAGCGTGTTAGTTTACTTACTACAAGTTACTACTTTTACTACAGCTGGAAAAAATCAATGCAAAAACTAAACAAAACTTTTCAATTATAGTAAAAGTAGTAAGAATTTCGAGTAAACGAACACACTGATAATGAAATTTTTCATAAAATTTTATGAAACACGTTTTTGTAATCAGTGTGTTCATTTAGTCGAATATTTTACTAATTTTACTACAGTTGGAAAGTTTGTTTATTTTTTGCATAGAACATTTTCAGTTGTAGTAAAAGTGGTAACATGTAGTAAATGAACAAGTTTAGTATCTTGATCATTTCGCAAAAATTTCAATAATTTTTTTCTTTGGAAAACAACTCATATCTCATAAATTATAAGAGATATGTAAAAACGAAATTTTTCTAACCCAATAAAGTACACTAATAGAAAAATGCATGCAAACATTTTAGTTAAAACTACTAGAAACTAGTTAAAAATTACCATGTAGAAAAATTGCTGAAATTATCAGTTTTTTTTACTAAATACTAGTAAGATAAGAAGAGAAAAAATAAAACTGTTAAATTTACAGAATTTTAGTTATATTTAGTTAATTGAAAATGGCAAATTATACTCTAAGATCTACCAGAAATTTTGCTAAATATTGTTAGATTAAATGCAGCAAAAAGAAGCTGTTATATCTACAAAATTTTGTTATTTTAAAGCAAAATTTAGTTGAATAAAAATCGCAGCCTATCTTGCTAAAATCGACAGAAGTATTTGCTAAACAAAATTGTAAACTGTTGATTTCAGAAGACTTGATTATTATTTGCATTAAAAAATAATCACAAAAAAACTTTAAAAATTTTTAATATTTTTTATAACTTTTAGTCTACTAAGTACCCAGTGTAGAAAATCACTACCAGATATGTGGTTATGTAACTACATACTTGGTAATGGTAACTAGTTACTTTTGTTATTACATTTCTTATTACCTTTATATGGCGATGTCGCGAAAAATAATGAGTTATGGTTACACACCAGCATACGAAAAATCAAAAAATATATCGTTACCTATGTGCTTACCAGTACTGACAAAAATAATGAGTCTAAAAATAGATTTTCAAAAAATAAATTATATAAAAAAAAAATATTTGTTTTTCAAATAAAATTTGATGGTGCGTAATTGATCAATCTACAGATTGCCAGTCAGCTCTACCATCTGAGCTATTTATTTTTTAAATAAAATTTGCTGTTGCGGGAGTCGAACCTGGGTCTACAGATTGCCAGTCAGCTCTACCATCTGAGCTATATCGATATGTAATATTTAATAGATAAAAACATAATTGACCTGCTGCACACAAGTAAGCTTACTCGCTAATATACAAAAAAATATGTGGTTACATATATCCTTACCAGTATTTAAAAAATATTGAGTCTAAAAATAGATTTCAAAAAATTTTCAAAAAAATCTAGAAAATTATTTTCTATTTGAAATAATGATAAAAATAAGTCATTATCAGTAACTCATAATTATATGTTTTAAAATATGCAGAAGGTAAGTGGGTGTCATTACTGGTAGTCCAAAAAATATGTCATTACCGTTTCTTCACTGGGTATTTACTAAATTTTTTTTTCCCGGTCAAAAAAACATTATATGTAGCTTACGTAGTCATATCTCATTTGATATAGATCGACATATGAGTACACACATAGGTATCCAGTAATATCCACTAATATCCAATCAGATCCCTCAAATATATTACAGGATTAAATAATATCCAAATAGATCTCAACATTGGGGGCTCCAATAATATCCAATAATATCATATTAAGATCCTGATAGATCCTAAAAAAAATTTCCCATGGGATTAATTTACATCCAATTAGATACAAACGGATAAGCTAATTTTGGCAGATCGAATTGGATAATTTGAGATCAAAATGTATCCTACACTCAAAAAAAAAGTCAGTAAAGTCAGCAAAAAATGTTGCTGTGTCAGCAAATTTTTAGTCAGGAGCGTGCTTGCAAAAAAGTTGGTAATTTCAGCAAAAGATTTGCTGAAAATCAGCGAGCTGATTTTTACCAAAAAAATAGTAATCTTCAGGAAAAGTTTTGCTAACACTTAGTCGACTGCAAATGAAAAAAATCCTTGCTAAAATCACTAAATTTTTTGCTGAATATTAGTAGACTGAAAAAAACTCAAAAAACTTGTAGCGACATTTTACTTTAGTTAATTTATTTGCTGAAAATTTAAATATAGAATATGTGTAGAGTTGTTTTTCTTTTTTTGTCATTTCCGTTTCCAGACAAGCTGCGACATCTACATCTTGTCTATCTGGTTGTCGTCCACGCTATGCATGCGGTTCTCAGCACAATTTTTGCAGCAAAATAAATTAGTAAAACATTAGTTCAAAATTAGTTTAGTGCTAAAAAAATATAACTAAAATTTTTGCTGAAAACGGAATTTCAGCAAAAAAAATTGCTGAAAACTAGTACACTTGATATACAAGACGTTTTACTAATTTTTCTACTAACTTATTTTTTTGAGTGTATGATATATTTGGAATTCTTTAAATTTTAAAAAAATTTTAAAATAAAACAAAAAATTAAAAAAAACATTATTTAAAAAATATTTATTTCATTAAATAAAAACAAAAAAAAATGCCGTCGGCAGGATTTGAACCCAGGTTGCTGGCGTTGTAGTCGGCCACTTAACTCACTCAGCCAAACACTGCTATACAACATGACTGACTATATGAGACAACATTGTTCGTGTTACTGAGTTAGATATAATTATATAAATTTATATATATAGATGACTTAGAAAAAATAAATTAATAACATTCTTTCAAAAAAAACAAAAATTAAAAATCTTAATGTTTTCCACTGACGGAAATTTTTTGGTCAATAAGATAAAAAAATTTTTGTTGAAGGGTCAAGGCACCGATTTATATGGCTCAAAAATCTAAATATCAACAGTCTGTATTTGCAAAATTAATAATGGGATGACAATATACATGTTATTTAAAAGGTAATATAAATGTATTTTAAATAAGGTATGACATATATAAGCTTAGCAATCCTTTGGAAAAAATACTCTTATCCAACACTTTTTCGAAAAAAAAAAAATGTACAAATATTACAAAAAAAAATTATTTCGCTCTGGAAGAACTCAAATTCAGAACTTTAACGAAATTATTATATATAACGATATCTAATTATATATTTAAAGTACTATTAATTGAAAACATAATTTGCAGATGTTGTTGACACAAAATGGTTTAACCTTTTTAAGATCTGTAAAAAAAAAATATTTATAAGTAAATCAAGTTGAGTTAAAAAAAGTAAAAAAAAATTTTTTTTTTGTGCCCGAGCTGGGATTTGATAATAGTACCTCAGTCACATATATAATTATGTGTGGGGTTATATATGACAATATATAATAACATATTAAAATATTATTAATTCTAAGTTGCAGTAAACATAACTTTCAGGTGCTGTTGGCAGTAAATGGGTTAATTTTTTTAAGATCTGTAAAAAGAATATTTACAAGTAAATTAAATTGACCCGAGTAAAAACAGTTACATATAGTCGTATAAAATGTGATTAACTTATATCGGTATAAATATACAGTTTCATCCGAAAAATGGCCCGATGTTATTGTATCAGTTGTGTATCAGTTTTCATCTAATTGTATCAGTTAGGATCTCAACTAATAAAATTATACATTAATCAGATGAAATTATATCCCATTTTTAACCTGATACTATTTTATCAGTTTATATCTAATGGTATCTGTTTAGATCGTAGTTGGTACAATTTTATATAAATAAAATATATTTGTATCCGACATTTGCCTTATATAATTGTATCAAAGTTTTAAAGCAGATATAATTGCATCAGGTCAAAATGCAGATATAACTATATAAGTTTGTATAAAAATTTATCTATTTGGATCTACACTAATACCATGCGACATAAACCGATAAAATTGTATCAGGTCAAAAATCAGATAAAATTTCATCTGATTACTATATAATCTAATCAGTTAAGATCTAAAATGATACAATTAGATAAAAAGTGATAACCAACTGACACAATTATATCGGGCCATTTTTCGGATGAAATGCTATATGGATCACATTAAGTTATATATTACCATATAAAGCTCCATATTAGTTTTTTTTAATAGGGGCGTTAAAAAAGTAAAAAAAAAAAAAATTTTTTTTTGTGCCCGAGCTGGGATTCGATAGTAGGGTCTCTCAGGTAATATGTGACTATATATAATTATATATTAAACACATAGAAAATATTACTGATGTGGGACCATATATAACCATATCCAAAATTTTATTGTTAATCTTGCACCATATATGGAATCATATATAATCATATCTTATATCATTTAATGTAATATATAATCATATATACAAATATCTTACATCATACAACCAAAAAAATTTTATAAGAGGGCATATATTACTATATCTCAAAATATATGGCTTATATGCCACCATATTTGATCATATATTATGTTATATATGATCATTTATAATTATATATGACAACAGATCTGTCATATCTCATTATGTATAGCATATATGGTTGATATCTAATTTTATAAAAGACAATATATAAAAATATATGGTTGTATAAGGTACCATATAAGAAACATATAATTATATATGGCTATTCATGACAACATATATACTCACATATTATAAGATAAAACAAGATATTACTATATACGACTTTATATACATTTTTTTGATCGGGTTGCCAACTTTAGCAAGTTAAATTTTTATTTTCTATTAACAAAGATTTAACTCAAATATAACTAAAATTCTGTATATTTAAGAGTTTAATTTTTGCTGTTCTTATCTTACTAATATTTAGCAAAAATTATCTGCTAATTTCAACAGTTGTCCGGAAAGGTCGCTTTTAACTAATTTTTTATAGCCAGTGACAAAAATACAAACAGGAAAGTGATGGCAATTCACTCTAACGGGTGGTAAAAGTACCGGCGAAAAGTGCTTTCCCATTCCCAAAAGGATAACATCATTAGACAAAAGGACCGGCAGTTCAAAAAGCGGCGGAAAAAATTTGAAACGTTGCCAAAACGCTGGCAAAACCAATAAATAGGTGGTCTGGAAATATAAAAAAAGTTCATATGTATTTTTTTGGTCCTACCTTGGTTTGAACCTAGGCCGTCAGATTGGCAGACGAGACACATAATAAGTACCGAAACGAATAACGGTAAGGGTAACGGTATCACATTTTGTTTGTTTCGGTAACTGTATTTAAGGCTGTTTCGGTAACGGTATACCATTATCCAAATAGCAATACCGGTACGTACCGGTGTTATTGCGTTTAAAATACAAAAAACATGTTAAAATATAGCATATTTTTAATTTTGAAAGCTAAAAATACAATTAATTAGAAATTTATTAATTTAGCTCGAGGCCAATTTCCTTATTATGAATTAACATAATAGGTCCTTTTTTCAAAAATTGCAATTTTTCTTCATCAGGATACTCTCCTGACAAATACTTCACAGAGTTTTTGCTTTCAAAAACCTCTACACTTTCAGCAATGAACAGACAATCGTTTCGGGGATTTTCCAGGTCCACTTTATCAGTTTTCTTTAGAAAGTGATGGCAGTAGTGCATTGCAAATTGAAGCATCAAAATCTCATATTACATGTAGTCTGCTACATCAACAAAATGCGAATGGAGCAAACAATAAAATATATTTTCCAAGTCTTCTGCAAAGCATAATCAACAACAGAAATATTATGAAACTTGTTTGTTTTTGTATTTCATACCATCGGTATAAATAAATACAAATTTTATTTTTACCTTACTTCTTTGTTCCTACAGGAAGAGGCAAAAACATTTTTTCTCCGTCTCATGAGTGTTGTCAAAATGTTGGTTTTTAATTTTTGTTTCAAAATAAAAATTGTTTTTTTTTCAACGTTTTTAATTGATTAATTAGAAATTTATTAATTTAGCTCGAGGCCAATATCCTTATTATGAATTAACATAGCAGTTTTTGAAAAAAGTTCCGGTGAAACGGATTTTAGATATCTCTTATTTCTCAATTCTTTTGTACTGAGTGAAATGGTTGATAGAGTTAGGTAAACCACACTTCATAACTACACGGTATTCAAAGCTGAAGGTTCTAAGGTCTTTGAAAGTGGGAAAGTAAAAAAAAATACTTGAAATTTACAAGAGTTTTTTACACGTTTTTTCATTTATTTAATTTTTTTACTTACATTTTTTGCCCTACGGATCCAAATCAACACAAAATTCAGTCAGTAGACTTGGCGGATAAACTTTTAATATTCGCAGTATTTGCTATGGGATGCGTGTGTAATTTGTTACAGTCTGAGGTATATCAAGTTAATGTAGGAATCAAGAACTGGATACTTTTAGCGTTATAATTACCGTAAATTTTTTGAAAATATTTTTTTTTTGAGTTTGACATTAGCAATTATTTTTAAACTTAAACTTAAATAAAACTTTCTAGTCAAAAAGGTATTAAACAATTTTAAAACACAAAAATTTTATGAGTTTTTCAAAATTTTTTCGAAAATTGGAAACTTTTTTTGGCAATAAAAATTATTACTTGAGTTGTGTTAAACATCTGCAGTTAATCGTGACGATGAATAAATTGATAAAATCCAAGAAAATACAAATTTTTTAATTTCTAGCCGACTAGTGGGGCATTTTTTTAAAGCTCATTTTGCTTTGAGACATCTATAGCGATAAACGACTTCCGCCGAAATCTTCAGCAAATGAAAGTATTTAATTAGCATTAAAATAAAACCCAAAAGGAATTGAAAAATTTTAAGGACTAAAAAAGATATAGAGCAAACAAAATTTTCCTAACCTTAGAAAGCATTTTTATATAAAATATTAAATTTTACGAATTTGAAGGTATTGGATAACGGTTACCAGTATAGAAATAAACCTAAGCCAAAAAACATATCTTAAAGTCACCGAAAAATTGTATATTCCAAAAAAATCACGGTTTCTTTTTAAATTCTATACTCAAAAAAATAAGTTAGAAGAAAAACTAGAATAACGTCTTGAATATCAGATCAAGTATACTAGTTTTCAGCAAATTTTTTCCATTCAAATAATTTTGAGATAGTGGCTTACTGATTTATTTTGCTACAAAAATGGTGCTGATTAACTCATTTATTTGTAGTGTGGACGACAACCAGATAGCAAAATGTAGATGTCGCAGCTTGTGTGGATTTAGTGCAGACAACGGAAATGACAAATATAAAAACCACTTCCACAATTTTTAGATTTAAATTTTAAGCAAATAAATTAACTAAAGTACAATTTTCTATTATTCAGCAAAAAGCGTTTTTGGTTTTAGCAAGGATTTTTTTCCATTGTCAATCGACTAAATGTTATCACAACTTATGCTGGAATTACTATTTTTTTTTTATTTTAACTTTATTAACTAGCCGATATTTGCTAAAAATCAAACAGAAACACTCTTAAATAAAAACAATAATTTGCCACTTAATTACACCTTCATTTCCACAACATTTTTCTATCTCTACTGATCGTAACATAAATTTCAAAATAAAAAAGAAAATAAAGTAATTTGTCTATTGACTTGAGGTATTTAACACAACAGAAAACTTATTTGAAATAAAGCGAAGTTTTTATACTAAACCCATGTATTTTAAAACATTAACTCCTACTTTCAACACATGCAAAAATTTAAATAATGAAAAATAAATACAATATTTTTAGTTAAATGTTGCAAGTTTTTCACAACAAACATCTAGACAGCAACAAATTGTATGATACAATTTACTGAGGGCAAAAACAACAATCACAAAAAAACTTAATATATTTACAGTAAAACCGCTTGAAGTGAAAATAATTGACCCGCCTAACTCAATGGTAGCTGATAGACGATATGAAGTTACATGTGAATCAACCGGTTCTAGACCAAATGCCATTATTACATGGTATAAAGGAAAAAGGCAATTACGACGAACGAAGGTAAGTTCTACTTTTTTTTTATTATATTCTTGTTTGTATCGATAAAAGTACTCGTATAGATAAGTGTATATATGTGAAATATAATAGACTATTTTATGTAGATATTGGTATAGTAATAGTAGGCACTATGGGGCCGAAATATTTTTTGGGCTAACAAAACTCTTTGCGAATTTAAAAAACTAAAAAGAAACCTTTGTGTTGGGTGCACACGATAATCAGCTCTGATGTTTTCTCCTAAAATTACGAAATTATATTTCTTAAAAAATATATAACCGTGAAAGATTTAACATTAAAATTTAAAAACCAAGAGCTTTTTGCATGCAAGTTTGGTCACAAAAACTTACATACAGAAAACTTCAAAAAACTTTTTCTCCTTTTAGAGCACTTCGGAATAGTGATACCTAAGTGGGCATACGTATATTACAACTATAACTTACGTCTAATTCTTTTTGTGTTTTTGATTTTCTCTTAAGCACACCTAACATTAGTTAAAACCTAAATTTCATTTTAATCATTTTATAGACAATTTCTGACACAAATGTATTTTAGTTCATTCGAATTTTGGATCAAAACATTAGTTTGCTTTCAGTCATACTGTCGACATGCCTGATTTTAATTAAATGTAATAATAATATATATAATAGTGCATTTTCTTCCAAAGCTCGATAAAATACTTTTATTTCTAACTTTTTGGCATTCAGCTCTATAGTATCCTTTATTGTTTGCTAAAATTGCAAATGTGTATTACGGTTAAAAAAAAAAG
The DNA here is from genome assembly GCA_949987735.1 of Leucophora obtusa. NCBI lineage: Eukaryota > Metazoa > Arthropoda > Insecta > Diptera > Anthomyiidae > Leucophora > Leucophora obtusa. The sequence goes on along the minus strand of OX465298.1, from coordinate 37,618,779 downwards.
TTTTAAACATGTATATTGTAACATCTTCCTATACATTACCTACACTCAAAATATAAAGTTTGTCCAAAATATATGAATATAAAATTTGTCTCTTAAACTGTTTCTAATTTTGGGAAAAATTCATTAGGATTACATGATGAAAGTATCGGTATTTGATACAAATATAAAAAAATTAATACCAACAAGCTTGCTTGTTTACTTACTACAAGTTACTATTTTTACTGCAGCTGGGGAAATTCAATAAAAAAAGTTAAAAAAAACCCTTTCGAATTGTAGTAAAAGTAGTAAGAAATTCTAGTAAACAAACACACTAAATATGTCATCCGTTTTTAAAACTGATCATAGGTTGGCAACCTAATCGATGTTTTCTTTGTGAGTTTGGTTTAAAACACAATTGTATCAGTAATACATTCGATTGTGATAACCAAACAATTGAATTGCTCCTACCTAGGGTTGCCGGCCAAAAAATGGGTACATCTAGAATAAAAAGTCACTAAAATTATGAAAAGGGAAAGTACACTTTTTTCATTAAAAATTTATTAAAATTCAGTACATATAAGTAACAATTTATGTGAATTTTAATTTCTTAGCCATTTTTACCTCCAAAATATTACAAATCCAAAATAACCCTTTGTTTAGATTTGTTCTGGTCAGTAAATTAAGTTAGGCGAATGCCGTGTACCTTGGTAATTTTGAAAAATGTGTGTTCATATCTCTAAGAATAAGCCAGTTCAAAAATCTTTAAATGCATAAAGATTATTTTTGGTATTGCTACAGATCGCGTTAACTATTGGGTGTATAACTTAAAAATGCACGATTCACAACAGATGACAAACCTGGTTTGTGTCTTTAATAAATTATATGGTAAAGATCTGTCATTTATTTTTACTTAGTCATTGAACCAGTGGCGGTTCCAGCTTTCGATTTGGGGGGGGGGGGGGGGGAATTTAAAAATTTTGTTTATTACTCATACGTCACGTGTAATCAACAGGGTTGCTATATCAGCCGAAACATTTATCATTAACTACTTGTCAACCCATTTTTGCCCACTTATCGTTCCAATGAGAATATTCCCAGCAAAAATGTGGAAGCAGTAAAAACGTTGACTGCTTCCTTACTGCTACTTTTACCGCTTCTAAAAATATATAGCTTCGTAAAGAGCACTAATGAAAGGCCTAAATTGATTTATCGTTTACATCGCTTTTTGCTGTGCTTTTCAAGAAGGCATGAAATGAGCAATTCATTTTGATTGTTTAAATATTTTTGTGGTTCTTTTATCGACATTTTTTAAAATGCTGAAAAAGTTATTTTAATGAAAATAAGAGGTTTTACAAAAATAAGAGGCATTTTTTCTTCACAGAAAAAATCATGCCTTCTCATGCTTTTGAGAAGGCATGCTTTTAAATAGTTGAAAAGCTTTATAATATGCACTTCCGAGAAGGCATGAATTATCGACATTTTAAAAGAAAAACAGGAGCACTAATTAAAAGCGATGAATTTATGCTTTTTCGGATCTCGAAACAAGTGCTTTCACGCGAGCTATCTCGAACAAAAATCAGGCATGATATCATCAATAATGCAATCGCTTCACTGCTCAACTTTCCCGGACAAAACTGCTGCCAAGCAAGCAGTAATTTCTGCTGGGTTGTGACCACCTTCGTATTGTTTACCTTTGTGTGAAAAAAATCATGTTAGTGTGAAAAATTCAGCTTAGACAGAAATTGAGTAATTTTACAGAAGTAACGAAAACCTTTTGTGGTTTTTTTAGAACAATCGATTATGTGCCATTTCACTTAAGTAAAAAATTTTCAAACAAAATTTCTTTCATACCTAAGTTATATTTAACATAAAATTCGTTTTTAGTTCTGATTATCAAAATATTCCTTTTATTGGATGGATTTAAAAAAACTTAAATTATACTTTTATTTTAATATATAAATATATTATATATATTGGAAGCTCTTCATCTCTCACCAATTTTTATCTGTCCTATATCTTCTTTTGAAAGAAAGTAGCAAATTAATTAATATGACGAATTTTTTAAGTTTTGCTTCTTTTTAAAAAACAAAAAAATGCAAAAGTAAACATATCCGAAGAAAAACCTAAAATTTATTCTGATCCTTCAATACAACACTAAAAGTATTATATGCATGATATTAATGAATGTTTGCATAAAACCAATGATGTTGCACTTGAACTTTTCCATTGAAACTTTTGATTGCATTAAAGAATTTTTCAAAAAAGTGAAAAATTTCATTTTATTTATTAAAAGTTTCATCCACTCATTGAAAAAGTTTTATTAAATCGGGAATCACAAAATATATAAAATATATAAAATCAAATTTAAGAAATTTTTCATTTATTTTGTGAATAAAACTTCATTGGTTTACTGAAAAATTCCATAAAAACTCGTCCACTAAAATTTCTTCTGTGTATTTATCTCAATATATATATATTTTGAAAATATTTGCCGAATTGTATTTTACAACATGTATAATTTTAAGATTATAGGAATTTATTTTTATGAAAAATATTGCCGATTCTGAGGACTGTTTTATAATAAAATCTCTAACAATTTCTTTAAAAAATTTTAAGATTCTAATAGCAATTTATTACGATAACTTTTAGATTTTGAGAAATTCATCCCTAACATTCAAAAGAATTTTTTGAAGAAATATTACTCGAATTGTGAGGACTCTTCCGTAGAAAACCACTTAGATTTCCTGGATATTTATTTTAAAGAACTCGTTTAATTAACGTTACCGTATAAGAAATCTTCCTGATTCTTAAAATACATTTTTCTATATAAAATTCCTCTATGAATTGCTACATTAAATCAATGAAATTTCGCTGGAATTCGTCCGTTGAAACTTTTCATTGATTTTATGCAGTTTTTCATAAAGTTTTAACAGCAGTTTCAAAATATTTATTAAAAATTTCATACAGCCAATAAAAGAGTCTCATTAAAAAGGGGTTCATAAAATTTACGAAGCTTTTCATTCACTTAAAATAATACGTCAGTAAAAAATCTCTCAAACGAGTTTCAAATGGATTTGACTAATTTTTAACAAATTTTTAGTTGAAACACTGATTTAGACAAAAATTTTAGTTATCTTCATTTAACACAATACTAAAAATCCTAAGTATTTTAACTTATTTTGAGTGTTATTACCCGGTAAATGTCCCCATCAATATATCCTATTTTGAGTGTATTATTTAAGAAATTGTTCCTCCACTTCAAGAAAAAAACTTCTTTAGCTTAGTTAAAATTTTCATTAAAACTTAAATTTCTATCTGTGTAGGAGAGAACAATCTAAGAATTTTTTGTTATATGCACCACGAGGCTTGTCTGAATTAAAATTAATTGATTACTGAGTGCTCTCATATGTCATTTTTTGACACAACACACTAACTTCGAGAACCACGAAACTGTTATGCTCCATAAAAACAGAATTATTTTTCACAATAATCAATTTCTTGTAAAAAATTTGGGTAAAATTTTTTTCGAGCATATTATAATCATAAAAAATTATGACTATATTTGAAGTTTCAGTGTACATACGATAATTTTAAAAGAGAAACAATTGTAGAGTCTGCAAAATAAAAGTCCCCAATTAAAAAAAAATAGATTTGCGAAAATGTTTCTTTAACAAATTTTTAAAAATTTCTTACTTGAAGCTCATTAATTTGTTTCGATTTTACATATAAACAAAATGTTTTTCACGATAAAGTGTTTCATATGAAAATTGTGTATAATTTTTTTTTCAGCAAATTTAATATAAAAGACTATTATTTATCTGGTGAAAAATTCACGTGTTTGTTGGAATAACACCTTTATAAAATAAAAAATGTTTTCATTCACAATCTAAATAACCATTTGAGTCCTTTAAAGTTGAAGTTCGAGTGAAGTTTTTTCAGGGGAAAAGAAGAAAAATTTCTAAGGTTCCTGTAAAAATGTAGTTTTTGAAGCGTTCGCCCTATATATAGAATCTTCGATTTTTACAACTATATAATCTTCTATAAAAAAATGTCCTTACGAAAAACATTTAGGTTGTTCATAAGGGGTGTGCTATATGTTGTATCGTTGTATCATCCTAACAAAAAACAGAGTTGTTAAAATTTTTATTTGTATTTAACAACGATTTTCTATTCAGTTTTCTATCGGTTAGCACACTCAAACATAGAACACTAAACATACGTAAAAATGTTGTATCGTGTTATTCTCAAATGTTGTTTTTTAGGATCTGATGCATCTGAGTATAGGGGAGACTTTTTGTTAAATTGATTTAGAACTGTTTTGAACTTCGGAAAAATTTTGTTCCCATCTTGCTTCCTGTTTTAATTTTTTTTCGTTTATTTTTATTTTTCCCTTTTTTTATTTTTCCTTTTCCGCTTTTTCCTTTTCCGCTTTTTCCTTTTCCGCTTTTTCTTTCCCTTTTTTCTTTTCTTTTTTTTATTTTCTTTCCTCTTTTTTTCGTTTTCGATTTTGATTTGGGGGGGGGGGGAATTTCCTATTCCCCCCCCCCCCCCCTTGAAACCGCGCATGCATTGAACCAAGTAGTGTAAACAAAAACGTTTTTTTTTTTTTTTTTGCTTCGAAAATGTCGAATTTTGTGCCAGCAAAGCATCATTTGCGGAAGGTTTTGCTTTACTTTTCAAATTTGAAAAAAAAGTGCAACTAAAGCTCATTTTTACATCAAATCATTACTGGCGGTGATAAATGGATCCAGTAAGACAACCCGAAGCGCAAGAAATTGTGTGTGAAAACCGGACAACCAAACAAATCAACGCCGAAGCAGAATGTCCATGGCGCTAAGGTAATGCTCTGTAATTGGTGGGCCAGAAGGGTCCCATCTGTTATGAGCTGCTGAAGTCTGGCCGGACGATCAAAAGGGATCTTTACCGAACATAATTGATCCCTTTGAAGCGAGTATTGGCCGAAAAAACATGCAATATGCGACCAAACATAAAGTTGTAACATCCCATCATCACAACGCTCGGCTACGTGTAGCAAGACCGGTTAGAAACTATTTAGAAAATAGTGGTTGGGAAGTTTTGCCTCACTCGCCTTATCGCTGGTTGATTTAAGTAGCAGCTCGCGCTCTCGTGAGCATAAACTAGACTCAAAAGCGACTGCATTTTAAAAAGACCACATTGCCCATAAGGAACTAATATCCGCAGAACAAGACCCAAACCGAAATATTAAGCTAGCGGATAAGATCACCTTATCTTACCCCCGATAGGTAGTCTAGAATATGATCGCCTAAAGTCCCATGTCGGATGCCCTGTAGCGCCTGGCAATCACAGAGGAGATGACACACCGTCTCCTCTTCACCTAGAATGCCACATATATCACGTAGTGATATACGATGCCTCATCATAAAAATAATCAGGCCACGTAGGTTTCGCGGTCCTGCAAGTGTCCAGACCGGTTTATCTCCTCCTCGACTTTTGGGAATCAAGGACCAGAGACCCATATCAAAAGTAGACAGTTCTTCCCTGTACTGTCTGATGAGAATAGATGATGTAATACATAAGCGCCGCCTGTCTATCAACAAAGATACCCACGGATCCATGAGCCCCGACCGCACATAATAGCCTACAGGCTTCCCTGATAGCCAGAATCTCTGCCTGAAAGACACTAGCATGAAGGAGCTCCGTATGTCGCACTCACAGCAGCAAACACCAAAGTACACTCTGATGTCGAATTCCTTCATTGTATCCCTCCTGTTCCATTCCCTTCTGGAAGGGAAATTGACCCGATGGCGACCCCTACGTTCTGGAAAAAAAATTTGTTCAAACCTCATTGCAAAAATTCTTCATATTGGAGGGTGTACGGCACACTTTTTTTTTTTTGCCTGTAAGGTGGTACGGTCTATAGTTTACTGGAACCCTACCATTAAATAAAATGTTTCAATATACATTTTTAATTTTGTTAATTTTTAAATTTAGCTTATTTACAAAAAATTGTTGTTGGCCGATCAAAATCCCATTTAGGTGTCAATATTTCTAATATAAACGATGTGGATTTCTTATTGGCTCTCAAATTGAAATCCAGTGAACACGTTAAAAGTTTAAATTCATTATAAAGTGTAATCATTTTAATAACACAATCTGAAAGCTTTGTGCGATATCCATCCTCAATAAGTAGAAAAGAGCAAGTATAAAAATATAGAAGAATATTTAAATTCAAAGTGAAAGTCCGTTTTTAATCAAATTGGTAATCCAATTACTCCAATGTCACATAATACGACTACCCAGGTAGAAAATTACAAAGGGGCCAGCACTGGCAAAGCACCGAAATGGGTGGTATGTGTGCTTGTTAACAACGCTTTCCCAATGCCCAAATGATAACACCGTTCCACGGTGGTGCCAATGCTTTACAAAGCCCTGGGAAAGCACCCATAAACATAAAATTAAAATTCTTTGCCAACGCTCAAATAAAAAAAAATTAAGTGCTTTCGTGATACCCAAATGATAACACCGATCTATTTAATGCTTTGCAAAGTATTGAGATAGCACCAAGAAACACAAAAATCAAGCGTTTTCCCTGCCACCAAATTATGAGCCGTCATCACTGAAGAATTTTAAATTACTCTAAAAATAGGTTATTCTCGTGGAGTCAAAAATTATTTAAATATTCACTCGTTTTTTGAGCTTTTTTTCAAAAACAAAATAATATGGGTTTTCATATAAACTCGTATACTTCTCGCAAACAATTAGGTTATTTATAAGAGGTGTGTGCTATCTGTTGTATCGTCCTAACAAAAAACAGAGTTTTTCAAGTTTTTATTTGAGTTTAACAACGATTTTCTACTGGGTTTTCTATCTGTTAGCACCCTCAAATATAGGATACTAAACGTACTTAAAAATGCTGTATCGTGCTATTCTCAAATGTTGTATTTTTTCAATTTAATTTTTAACAATTTTATACAACAAATAGCACACCCCTTGTGAACGACCTTAATGTAAACCTGGGGGCAAATTACCGCAGTCGTGATCGAGTTTTATTCGAAAGCAATTATTGTTACCTAAAACATTAAAAAGATTAAAATTAGGTTAGAGGTGAAGCATTTTATCCCTTTATTACAAATATAAGTTAAAGTTGTAACAATATTTATTCGTGTTCTCTTATTTTCACTTTAAAAACGTGATTGTTGTACAATTTCGAACGCTTTCGACTACGGGAATCTGGCCCCTGGTATATTTATGAGTTTAATGTCAAAATCCTTACATAAAAAATAAGGTTTGTATTTATACAAGATTTACAAGGAATTTACGAATTTATATGAAAACCCCTAATGTTTTAGAAAAACAGGCGCTGGGAAGTCACCCTTTGCAAGCGTTGGTAAAGCGTCCAAATTTAGTGCTTTGCCAGTACTTCTTTTTGTAAGACCGCGGTCTACTTGTGCTTTGCCAGTGCTTCTTTTTTGTTACCACACATAATTTCTACCTGGGTAGTTTTGTAAAGATAACCGGAAAATAAATAAAAAATTCCACTTTTGTACACAAAAAGAGTTATAAGTGAAAATGTGACTAAAGGGGGTTATCGACCATAGAAAAAATTTTGTTTAGTATTTTTTATATACTTTATCTGGATAGAGGAGCTCCGAAAATTTCAATAAAATTTCGAAGAAATAACATTTTCACATGTTTTTTTTTTGTTAGTTATATTTTAGTCTCAAAGTAATATCCTGTGCGTTAAATTTGTATACAACATTTTTTGGGTGCGTTTTTGTTTCAACCCTTTTTTTGAATTTTATTCAAATACATTTTATATCCCCAAGAAAAAGTGGGTTTTCATGCCTTTTTGAAATTTTAAAGTTTGTGTGGCAACTTTGTTAAAAAAAAATAAAAATCGGACCATGATAAAGACTAGAGGATTTATTTAGCATTAAGAATAACTTTAAATTTATATTTTTCTATAATTAATGAAGGCTGAACAGTGGCAACCCTGTCGATTTTGGTTAGCGGAATTTAAAACTAAACATTTTTGCAAATACAATAATTATAAAACGAGCAATAATTATAAAACGAGTAAAAAAGTTAAAGTCGGGCATGCCGACTATATGATACCCTACAGCAATCTGATTTAAAGCCAACTAATGATTGGATTCGAAATTTCAATAGGTTAAAACAGACTTGTGTAAAAATTGTCAATAAAATCATAAAAGAAGACAAAATCGAAAATATAGCCCATATGGGCGATTGGTCCAAATATGGACCGATCCAATCTAGAATTAATAGGCTTTTTTCTTGGGACCATGCGAGTCAACGAACCAAATTTCATTGAAATATCTTCGTATTTGCGACATGCAGCGTGTAACCAAGCCAATTTTGGGGGACCCTTATATGGGCACTAGGTCTAAACATGGACCGTTTTTAACCAAAATTAACACATTCCGTTCTTGGGGCGACATATGTCTTTGTACCAAATTTCATTGAAATATCTTCGTATTTGCGACCTGCAGCGTGTAAACAAGCCAATTTTGGGGGTACCCTTATATGGGTACTACGTCTAAACATGGACTGATTTCAACCAAAACCAACAGGCGTCGTCCTTGGGCTAATGTTAGTCGGTGTACCAAATTTCATCAAAATATCTTAATATTTGCGACCTGTAGAGTGCGCACAAAAATGCATGGACAGAGAGACGGACGGACATCGTTAAATCGAAATAAAAAGTGATTCTGAACCGATCGGTTTACTATATGATGGGTCTAGGGCCCATATTTTTTGGTGGTGTAAGGTATAAATATTGTTATTTAAATTTTTGACAACCTTTCATATATGCTGTTGAAAATGCTGCTGCTGCAGTATTTATCCCCCTTTAACATTTTTTCGATCTGAGTCATTATGTGGTATATGGCATAATGGCTTTGTGCGGATATTTGTTACTACCGAAAGTACTTGATCTAGACCTACTTTTATGCACCTATTATATATTTCATATTATATTTTACTGCTAATTTAAATTTTTTAACGGAATTTGAGCGCCTTCCGGAACATGAACCAACTCGTACTGTGGTGTAGAGTTTCATACTGAAACATTTGGCTGTCTCTAATTTTTATAATTGTTTTATTAAGAATTATCAAAGATGCTATTGCCCCCTTTAATCTTATGAATAATTGAAAGAAATTTGCGAATGAACTAGAAGAACGATCTAGTTAAAGGAATGGAAACGAACGAAATGGGTTGCGAATTATAATGCTTAACTTTAATATCTTTGCTTGTATATACGTTTAAATCTGCCACTATTCTGGAATGGAATCAACATTTCTGTTAGTTAGTCCTACTAAACTTTGCTGTGAGTGTACACATTGGGGTTAATACTACTGTTTTCAGCAAAAAACTTAAAATAGGATACTTTGTGTATATAAATGAATGTACAATATGAATGGATTCTAAAAGGTTAAAGTGTTTTTTTGTATGTATGAGTGTCTGTTTGAGTATGAGGTATTTATGGATGACCGCATGCAATTTGCAAAAATAAGTGCACGTAAATTGAACGTTTGTCTCTGTTTACTAACAATCCTGTTATATTTCTTCCTCTTTTTTTTTTTTTTTTGTAAACCATTTATTGCAGACACTATTGTCTACTACGAGTATATAGTAGATTTATATAGAATGGAAAGCAGGGAGTAGGTACAATGCCGTATCTACTTAAATTCATTGCAATTGTTAATTTTTGTTTACTACTATTATTTGCTATTGTACTCCTCCCTCTTGTTGTTTGTTTGAAAATTTTTTCTTTAATTTTGTAAACAATTTCACTTCATTGTTATTAAACACCCTATGCTATTCTGAAAAGAGTTTTCAGTTAAGGATTAAAAATATTATAGAAGTAAAATATAGTTCAAAAATGGAAAAATATCATTCCACAAAACATGGTACATTTATACTAAACTTAAAAAATTTAGTTTTTTGCAATCACTTTTAACAAAACTTTTTAAAGCATTTTACTTCCCAATACCCAGTCCCCAATAAAATCCAAAGCGCAAGTAGTAAAGCACCCCAGCAAAATAGGGATCCAACTAATTAAAAGCCAGTTTATTCGCCTAATTACTTTTGTCCGCAATGCGCTACACTCAGAAAAAAATATTATTAGAAAAATTTGTAAACTACAAATTAAAATTATATTTCTTTAATAAACTAAAATGCATTGGTTTGTCAAGTACGAGTGATTTATTAGTTTACAATGAAGAATCGAAAACGAGTGTACAAAAAAAAATTTAGACTGTTCAGAATAAGCCATTGTGGACTTGTAAAAAAATTGCAGCAGAAATTCCAGAGTGGTTAAAAAGTTCTACCACGAGCTAATAATTGAAAGAAAGCCTCGAACGGGAAAATCAAAAGGATCCTGGAACAAAACCAAGGCCAAAAATTTTGAAGTTATTGAAGTTGATTCAAAACACTTCTGGCCTCGAAATGCCACGGTGCGTGCAAACTTTTTTCTGTGAGCTGAGTTAAAATTTTATATTTATATAAAGCTTTTTATAAATATGATGGAGGTTTCTCTTCGAGTAATACTAATATCTAGAAATATTTGTTGCTTGTTTTAGCAAGTAAGAGTAATTTTTAAATTTCAGTTTACAACAATTTTACTAAAATTTAGTAGCTACTAATAATTGTATTCCCTTAATAACAGAAATATTTTTAGTAGGCATTACAGTTTTTTTTTTATTGAGTGTTAGAAATTTTGCCTCAAATTTGCAGACTTTTGAAAAAAATGGTCTATAATAAAAAAATTTTTTTTTTACTGATTTTCACACTCACAATAATAAGTCTGTCGGCTGAACATAAAAATTTGTTACTTTAAAAAAAAATTATTCCCGTTTTTTTGGCTTAAAACAAAAATAGTTGGTTATAAAGATTTTTTTTTTTGTTAAATTTAACAAATCTAAATTTAAGTAAAAAATTTGTAAAACTACAATTTATCTGTAATTACACTGAGTCGTAGAATTTATCCAAATTTAGGGTTTCCGGACCCTCCCCGTACCTAGTCCATATCATGTGAGGGCATATAATTGTACTCCAGCGGAGCAAACATTTTGTCTGTTTTTCTCTATCTCGCTTAGTTTTCGAGATATGGGCCATTTTTATTAAAAATTTCCTAGGGCCCAAGGTCCATTTTGAGATTGAGATAATCGCTTTCGATGGGGTAGTCGAAATTTTCATAAATTTTGCTCTATCTCTTTTAATTGTCGAGATATGGGCCATTTTAAAAAATCAGGAGGGAAAGAAATAGCGCCATCTCAAAATTAGTGAAATTACTGAGGATTTTTAGTATTGTATTAATTGAAGATAACTAAAATCGTTGCTTAAATCAGTGTTTCAACTACAAATTTGTTAAAACTAAGTCAAATCGATTTGAAACCGGTTTGACAGATTTTCTACTGATGTAATATTTTAAGTGTAGCAACGTAGCAAGTATGTCAAATGCATGCGCGGTTCCAGCAATTAATATAAGGGGAAAAATCATACGCCTCAGTGGACAACTCAATGTATTTGTCTACTGTGGCGTATGATTTTTCCCCTTATATTAATTGCTGGAACCGCGCATGGTCAAATCTGACAATAAAATTACGTTTTAGAGGCCAGTAAAAGTGTATAATGTGGACTCGATCGCAGTTGATTATAACCAAAAACTACTATAAACTGTAAATTGCGTTATTTTACTTGACTTATAATAAAACTATTTTATTAAATCGATGGATTATATGAAAATGTATGATAGATTATATGAAAAAGAATGTGAATACTAAGGACAAATCCAAAAAAAAATAATGTTTTTCCGGACCGTAACGAGATCTTTGAAATATATTTATTTATAGCGTATTTTAGATTCGATTATTATTTAATTCCTGCTAATAACTTTTTCCTATTTTCATTTAAACATCCGTTTGAATTAAGTTTTCCTTGTTTTTTGTTTTTTTTTCAAACTTCCTCAATACAAATTGATAGAATGAATAGTAAAATGCATTAACATTTCTATTTTATTTTGTTTGTTGGAAATTGTTGAGGGTGCATTTAAATAAAATGTCAGTATATACAAGTAGGTGTGTCTGTGTATGTATTAAGTCTTAACTAAACAACGATAATGTGATTTAAATGTTTTTATTAGAGTCAATACCACAATTGTGGTGTAGTAATCGTAGTAGTCATCATTTTTTCTTTTTTCTAAATCAACTGAAAAAAAGAAATACAAATGAAATGCATACCAAGTAGGGTATTCAGTAGGTTAATCGTTACTCGATTAATCGATGAAATTGTATAAAATTATTTAAAATGTGTTAATTTCGATTAACTAATAACTCGAGTAATTTTGATCGATTAATCAAGTAACTGGAGAAAATCGTAAAAGACGTTTTTTTTGAAAGACGAATAAATGCGTCTTAATTTAAAAAAAAGTAATGAAATAAAATTTTTGAAATTACTCAAAGTACTCGAGTAATTTTAAATTTAAAAACATTTAACTCGAGTTACTCGGGCAAACCCGAGTAATTTAAATACCCTAATAACAACACTACAATTTCATTCATTTGTGAATTTGCCCCCAATATGCAGTAAAAAAGAAAAGCAAATAAAACACATACGTATCCAGGCAAAATGTTTACGGAAATGTATTTTCATTTCCGTATACGCGTAATCTAAATAAAACCACCAAATGCCAATATAAAACAGAGAAAATTCTATTATTTTTTAATTTAAAAACATTTTATTGAAACAAAAAAAAATTTTTTTTCTCTATTTGGACATTTAGAAGTGAGTTTACAATTTATTTTTATTGATTTAGAAAATTTGCATTAAAAATAAAAAAGTTTTTTTTTTTTAACAAAGTGTTGAAATAGATTTGTGGTTTGGTTAAATGACATAAAGAAAATAATGTTGAAATTGAAAAATGAATTTAAGTTTCAAAAACCTCTAATATCAAAGGCCTCCTAAAAGCTGTTCTGAGTTTTTGGCAAAAAAGCAATTACATTTTTTTAACTTTAAATCTTTATTTTTAAAGAAGTTTTATATGAAAAATAACAATTTAAGTAATTTAATAAAATAGTTGGAAATTAAATTTTATTATGAAAAAGGTGTTGGCTTCATAATTGCTGCCTACTTTATCTTTCCCTGTATGTTTTTTAACTGCAGTGCTATATCGGTTTCCTATCTAAAGTCGTCTTTTTTTAAAAGTATAAATGTCTAAAGGCAAGTTGGTAAAAACATGGGTTAAAAATGGTTTAGTTTGGTTTGTTTGCATTTTCAAAATATTCAATATTTTTATTGAAAAATTTAACAGACACAAGGGAATCAATAGACTGCCGCAGTTTCGTCCCACCCAAAAACTCGTCAGTGGTTAGTTTATGAGTCAATTGATCAAAGTAATTTTAATTTTTAAGTTGTCTTTATATGAAAAGCTTATGTATATTGCCATGACCGGGGATCGAACCGGCAGCCCTCTGCACACGCTATTACTCGTAGTATCACCTTTTCACTAGATACACCACGGTCGGCACAACGACGAGTGCGGCTAATTGAATTTTTTTTCAATCACAGCAATCAAAGCCAGAATTAACTAATACTTGAGCAATTTATTTTTCAATTAGAAAGTTTCCTCTCTTAGTCCTATTGTTTTTTCTGCTTTTTATAAGTAATTATTTCAGTATGACGCACTCTATTCGCATTCAATAGTTGGATACCAAGTCATAAAAATTGGAAACATACAATAGATGCAAAATCAAAAATAACTGTACTTTTTATTTGATTCTATGAACTCGTATAAAAAATTAAGCAACAAAATATTCTCGAATGCAAAATTAAAAACTAATTGTTTTATTGCATCCCAAATTTGATATCAAAAACTTTAACAGTAACAACAACAATCGAAAGTGTTTGCAGATCGAAAGATAAAGCATACACCTTGCTATCAACTCATAGATATTTTTTTATTATACCCTACACCACTAGGTGGACAGGGACAATAAGTTTGTGCTGATGTTTGTAACCTAGAGCTTTTTAGTATACCGATCGACTCAGAATCACAATATGTTTTTTCGATTTTCTCTTCTTTTATCATTTTAAAGAAAATTTGGATACAAGTCCATATTAATCCATTCGAATTTCGGATCCAAACATTAGTTGGCTTTTAACCCGACTGTTGTAGGTTACTACATAGTCGGCATGCCCGACTTTAACTTTGTTACTCGTTTTTTAATTAATTTCTATTAATACCAAAAAATGTGGTATATCCCACTCAGATATCGCCAGTGGTACAAAAAATCAAGCACTGGTATACCACTGGGCAACCATGGTGTTGAAAATAAATGATTGGGAGAGCACTCATTTGGGGCGCTTTGCCAGCGCTTGCAAAAAGTGTTTTTCCAGCATTTGTTTTACAAAAATTTCGGTGGTTTATAAAACAAACCACTGGCAAAGAATGGTCTAAGAGTGATATGCCAAGGTTTGCTACCAGTGGTACAAAAACCAATTCACTGGTAGAGCCATGATTTTATAAAAATGCTGACGCTTCGTTAAAAAGCGGTTGTAGTCAGGAGGTTCCGAGTTCAAATCCTGACTAGCAAAAAATTTTTTTGGATTTTTTTTAATTTAAAGTTGTTTTTGTTCTATAAAATCAATTTTTTTGTTTGTGCAAAAGCTCCTTTAAGACCAAATTTTTTTTGCTCTCCCAACGCTGGCATATTAGTTCCAAAAAACTGTTTGCCAGTGCTAGCTTTTCCGCACAGCCAGTAGTTGTCCAGCGATTATTACTCATTTATGTGTTTAGCTATCAAATATTATATGTCTCGTTAGCTCAGTGGGTAGAGCAATCGTCTGCCAATCTGACGGCCTCAGTTCAAATCACGGCAGGACCAAAAAAATACATATGTATGAACTTTTTTAAAATTTTATTTTGTAAAATATTTTTCCAGACCACCTATTTATTGGTTTTGCCAGCGTTTTGCCAACGTTCAAAAATTTTGTTTCTCCAGTGCTTTTCCGTCGCTTTTTGAACAGCCGGTCCTTTTGTCTAATGAGGTTATCATTTTGGAAACTGGAAAGCACTTTTTGCCAGTACTTGTACCACCTGTTAAAGTGCTTTGCCATCGCTTTCCCGTTTGTATTTTTCTGACTGGGATGCTATTGTGGTATATACATTAGGGTGGGCCGATTTGTAGGGATAAAAATTTGTCGATATTGTGACATCGATTTTTCGATAGCTTTTGGCATGAAGAAAAAAAATTGACAAAAAGTCTTCTAAAAATCCCAAAAAATATTTTTTTTTTTTTAAATGATATTGCCATCGTTTTAAGCGTACAATTTTAGCTTGAATAAGATATATTTAAAAAATTTGAAACCAGCGAATTTTTTTTTTAACATACCTAATAAAAAAACCTTTCAAATTAACGCGTAAAAAATATCGATTTTTCGACAAAACCTCAAGAAAAACATTTTGTTTGGAAAAATTGCTATCGCCATCGTTTTTAGCGTACAATTCACCTTGGAAAGGTAATATTAAAAAAAAAAATTATATCAGCCGATTTGTTTTTATTACCTACTAAAAAAATTTAAAAATAAAAGTTGAGAAAAAGTCAAAAAAATTAAATTTGGCCGCCTCGAAAATGATTTTCTTGATATGTTGAGTAGAACTTTTTTTCCTCATGCCAAAAGCTATCGAAAAATCGACGTCACAATATCGATTGCTAAATCGACCCACCCTAATATACATGTATTAATTCACAAAAATCCATACCTATGATAATGTTTTTTATTATAACTCAGAAACTAATCGAGATACCACCTTAAATTTTTCACACAAATGTAGAAAAGAGTTTAGCAATAATCATATATTTTTTTTAAGAATTTAATCGTTGTTAAGTTATTGTCGACTTTGTAATCATACTTTAAGTGGTAAAATTTCACAGTTTTTTCCAATTTTGGTGATGTGATATTTCGGAAACGAAAAGAGTCTTGCTCTGAAATTTATGCTTTTTGAGCTGTTATCATATACGATAGTTCTGGTAAATTTCATTGAAGCCGGACATGGTCAATCCGAAAATGCCACTTTCTTGTGTTCAATTGAGATGTTTTCACCCATATCTAAAAACTGAAAAATCTTAAGATATTGAATGTACCTAAACAAATTAATTATAAATACTAAAAAAATTTTTTTTTAAAACTAAAAAAATTAAAAGAAAAACTAAATAATTACTTGTTCCGTCAGGAATCGAACCCACGATCATTTGTTTAGATATAAACTATATCAAAAACGCTTCTTAGGACCACTTTTAGAAACGATACTTAAGTGGTTTTCTGGATGTTGTTAAGAATTATTTCTAAAGGCGCTGTAAAAATATACTAACGGATATGTTAGAAGCAATGAAGGAAGTGATTTTTTGGCAGCTGTTCAGAATTACTTATAAAAACGTGTATTTTTACACTCACGGATACTTTTGATGCAATGAAAAAGTGATTTCTAAAAAATTTAAAAATGAATAAACTGAATTTTAAAGAATTAATGAAAAGTATTAAAAAAAACAAATTTAAAAACTAAAAAAATATTGGTGCAGCCAGGAATTGAAACCACGATCATCTGTTGGGAAATAAACTGTGTCGAAACCACGTTTTAGTACAAGTTTTAAAGCAATAATTCTTTAGAAGTAATACTTTAGTAATTTTTTTGATGTTGTTCAGAATTACTTCTGAAAAACTTGCAGGTAAGTTGGAAGCAATGAAAGGAGTGATTTTTTGAAGTTGTTCAGAATTACCTCTAAAAAAGCAGTAAATATACCCAAACTGATACCTTGGAAGCAGTGAAAGAAGTTTGTTAAGCATGACTTCCAATTTTTTTTGCATGAGAAGTTTAAAAAAATTTCAAAAATTTATTATGTTCATTTTTATCACAATATTGTTTTGATTAATTGCAAACACACAATCATAAAAAAAAAAATAAAAGTGATCTCAACTTCTAGAAAATTTAAATTTTAAATAAATATATCACTTAATCATGCCTCCTGTGCTTAATAAAATTTGTACTTAATTTTAATTTCGTATATTAAAATACTTCTAAATGTAAAAAGCATGTTAAACTTTTTCGATCTCACTCCTTAAATATTTGACCTTAAGCTGTAACCAATTTAAAACTCCTAACTGCAGTATACGATTAAATATTTTTACTGCTTTTTATTATTGTGTTATTTAATTTTAAATATTATTTGCGTTGATTAATTTCATCGCATTTTAAATCACTCGCAGTGTTGTTTAATATTTCATAAAATTTGCATGAATTGTTTGTCGCAAATGAAGCTTAATTAATGTTATTTATTTTAATAAATTTTTTTTTATTTAAATTTTGGTTCATTGAATAAAATTTAAGTAAATAATAAAAAAAAACAATATATATGCTGATCAATATTTATGGCAAGTATGAATTATTAAATATAAAATTTATTGTTTTATTTGTTTAGGATAATTTTTGTGAAATATTTATTTACTGTTTTAACACAGAATAAACAATAACTAGAATATAATTAAATAAAAATAAATATAATAGAATATTTTAAATTTAAATTAGAGTTTTATATAGAAACAGTGAATACAGAAAAAGGTATTAATTTTATTTCGTTATAAATAATTTTATAGGGAAATTTGTTTTCACCGATTGGAGGATGAGCTGAAAAGAAATAAGTTATATATTATTTACTGTACCTTAAATTTTTTCCTGTTTAATCACAAACATTAGAACATTTTAGGAGAGCAGATTTTTAATATAAAAATCTTTCAATGCGCTATTTCCTGTTTGGAAATTTACATTTTAACGGTTAGTTATATTGTATTGTGGATATTTTTAGAAAATTTACTTTTGAACATTTTTTTTTTATTAAAATATCAACTAAATATGTGCATAATTTATGTCGCTTAAATTTAATTCAGATAAATTTTCCATTATAAAACAATAGAAGCTTTAAAAACAAGCCTCAACGAAAAAAAAGACATTTTAAAAAATGTATTATCATTGGTTTTTAAGGGTCAAATAATAAAAACTTTAAAAATATTTTTTTCCATATATTTTTTTTACATATATTCTTTGTGTGTGTTTTCTCTTTGCAGGATGATATATCGAACAACACAACACGTTCTGAATTGAGTTTTGTGCCAACAACAGATGATGATGGTAAATCGATAACATGTCGAGCAGAAAACCCAAATGTCAATGGTTTATATTTAGAAACCATGTGGAAATTGAATGTAGTATGTAAGTAAAAAAATATTTAAAAAATTTATACAAATTTTACAAACAAAAAAAAAAAACAAAAAATTATACTCGGTGGCAAACAATAGAACAATAGCTTTATTTTACAAAAGCACAATTTAATGGCCTATAAACCATTGTAAAAAACGTACATGTTTTTTAAGTTATTATGCTTAATATATAATTTTTTGAAAGACAATATATGTATAATAATATATGGTCATATAAAGTACCACATATGAAAGTTATAATATATGGCTATACGAGCCAACGTATATATTCACATGTTATAATATAATAAAATATAAAACAATATATGACTATAAACTTTTTTACTCGAGTAATCAATCTATAGGAACCTGTAACAAATCATTATTAAAAAAATTACATTATAATTATATGACATTTTTTTTAATGAAAAGTCCGTTTTTAACTTAATCTTAATTGTTTTAATGTGGATTAAGAAAAAAATAAAAATTGTGAGTGTACATCCAGCCTCTCAGATATTGACATAAATTTTCATTGTATGCTATACACAATGTGCCATAAAGCCTTGAAAATTTATTTTATTGCCAACACGTATGCTTACGTATTTATTTGCCGCAATCACGCTTATTTCTTTGGAAATACATATTTGTTCACATGGTTTAAAACCGTACACTTGCACAAGCTCATGTTGACTATGTACACGTAAAATATGTGGCACACAAATTCTATATATCAAAAGACGTTATTTTATGTTGTAGATAAAGGGATACTAATAAAGGTGTAGATTTAATTTTTAAATGGAGGGGAAGAAAATTTCGATATAGTATAACTGGTAATGCGATATAGGCTTCTTAACAAATTATATAAGATTTATGCTTTTAGATAATAAGATAATATATTCTACTCAGTTACACAATGAAAAAGAAGACAATGTGGTGGTGAATATGAATGACGCCCACCTAAGAACCTACGAAATAAAAAAAAAAAATGTTTTTTTTCGTTCCTTAAAATTGTTTTGCATGTATATCTATAAAATATAAAATTCCACAAGTTCCTTAAGTTCTCAAATAACTTTTATATAAATAAAGATTTCTATATATGTTATAAGCAGTGTTTCTAATTCGGTGCCTATTACTCGATTAATCACCATTGTTTCGGTTCATTTCGAAACATGTAATTTAAAACGCAAATCATTATTCGACCCGAGTAATTTTTTCTAAAAACTTCGTAATTTTCTTAACACTAGGTAATAATAAAAAGCGCACAAAACTAAAATACAACTAAGAAAATACTAAAAGCACTTAAATGATTTATATAATTTTTCTAAGAAAGTGGCTTATGCAAACAACCTCCCTGTCCACTCGAAACTTACAAGAAAAGGAGACTAAAATTTTGTATTGGTTCATAAATTATCAGGCATGTGATGAATATCAAAAACGATCTGATTTTCAGTGCCCAGTGTAGAAAATCATTACCAGATATGTGGTTATGTAACTACATACTTGGTAATGGTAACTAGTTACTTTTGTTATTACATTTCTTATTTCCTTTATATGGCAATGTCGCGAAAAATAATGAGTCATGGTTACACACCAGCATACGAAAAATCAAAAAATATATCGTTACCTATGTGCTTACCAGTACTGACAAAAATAATGAGTCTAAACTTAGATTTTCAAAAAAATTAATTATATAAAAAAAAATATTTTTTATTGTATTGTTTTTTAAAATAAAATTTGCTGGTACGGGAATCGAACCTGGGTCTACAGATTGCCAGTCAATAGCTCTACCATCTGAGCTATATCGCCATGTAATATTTAATAGATAAAAACATAATTGACCTGCTGCACACAAGTAAGCTTACTCGCCAACATACAAAAATTAAAAAAATATGTGATTACTTATATCCTTAGCAGTGTTTAAAAAATATTGAGTCAAAAATAGATTTCAGAAAATTTTCAACAAAATTTAGAAAATTATTTTCTATTTGAAATAATGATAAAAATAAGGCTTTATCAGTAACTCATTATTATATTTTTTAAAATAATGCAGAAGGTAAGTGGGTGTCATTACTGGTAGTCCAAAAAATAATGATACGTCATTACCGTTTCTATACTGGGTGGTTAATATTTTACGATCTGTACACTACCAATTATTTTTTATTTGGTAATTTAGATGTTCTGAGTCAAATAAACCGACAAATAATAATTTGAATACAATTTTATTTTCATGAAACTAATTATTCTAGATTGAAAAACTGTCCCTTTTCATTTTCGATTTTCATCATATGTGTATATGTTTTGCTTACATATTTTAAAATCTGCTAATTTAACAGTTTTTCCTGCAGCATCATTTTTAGCTAATTTTTAGTTACTTTTTCTGCACTTAAAATAATACGTCAGTAGAAAAATCTGTCAAATGGGTTTCAATTCGATTTGACTATTTTTTAACAAATTTTTAGTTGAAACACTGATTTAATCAAGATTTTGGTTATCTTCATTTAACACTATACTAAAAATCCTCAGTAGTTTATCTAGTTTTGAGTGTTAATTTTCAAAACTGTTTAACCATTCGTTAAATTTTGCAAAACTTATTGTTAAAACATAATAGGGGTTTTCATATAAACTCGTAAATTCCTTGTGAACCTTGTATAAATACAAACCATGACATAAACCTTTTTTATATATAAACATACAAGGTTTACACCGTTTACGAGTATATTTCGAGTTTATATGAAAACTAGAGTTGTCAATTATTCGACCTATTTGAGAAACCGGTTTCCGAATAATTCCAAAAACCGCATTTTGAAAAAACCGGGTTTTGGTTCTTGTAATTCAAAACCGGTTCGAATAACCGGTTTTTTCTGTTTTTGTAAATAATCATTTTGTAAAACTATTTTATTCCTTAAAAAGGAACTGCGGACTGCGCAGCGTAAATTATTCCAAAAGTGCAGGGCTGGTAAAACTATGACACGCTTGTCAGCAGTGGCACGCGAGTGCATTTTAGGTGGCACGCGACGTTTTGTTGGATATTTTCAAAAAATTTAAACTAATAGAATACCAGCAAAAAATTCAGTTAAATGTTAAATTTCGCTAAAAAAATGTGTGATTTAACTCCATAATGGTGAAATTTTTCATAGAGCTTGTAAATCGTCTTTTAAAATGAATAAAACTCTGCATTGCCACCACTTTTTGTTTAAAGAAATATAGTCAATTACGAGTGTAATTTCGATTATCAGAAAATTCTGGGAAAATTTATAAAATTCTAGATTGAAAGAAGTTTAAATGTTTCGAGGAGAAAATGCCTTATAAATAAAAAGTACCAGAAAATTGCACAAAAAACTTGTAATAAAATTGGAGCTAAAAAATATATTTTTTTTAAGGGAAAATAAGTGCTACGAAATAACCCTCAATGAAATAAAGGCTGAAAATAAGTTTCATAATGAAATAACCCCCTTTGTTGGAATTTGAAATTGGGCTTTGATCATGATCAAAGTTTACAAAGACACATGGTCGCAGAGCCATTTCATCTGAAATAGAAATTTTCTCTGTTCAAATCCATAATATTCGCTTTTTATTCATTATTATGATAAAAACCGTGCGATTTATTTTAATAAAATCAAATTTTTGCCCGAAGCACTTTTTTCAACTAGTTTCTTAAAAAAAATTAAAAGGCAATAATGTTCAAACTGTTTTAATTTTATTTCATTGGGGATTTTTCATAATAAAATAATCTCAATATTTAAAGATTAAATAAACCCCCAAAAATTAAATAACAGTCAACATTTTTATGTCATTTCTTGGATGTTATTTAATTTTTCCCTTTGGGGGTTATCCGTATCGCTGATAAATATGTGCATATGCGATGACATTTTAAAGAGAAATTTTCCAAATTTTAAAAATTTTTTAAAAAAGGACTTTTAAAAGACAACTAAATTTAAGGTGGCACGCGAAAAATTTTTACAAAAAAAAATTTGTCCGTTTCTGGCACGCATCGAAAAAAGTCTTGCCACCCCTGCACTAGTGAGAATCCACTTTTAAACCTAAAAAAAATTTTTTTTTTTTTTGATAAAAACAGGTTCGGGAAGACCTAGTATTTTGTTTGTAATTTTTGCAAAGAAAAAGCTTTTAACCTCCATAAAAAACTTTTGATTTACGAAGATTGTACAATTGAAGATTGTATTCAATGAATATGAAAAATTTGTGACTAAAAAGTTTTATTACAATTTTAGTGTTCCAAATCGCAAAATATTTTAGCACTGGGGGAGAAAAAATAAGACCCAACTTCTTTTATTTATTGCAAAAAATGGAACTTATATGCATTTTAGGGCAGCACTTTGAGATCTTTCCTACTAAACTTATTGTCAAAAGAATATGATTTTTTCATGGATGGTAACCGAAACGAATGCGGTTATCGTTAGAGTAACGGTATTTTAGGTTATTTCGGTAACGGTATTTTAAGAGTAAGGCTATTTCATTTATTTCGGTAACGGTATTTTAAGGTTAACGGTATTTTAGTTATATCGGTAACGTATTTTAAGGGTAACGGTAGTCAGTTATTTAGGTGCATACCGCTTTTTTTTTTTGCAAAAACCAAACTAAAGTAAAAACAAAACGAATTAATTGACTTAATTTATATGAACACTAGGGTATTCAATCGATTAATAGTTATTCGATTAATCGAACAATTTTTCTCAAAAATTGTTCGAATAATTTAAAATGTCCAAATTTCGAATAACGAATAATTCGAATAATTTCATACGATTAATCGATTAATCGAAATTGATAGAAAATTACAAAAATGTTTAAAAAATATAAATTTTTTATTAAAGTAAATGTGCTAAAATCTGAAAACTCTTTTAAAAAATTGTGATAAATAATTTGCTGTAGGCTTGTACCTATCCGGAGTTCATCCTGACCTAAGAAAATAATTAAGGGACGACCTTTTAGAATTTCTAGAAATATTTGTTAGCTTCAACTCAATGAGAATTTCATGTTTTCAAGTAGCAGCGTTAATAAACATCTTAAGTCCCAAAGAAAAAACAAAAACAACATAAAATTATCACAGTTTGCTTTGTCATCTTCCCAATTACTCCGTTGTTGTGACTTATCTAGTAAAGTAGTGGTATCTATTTACGTATAATAAATTTTTAATTATTTTTTACGACTTTTTAAACGTTTAACGTAAACGTTAAAGCATTAATAATTGTTGTAATTAATGATTATTATAATTATTCATTATAATTAATGCTCAATGTAATAAAGCTTGTTTAGTGAGCACTCTGAATTAATAAAATAAATGGATTTAGGCACGGTAAGGTAGAGGGGAAATCAATTCTCAACAGAATTCCTCTCTACATTTACGTTTTTTATGTATTCAATGCATACGAAAGAGATACAAATTAATGTACGGGGTCTTATATTCTTCTTTAACTCTTTAACTCATTGCTGTGTGGTTCTTCCCGATTTGGATAAAATTTTAATATATGAAAAAGGGGACAGAAAAAATAAAAATAATGACGAAATCTGATCTTAATTATTAATTTTTTTTATTTTTATGAATTTCAGAAGAGTTACTGAATTTATTTTTGTTCCCTTTTTAAATTAAATTATTAAAAACACAACAAGTGTATGTATCATATTTTACAGACATTTTTTTCGATTAATCGATTAATTTTAAAATTTTTTCGATTAACCGGTTAAGGAAAAAACACGAATAATTATTTGCACGATTAATCGATTAAAATAAAAAGCCGATTAATTGAATACCCTAATGAACACTCAATAATCACGTGCAATGACCAATAGCAGAGAATTAAAAATAACGGTAACGGTATTTTAGGGTTAACGCTATTTCATGTATTTCGGTAACGGTATTTTAAGGTTATCGATATTTAATTTATTTCGGTATCGGTATTTTATGGATAACGGTATTTCAGTTATTTCGGTAACGGTATTTTAAGGATAACGGTATTCCGGATATTTCTGTATTTAACTGTATTTTAGGGGTAACGGTAGTCAGTTGAGAGTGTTTTGAATCGATAACGGTATTTTAGCGGTATTGCCTGCCAACCCTGGAAATGGAATTCTCCAAAAAATAACTTGAAAGAACTTTAACATTTTTGTTTCGAAAAAATAAATTATTTGCCAATACTCCACCAATGTAGGCGGTTTTCAACTCGCTCTTTCGAAGATTGAAATTTTGGATCGAAAAATGTTAGCCTTGCCGAATTGTGTAATTCATATGGTAACATATTTCGATACAAGTTAAGAAGAGAGTGATTTAGCAGAGGTTGGGAGAGTTGTCAGCTCTTTTAATTAAATGCTCGTTGACTAATGTACATCTTAGGAACGACAAAATTAATAAATTCTACCTAAAGGAGGGAACAAACTAAATATTTTGTATAAATGTTAAACAAATGCAGAAAATTTATTTGAAATTTCAACTTTAAAAATATTCGAAAAACCGGTTAAAAAAACCCGGAAATATAGAAAAAACCCAGTTTACGGAATAACTCGGAAACCGGTTTTGACAACTCTAATGAAAACCCCTAATATTTGCATGTTTCTGTTATAACCCGGTAGATGGCGCCATCAGTGTATCCGATGTTTTAAAGATGGCGCTATTTCTTTCCCTCCCGATTTTCCAAAAGGCCCTTATCTCGAAAACTAAGAGAGATAATGCAAAATTGACGAAATTTTCGACTACCCGTAACCCCAGCGAAAGGGGATATCACTATCCAAAAATGGACCATGATGGGGCCTTGGACCCTCGAATTTGTATTTGTAATAAATTTGTATTTGGAATTTGTAATAAAAATTTTCCACTTCACAAAATGGGGCCCATATCTCAAAAACTAAGCAAGATAGAGCAAAACTGATAAAATGTTTGCTCCCTAAGAGTGCCCTTACATGCTCTTAGATTGTATGGACTAGGCCCGGGGAGGGTTCCGAGACTTTAATTTGAACAAATTTTACGACTCAGTATTATTACAAATAAAACTGTTGTTTTACTAATTTCTTACTTAAATTTAGATTTGTTAAATTTAAAAAAAAATTTGGTAAAATCAACAAATTTTATTTTGAGCCAAAAAACAGGAATAAATTTTGTTAAAGTAACAAATTTTTATGTTCGGCGAACAGACTTATTAGTTTCACTGTGCTATTTTTACAGATTTATTTCTATGAGTGTAGTCATTGAATGAGATAGTGTAAACAACAAAGTTTTTTTTTTTTTTTGCTTCGAAAATGTCGAAAAATGCCAACAAAGCATCATTTGCGGGAAGACGCTTGTCTGAAATGCTGCTTGAACGCCATAAAAAGAAGTAATTTTTGCATCGAATTATTACTGGCGATGAAAAATTTATCCATCACGGCAACCCAAAGCGCAAGAAATTGGCAATCCAGCCAAATCAATAACATGGGGCCAAGGTAATGCTCTGTATTTGGTTTGACCAGACGGGTCCCATTTATTACGAACTGCTGAAATCGGGCGAGCCGATCACAGGTGCCCTGTGCCGAACACAAATAAATGGTTGTTGCAACCGATAAGTCGGTTGTCACAATCCGATTTGTATTGTTCCAACTGAAATAGGGTTGTAGCAACGGAAACAACCGAATTTTTGGTTGTAGCAATATAACGATTTTTTTGCGAGTGTGCTGTGCTGCCTGTTAGCCCTAATATTATAGTTTCCGAATTGGTACGCTGCATAAATATAGCCTAAGAGCTTCCGAGGCAAATCGAATATTGCGATCGTGAACTTTGCGTGTTTTTTGTGTTCTTGAAAATGTATATGTCAAACTTTCGGCTTTACATCCAGGTCAAGATTTTTCATCTTGCACTCAAAAAATTAATAGCAAAGAATAAAAAATACACTTAAAAGCAATAACATTTTTGAAATTTTTTAAACTTTCCGGCTTTCAAAAAGCCATAAAAACGACAGAGACAAACTGAGACAAATTTGGACCCGAGATTTGTTGCGCCGTATGAACATCATATGATTAGCAAATAAAAATTTAAAGACTCTGTGCAAAAAATCACTTACAATCAGTTTGGTTTGGTAATGCTATTTGTGCTTGAGACAATGCAAACTCATCTACAAAATTTCATTCAATTATATTCAGATTTGTGATCTGTAGTTTAATTACAAAGTTCGTTGATTTTACATGGACGGATATCGGTAAATGGACTAAGAAAGTTATTCTTAGTCGGTCGGTATACTACAAGGTAGATCTACGCCCATTATTTTTAGTAGTTAAAAGCATCAGGGCAAACGCAATGGAACCAGTGCCACATATTGGTATAGGCTATAATAAAAAAATTATTTCGAAATGTTGGATTTTAGTTTTTTAGTGAAAATGTGTTTCCAAATATTTACTCAAAAATAATTTATCTACACTGTCTGCATGATACAAGTGAATTTTTGCATTAAATCAATGAGGTTTCACTGGAACTCGTCCACTGAAACTTTTCATTAAACAAATGCAGTTTTTCATAAAATAATACGAAAAATTTAATTTTATTTATTAAAATTTTTATGCACTCAATGAAAAGTTTTCATTAAAAACTAGTTTCTTAAAAAGGACGAAGCTTTTTCGTTAAACTGAAGAAATTTTTAATTTTCTTTGTGAAGAAAACTTCATCAGTTTTCTGAAAAAAATCATTTCTGTGTATTCATATATTAATAATATCCAATATTTTGAGATATCAAAGTGAATTTTAGATATTTGCGTTTTTCCATCCTTTTAAATATAACATTTTCTTACTTTTTCCTTATTTTTTTCCGTTTAATGCGCTCCTGTAAAACATGTGTCTGTAAGATAAAAATGCACAGTAAAATTTTATTTTGCGACTATACACTATTTTACTGTAAAGTATGTGCCATATACTACTTGTACTTTTCTCAACTGTTTTGTTAAAGTTTTTAGTTGCTTTTATATATTATGTACACTTTTTTCAAATCTCATATAAGTTTCTTTATGTGAAACTGTTGTTGCTTTAACTGCTGCTGCCAGTTTTCGATATAAAATTTTAATATTCGTTGCGCATTTTCGGTATATTATGACATTGTTAACATCTTTTTTCGAGTACGTTCACCGTAGTCGTTATTTTATATTTAATTTCTATACAACGTTTTCTCTTTTTATCGTTCTCGTTTTTTTTTCTGGGTTTTTACCCAGATTTATATTTATAAATTATGGCTGAGCTACATACAATATCTTTTTTTCTTTTTTTTTTTAATAATGGCTTTAAGGTCTTAAAGTTTATTCTCTTTTATGATGGTTTAAATTTAATATACGATTTAATAAACAATATTAAAAACACCAGCAATATGAGCCATAAAGTAACTCAAGGTTTTTTAGTACTTGTATGGTAAAAATTAACTTTTTGTTTAAAACGCTAAAAAGGGTGTATTAAAAAAGTATTTACGGATTTTTGTTTGTTTTTTAATGTGGAAATATAGAAATATTTAGGAAACTTTTTAGCTTTTTATAATACGCGTATTTTTAAAACAATATAGATTTTTACGCTATAAAAATATATTTTATATACAGTGGACGAAATAATTCTAAGTTCACTTATAATGTTGGGGATTATTTCAGAAAGAGTTGACATATGTATTTATAAACATTTCCCCGTTGCAGAGTACTACATAATACCGAATTTCCCTTTTGATTTCTTGTAAAAATAATTTTTAAATGTTCGCTATTGTTGAACCGCATTGTGTTTATTGGAATGACATCAATATGTGTGAAAACGAAATCAAGACCAAACAAACTTGGTTACTGAAACGCGGTAATGTTTGAGCACTATTTTTCACGCCGAAAGGTATTCTTAGAAATTTAAACAATCCGAGCAAAGTAGTAATTGTTCGGAAATTGTCTATTTCATTTCAGGCCAATATTTCACTTCTCTTCTAAATTTAAATTTATAAGGAACATAAAACACAGGGTGTGCGGAAAAGTCTTTACAAAAATCCAAATGGATATTCAGTATTATCAATGGCTATGTAATTCTCTTACCCTATGTTAACAGCTTGTGCCTGAAAAGAGAAATCGGGCTAATTTGAAGGCAAATAAAAGAAGAACTGATAAATTTTTTGCTTATATATAATATAAAATATATAACATAAAATATGATTTCGTCAATAAAAAGCACGAAAAAAATTTAAATTTCTTATTTCCAGCCACATTTTATATATTTTCTCTCACTAACTGAGAGTATGGCATTCCGACTAAAAAAGTTTTTATATAATCTTATATGATTTGATATAACTTTAAATGTTTATATGCGTGGCTTTATATAACCATATTCATTTATATTAACACTTTGGTTTTATAAATATGTTTGATATAACGTTATATATAATCATATGCGATTTGGTCTCCAGTCATATATTAAGAGATCTGCAAATATAGTTCATACATAATTATATATAATGGCGTATAAGCTTCTCTAAACAATCTTATGTCAAAACATATAACAAAGTTAATATAAAATTGTAATAATTTTATATATAAATTTATCTGACATGATATCTAATTATACAAAATTTTATAAAGTTTAATTGCAATTTTTAAATTTAAAAATAAAAATTAGAAAAACATATGTTGAAATAAATATGGTTTAAGTTCAGTTATTTTTTCCGTGAAAAAAAATTAATTCTGAAAGTTATTTTTTTTATTTTATAAGACAGTTGTTCCGAAAAATTTTTGTAATGTCTTATTTTGTCAGCTGTTTCCAAGTTTATTAATGAAAATAAGTGATCTCAACAATATTTACTAAAATTTTATTTGAAAATCTTCATCAAATTATATGTATTAATATATAATTTGATGAAGTTAGATAGACCCATTTTTCGGATCAAATTGTATCAGGTTAGATAACATGCTTATCTCGCTTGATATAATTATATATTCCAATATTCGGATCAAATCAGATATGGAGGTATATATGGGTTTATATATGGTGATATATGATTATATAATATCTTTTTTAGTCGGGATACTTTAATTTTCTAAACTCCTTGGTATTATGTAGTATCCTACACGAAGGGAATTTTGCAGGACGATTTTTATGGAATTTTCATACATCTCAACACACTAGAGACAGTGAAAAATATAATCTAATATACCTATTTGTTTCCTATCAACATCAATTTATGTTGCATATTAAAAATAATCAGAATATGCACACTCACAATATTTTAGCGTTAAAAATCATAAAAATCATATCAAATTAATTGAAAACACAATTAAAAAAGAATTACTGATTTTTCAGTATATTCAAATCATTTTGCTATTTATTTTAAAACATTGTTTAAATAATCCATAAAAGAAATAAAAATAATTGAAAAATCTGTTAAAATAATCATCATTTTTTAACTGACAAAACGTAAAAAAAAACGATTTTTTGGTTTGTTTTTTCATACTTCAAAGTTTTTTTTTTTGTTTGAATTTTCACACACACGTTCATATTTTTATGGGCTATATTTGTGTGTATGAGTAAAGAATTTCTTGCAATTTGAAGTTAAATAATTTTGTATATAAAAAAACTATTTTAACAAAAAATAAAATGGAAAATATTTAAATTTTTTGTTTTAAAACAGAAAACAACGAAATTATTTAAATTATTTTTTCTAAAAATAGAAAACTAAAACTATAACATTTGACCGAAAATATCAACTCCTACAGATGATACATATTTTTTTTTGCTTTGTTTTTTATTGACTGATAAAAAAGTTAAACAATATGTTCCAATGCATTTTGATTGATTCTTTCATTAAAAATAAACTTTCTACTACTTTTAAAATAAACCTCAATCGGTTATGGAAAATATATTGTGAGTGCGTTTAAAATTTAAAATTAATTGTTCGTTCTATAAATCTGTGATACATAAGCTGACGATCAGAGTTGAATAGAACTAGCTGCGATACTTTCAGAATTAAAGTTTAAAGCAAAAACAGTAATAACAGAGAATAAAAATAACATTATTAAAATTTAGTTAACGTTAATCTAATTGAGTTGTGTTTACATTTGTTTATTTGTTTCGCAGTCAAAATAAGTAGATCATTATCAATTACACCGCTATACAAAATAAGACAATATTTATAAGTCGCACAATTTTGTAGTGGATTTAGGATAATCGGCGGTTTATTGAAATTGACTCTAGATATTGCACAATTCGCGATTTTGCTTTTTCCATTTTTCAGCCGATTATACAAATACAAATTTTAGAAAAAATAAAAACTTTAAGTTAATTTTTTTAATGGTAGACTAATAGAAAAAAAGGTCGTTAAAAATTTAGTCAAAACTACTAAAAATAAGTTAAAAATGATGCTGCAGAAAGAAACTGCTAAATTACCAGATTATTTTTTTCTATATATTAGTAATGTAGGAAAAGCAAAAATAAAACTGTTAAATATACAGAATTTTAGTTATATTTGAGCTAAATTTTTGTTAATTGAAAATAACAAATTAACTGCTAAAATCAGGAAAAAATTTTGCTAAATAATTAGTAGCCTAAAAAATAACCAAAAAATTTAAAATTTTCGAAGTTTTTTTTTCGGTATTTTTTTTTAAATGCAAATAAAAATCGAGACTTTTGAAAACAGAGGTTTACAATTTTTAGCAAATATTTCTGCTGATTTTAGCAGAATAGACTGCTATTTGCATTCAACTAAATTTATCTTAAAAATAGCATACATTTTGATATAACAGTTTATTTTTGCTATTTTTGGTCTACAAATATTTAGCAACATTTTATGCAGATTTTACAGTGCAATTTGCTATTTCCAATTAACTAAAAGTTTGCCTAAATATAACTAAAATTCTGTAAATTTAACAGTTTCAATTTTGCTGTTCTCGTTTTACTAGTTTTTAGTAATAAAAAATCTGCTAATTTTAGCAGTTTTTTCTGCAGCATAATTTTTAACTAATTTTTAGATTTTTTTCTATGAGTGTATACACATTTTCTTTCCGAAATTTGAGTTTTTATTTTTACTAATTTCGCCCTAGCAACCATATATTTTTAGCCAGGAGGTCTACATTTGAAACAAGAGAATTGTTAATTATTCGTGTTATAAAATGTAATTTATGGATTTTTAAAACACTCGTGCAAAGTTTTATACATGACCATAAACTCAAAAATTATTTTGAATATTGATGAATTTCGGCTATTGCCAAATGTAGGGTATATATCCCACAAGAAAATAAGATTAGCGCTAATCACATCGCTAAAGAATACCCTTTCACTATGTAAAAACCCAAGATTTTTTGTTTTAGAAAAATTAACGGTTTTTTTGTTAAAACTCAAAGTTTTGGATTTAAACCTTCTTTGCCATTAACGGAATAAAATATTTCAAAGGTGTTTTCTTTGTGTTACCTTAGAATTTTGTCTGAAACTGAACTGTGTACTAAAAATTAAAATCAAACACGTATTAAAAAAGTAATAGACAAAAAACCAAAAAGAGTCGGATAAAAATTAAATTTTTTTTTCCAAATGAGATACGTATCTCTTAAACTATAATGCTACATTTATACTTGAGCAAAAACCACCTATTTTTTGTAGAAAACTAGTTTTTGCTCGTTTTTTTGTATGCGTTTTGACAAGTTAAAAACTACAAGAGACAAAAACCAGGTAGTTTTTGCTCAGGTATAAATGCGGTATAAGAGATACAAAAACACTTCTGTATATATTTTTTTTTTGTCTTCTAAAACGATCAAATCAATTAGTTTTTAAGAAATTTACAAGCAGCAGAAATTTTTCACACCCAAGACAATGTTTCTGAAAACTTGCCTACTACTCTACAATTATTTAAATTTTCAGGTAAATACATTAGGCACTTTAGAAGTTCCATACATACCACTTTTTGTTTATTTTACAACCACTGTTTGTCACTTGCAGTATGCTGTAATCCACTCTAACGTATGAGTAATATAAAATACAAAATTACTTATACGTTGTATATTAAAAATCTATCAATTTGTACAATAACTATGCAAACCCAGCAAAAAAATTTTAGTATTTTGGAAGCAGTAAAACTACGAAGCGCTTAAATAAGCACTACAAATTCTGCTTTACAGAGTTGCGCCACTTCATGCGTATACAATACACAAAAAAATTTGCAACAAATCGTAAGCAAGTTATTTAAAAAATTATAGTGCTACGCTATTCCCTTACGACGAAGCAGGTTGTAAGGGAGTAAAATAAAATGCAAGTTATCCAACGATTAATGCGTACGAAATCTGAATCATCTCAATCGTGTTTTACTCTTCTTTATTATGATTGCCTTACTAGAGTTTAAACTTGAGTCAGTCTGCATTTTGAAATCTGTAAATAAATGCATTTATTTTCATATGAAAATCATGATTTTACTGCATTTTTTCAGCAGCAAATAAAGCACTTTTTCTCACAAAAAAAGTGCATAAATTTATTCGCGGTTAAATGCACTTACTAAAAACATGAATTTACTGCAATTTTTCAGCAGCGAATAATGCGTTTTTTCTCACAAAAAAATCGTGCTTCCAAGCGGGTCCTTTGTATGGAAAAATCATGCCTTCCGTAAGCAGCTTTGTAAGGGATTAATTTTATTTATTCACTTACAAGCTGCATCCAGCGAAGCAGGTTTTTTGCTGGGAAGTAAGCTTTGTTGATGAGAGTTTTAACTAAAAAAATCACGCAAGGGCAAATATGCAAAATGAATAAAAGGGCAACCTGTTACCTGTTTGTTAGTTAAAATAACAGAAAATAACAATTAAAATAAATTAAAATTCACTGCGAAATCGGTCAACTTACTTTTCGTTATCCTTAATTTAATTTTAGAAAATTAACGCTTAAGTGGTCTGCGACATATAAGTTGCTGGGGGAAATTGTAGTAACTGGGCTATTTTTAAACCGATTTAAAATTTTATTGCTTTTTTACAAAGAGAATTCACCCAAAATCACGATTCTTTAATGTTTTTAATTCGTTTTGGTTTCAAAATATCAACTTTATTGAGAAACGAGTAAAAAGGTTAAAGTCGGGCATGCCGACTATACAATACCCTACACCAGTCTGGCTAAAAGCCAACTAATGTTTGGATCCGAAATTCGAATGGGTTAAAATGGGGCTTGTGGCAAAATTTTCTATAATGTGAGTCAGCGCACCAAATTTCATTAAAATATCTTAATATTTGCGACCTGCAGTTTGTAACCAAGCCAATTTTGGGGGGACCCCTATATGGGCACTGGGTCTAAACATGGACCGATGTTCACCAAAATCAATAGGCTTCGTCCTTGGGCCAACATAGGTCTGTGTACCAAATTTCATCAAAGTATCTTAATATTTGCGACCTGCAGCGTATAAACAATATAATTTTGGGGGGACCCTTATATGGGCACTAGGTCTAAACATGGACCGGTGTTAAGCAAAATCAATAGGCTTCATCCTTGGGCTGACATAGGTCGGTGTACCAAATTTCATCAAAGTATCTTAATATGTGCGACCAACAGCAGCGTATAAACAATATAATTTTGGTAGGACCTTTATATGGGCACTAGCTCTAAACATGGACCGATGTTCACCAAAATCAATAGGCTGCGTTATTGGGCTAACATAGGTCTGTGTACCAAATTTCATCAAAATATCTTAATATTTGCAACCTGCAGCGTATAAACAGTATAATTTGGTAGGACCCTTATATGGGCACTAGTTCTTAACATGGACCGATGTTAACCAAAATCAATAGGCTGCGTTATTGGGCCAACATAGGTCTGTGTACCAAAATTTCATCAAAATATCTTAATATTTACGACCTGCAGCGTATAAACTATATAATTTTGGTATGACCCTTATATGGGCACTAGGTCTAAACATGGACCGATTTTAACCAAAATCAATAGGCGTCGTCCTTGGGCCGACGTAAGTCGGTGTACCAACTTTCATCAAAATATCCTAATATTTGCGACCTGTAGAGTGCGCACAATAATGCATGGACAGACAGACGGACGGACGGACAGACGGACATCGTTAAATCGAAATAAAAAAAAATTCTCAGCCGATCGGTATACTATAAGGTGGGTCAAGGACCAATATTTTTTGGTGTTACAAACATTAGCACAAACTTATAATACCCTGACCACCTAGTGGGGTAGGGTATAAATACAGAAAAAGCCATATTTATACCCTACACCACTACGTATTGATTTTGGTTAAAATCGGTCCATGTTTAGACCTAGTGCCCATATAAGGGTCCCACCAAAATTATATTGTTTATACGCTGCAGGTCGGAAATATTAAGATATTTTGAGGAAATTTGGTACACAGACCTATGTTGGCCCAAGGACGAAGCCTATTGATTTTGGTGAAGTTGAGTTGCTAACATATTCGATTTGCTTTCAACTTTCACATAAGTAGACGACTATCAATGTTTAACCCATCAATGGAAATGACACTGATGATGGCTTTGTAGCGAAAGCCGAAAATATTTATTCTGTCTTGCTGGCCTTATCGAATTCTTAAAAAAAAAAAATTATTCTTGTAATTTGTTTGTGAAAATTGTATCATCCTTCTTTAATTTGAGAAATAATTTAAACAGAAAGTGATATTAATTTATGATCTAAAATCAAACTAAAAAACATTCACATATAGAACATCACTCGCTTAGACATTTTTCCTATACGAGCAATCAAAAGAAGAATGTTTATTAAATATTACGAAAAACTTCGCCGAAGTCTGAAAGGCCTCATAATTTGATTCAGATGATGACCAGGATTTAAATGAGAGATTATTTTTTAACCACATACAGTTTTTATTTCCTGAAAAGTGTTAAAATTAATTTTCATTATTTTTTGTTTATATTCACTTTATTTATGAGAAGCTGATTTTTTATAGTCCAGTTATAAATTTTAACTAAAAACTTCTAATATTAAAAAAATTATTTAGTACAGTGTTGTTTTTTCAAACGCGTCATTTAGGCCAACTGCAATTAATATTGTTATTAACATGCATTTTTATCAATTTTAATTTAGTAGGTTTGAGGTTAAGAAGAAAAATAAACTTTTTTCTAAAAGTTATAAATACATTAATTTGCAAATCAGGCTAGATATAATTTCTGCCTTTTTTCTTTGAACTTCATCAGTGATTTTCCTTTAAATTGCATTATTGTTTATATTTTATTGTCAGATTGTCTCTATATGTTAATTTTTTTCAACATCCCGTCGGTTTTAGGAATCGAACCCATGCACCCCTACATTACAAACGTAACTATACAAGAGTTCGACAGCTTAGTCATCTAGCCCACGTAAGGCCTTGCATGTAGCGTAGCTAATTCATAGTTTTTCTTTCCTATTAAGTTTTCTCTTATTGATCAAACAGATCTTCTTTAGATTTTTTGTTTATCTTCTAATCTCCTCCGTCTGATTTGCAAATTAATGTGTTTATAACTTTAAAAAAGGCTTATACTTCTTCTTAACTCCAAACCTATTAAATTAAAAAAAATATTGCTTTTGAAGTATTTTTTCGGAATGTTTCGCATACTTCCTAGGCTGCAATTACGGACGCTCAGAGGATCGTGATCAAGATTTATAAAACGTTGTATAATTGAATTTTCATATCGGTTTTGATATAGTCGTGGGAGCCAGCTTTCGTTATAAACAAAAGGCATTACTGGTCATCTTTGCTTTGACGCTACACCAACACTCCGTCTTTTAAAATCAAAAAAATTTGCAGGTTGGGAGGAAGTACAGGATTTTACACTAGTCAATTACTCGCATGTAATCATAAATTGAAGAGTATTTTAAAATAAATTATTTTAGAAACAACTGTATACTCTGCGGTATCAACACGTATGCTCAGAATTTTTAAAAACTGACTGGAATAAGTTCAATACGATCCTTTGGAGAAAATTAATTCATATATTTCCAAATGAAATTGGAGAATTGCAAGTGAAATTAATTGTGAATTCTATTTCGAATTTGTCATACTTGATCTTTAAACTGAACAAAAATAACAATCGTTAATTTTTTTTCTTACAAATTTGAAGAGAAATTTTTTCAATTTTTGATTTTGAAATGAGAAAAGGCTAAGATCATTTTTCACTTCAAATTTAAAAAATTCCGTTAGAAATTCAATTCTGCAGTTTTAGCGAAAAAATTCAAATTTAATTTAAAACATTTTGGCCCTTACTATCAAAAAGTATTTTACTTTTAAAGTCGACTTTTTTTTTAAACATACGGTTTTGTCCATTTTGTGTATGAAAATCGAAAAAAAAATATTTATATTTTCAAATATTTTGATTGAAAATATAAATAAAAAAGTATGCCAAAGCATACTGCCACCAAAAATTTGAACTTAAGTCTTCTTTAACAAAAATATACATTTGGAAAATTTAAATAGGTAGGGCGTTTATTTTTATTTAAAAAATTTTCAATTAAAATCGGAATATTGTAATAGAAAATGCAAAATTTTAAAATTAAATTTCTTCATGTCATTTGAAATTAGAAAAATTCCAAACGAAATTGTTCTATTTAAAATTTTGAAAATATAATTTGGAATTTAGATCTTTTAACTACAATTCTCCACAAACTTGAATTGTTTTATAATCAAAATTATCAGTTTTTTAAACAAATTTTTTAAAATGTCTATTGAAGCTTTTTAAATGCCGACTGGTTAAATGAAAATTAAGAAAAAATTTTATATTTCACTTTATCATTTTTTCTCTCCTTTTTCTCTTCTTCTTCCTTTTTCCACCTTTTATTCTTTCTCGATTTTGCTGAGGGGGGGGGGGGGGATTTCCCTATTCTCCCCTTATGGAGATGCGCATATTTTCGGCAGTGTTGCCAATTAATTTTTTTTTCAGTTTTGTGGTATGCTTAACAGTTTTCAAATTTTTTAATGAAAAAATATCGTTTTTTAATTTTGAGTTTTTTTTATGATCATCGTCATCATTTTAGTTAATGAATTTTCAAATTTCTTTTCATGTATATTACAACAGCATATTTGTTCCATTTACTATTATTAAAATGAAGATTTCAAAAACCCAAACCCAAAAAAACATTTTTTTCGATAAAGATGATATCGCCATCGTTTTAAGCGTACACTTTTACCTTGGATAGGATATATTTAAAAAATTTGAAATCGGCGAATTATACTAAAAAAAAAACCTTAAAAATTAACGCGTAAAAATATCGATTTTTCGCCAAAAACTCGTCCAAAACCACAAGAAAAACATTTTTTTTGGAAAACTGCTATCGCCATAGTTTATAGCGTACAATTTCACCTTGTAAAGCAAATATTAAAAAAAAAATAAATCAGCCGATTTTTTTTTATTAGCTACTAAAAAAACCTTAAAAATAAAAGTTGAGAAAAAGTAAAATAATTTAAATTTGGGCGCCTCGTAGATGAGGTTTTTGATATGTCGTAGTGGAAATTTTTTTTGCTCATGTCAAAAGCTATCGAAAAATCGATGTATCGATTGCTAAATCGACCCACCCTAAACAACATATTACAGTGACAAAAAGCTGATAATTTGACTGTAAAAATAAATTTCAAAAACTATTTAGGCTTATTGTGCTTGATGTCCAGCAAAAAACCTGCTTCGCTGGATGCAGCTTTGTAAGGGAATAAATAAAATTAACCCCTTACAAAGCGGCTTACGGAAGGCATGGTTTTTCCATACAAAGGGCCCGCTTGGAAGCACGTTGTTTTGTGAGAAAAAGCGCATTATTCGCTGCTGAAAAATTGCAGTAAATTCATGTTTTTGTAAGTGCATTTAACCGCAAATAAATTTATGCACTTTTTTTTGGAAAAAGTGCTTTTTTTTCTGCGGAAAAGATGCAGTAAATTCATGATTTTCATTGAGCGCATTTAAACGAGACTTCTTATGAAAATAAATGCATTCATTTGCCGACTGCAAAATGCAGACTGACTCATGTTTATGTGGCGTCTATACATTAAACTCTACTAAAAAAGGGTAAAACTCGATTGAGATGACTCAGATTTCGTGCGCATTAATCTTTGGATAACTTACATTTTATTTTACTCCCTTAGAACCTGCTTCGTCGTAAGGGAATAGCGTAGCACAATAATTTTTTAAATAACTTGCTTACGATTTGCTTCGTTTAAGGCAGTTTTGCAGGGTATACAATCAAAATGCAAATTTTTTTGTGTATTGTATACGCATAAAGTGGCGCAACTCTGTAAAGCAGAATTTGTAGCGCGTTTTTAAGCGCTTCGTATTTTTACTGCTTCCAAAATACTAAAAATTTTTTGCTGGGTGTTGTCGATATCGACAATAAGGCTGCTTTTACTTAAAAGTGGTTATAAATCAGAACTTGAATAAAATCAATATCATGCTGCTGAACGCGTATTTCGGATCAGTTTAAGTCTTCTGTGACACGTGTTTTATTCACTAAATAAACTCACAGTTGAATAAAATCACCATCGTGCTGCTTAACGAGTAGTCGGCTGATCGAAAATTTGAACTCACATGAATAAATCAAAGTATTAGTTGGTTTATAAAATACAAAAAAAAAATCCATTTCTTAAATGTGTTTCTACAAAATCTAGTACTCTAAACCCGCTCTTTATTGTTATGAAGTTATTTTTCTTTTATTTGGTTTCAATTATGATTAAACTCATTAATTTATTCTACATCAAAATAATCGTCGTTGATACGAACGAATATGAATGAAATGAATGGTATGAAAACGACCAATGATTAAATCAAAGATGCAACAAAATTCACTTGGTTTCATTGATTGATTTAATAATGAAGAAAAAAAATCGTTTTATGTGCAGGCATTTTTATCGACCTCAACATCGCCAACCGGATTCAGGACCATTGTTTGTGTGGTAACACTGGTTTCGATCTACATATCTAAAGTGGAGAATACACGAGGGAACATTCGTGAAAAAATGCCAATTTTTTTGAGAATGTGTGTGTGTGTTTGTGTGTGTTGACATCGTGCAATTCGGGTTTACAAAATTTTTTGATATTTTTTGTTCCCTACTCAATGTTCCTTCGTGTATTTTCCGCTTAATAATCATTAAAAAACACTTTTTGTTGTTTTGTATATAATTTCTTGCTTTTTTCTTTTGTTAAACAGTTAATTTAAATTTAACGCTACAGTATGAAGTCCACGGTTTAAAGTTGAATACAGATCCCAAAATTTGTATTTCTTCTCAATATTTTTTTCATTCTTCTTTTAAAAACCCTTCGTTAATTTAAACATCTTGTACGTTTATAACAGTCACACAATAACCCAAAAATTATCATATTTCCTCAAGACCAATTAACCACTAGAATGACTTGCTTGTTTACTCGTTCCCTACTAATCAGAATTTGAAATAAGTAACAAGGAGAAAAAGCAAAAACACCTAAAACAAATACTAACACAAAGAACAAAAAAAAAAGGAATACATAAACACAACAAATACTCAAATATCCTAGAAATGAAAAAAAAGGAAAGCAAACAAAAACTAAATATTCCCAAAGTGTTGAAGCTTTAGTCAAATACGCATTTGTTCAATATGTTCCAATTGAAAAGTTTTTTTCCGTTGTATGGTATTGTTGTATACTTCTTTTGAATGCCGTAGTCAACATTTCTGTTTGAAAGCAAAGCAGCAGCAACAATAGCGAAGAAGGCTAACAAAATAACTCTTAAAATAACAACAAGGTATAAAGTAATACCAATAATTCAAGGCAATGACATACAACAGTACTAACTGACTATGGCGGAAAAATAAATTGGTTTTTGGCTTTATGCTGCTTTATCATCTTTTCTACAATAGCACAAATACGAAAAGTACACATTCATACATACTCGACTTCTAAACCAACTGTATATTAGTAAAGCATAGAAGATGAATGAAAAAATAAAACTAGAACAGATTGTAATGAATAGAAACTAGAAAAATAACAAAAAAAAAGTTATATAAAAAATTTTACAATGAAATCGCAGAAATTATATGAAGAAAACAAAAAAAGCTAAACATTTCATAGAGGAAAAGTATTAAAAAGAACTGTTACAAAGAAAATATAGGAATAAAAACTTTTAACGCGGTGTGGTCTTGCTGAACTAATTTTTTGCACGTGCTACATTGTAATTTTAACTTTTTTTTTTTTTTTTGTGACGAGTATACGTTCTTGTTGTAATTCAAAGTAAAATATTATTCTAAATATTAAGGCTTAATTTCAGCAATGTCCAATTTTGTGAGATTTTTAAAATAATGTTTTATATAAATATTTCATATATGTGGAGACAAGTTAAAACACGTCGATTAACCCATAACCTCACTAATGGTATTTATGTAATTAAGACAGTTAAGTATTAATATTTTCTTCTTTTTCCTGCAGAAGAGCACTTCAGAACAATTTTTCTTAAATCTATAATACAGTCAAAATAATACATCAATAGAAACAACCGAGACCCGTTTCATATCTATTTATTTCGGTATTCCGAAGAACAGGCGTTTCGTCCAATTTGATTTACCTCCCAGCAAAAAAAAAAAAAAAGTCAGTCTATACAAACCACCTCATTCATTGCTTCAAAAGCATCTGTATTTTTATTGCGTTTTTAGAGGTATTTTTGAACAACTTTAAAAAATCACATCTTTTAGTCCTTCCAAAGTATCCATTTTAAAAAAAAATTCCGAAGAACATCCAAAAAGCAACTTATTGTTAGTTATTGCTTCTAAAGCATTATTGCTCTAAAAGCGATTCTAAGCAGTTACTTAAATACAGTTTATATACAAACAGATGATCACGGGTTCGAATCCTGTCGGGTTAAACATTTTTTAAAATTAATTTTGTAATATTTATACTTACCCATCCAAAAATTGCCGACGCACAGGGGTACATTTTCAGAGAAGGCGGTCAAAAATCCAAAATTTTAGAAGGAGGTGATGTATTTCAGTGCAGTTTTTTTTTCCTTGAAAGAGAAGACATTTAGCTTTAACTGAAGATATCGATCATAAAAATCGAGTAGTAATCAAAATTATATATTACGGGTTAAACTATATAACACCTGTTTTAGCTAAATTTTAGTGCAATACTCAAATTTTTGAAAAACTATGGGCTAGTAACTTATCTTAAAAGTAGGCAAAGCAACACACTATCTATTTCCTATATTTTTCCATTCATGCACTCAAAAAAATAAGTTAGCAAAAAAATAGTAAAATTCATTTTTTATGCTGAAATCGAGTTTTTTAATAATAAAACACAAAAACTGTATCATTATTTTTTAAAAAAAATATAAATATAGCCGACTTTTTCTTAATTTTTTTTTAGATTTATTTCATTTCACTAAGATACAGCAAAAAGTCTATTGGATTCAATTAAGTAAATATTCATAGGGCAAGGAATTTCATGCACTTAAAAATGGAAAATATGAGCCTAAAATATGCGGTTAAAAAAGAAAAATATGCATTAAAAATATAAGAAATATGCACTAAAAACTATTATTTTTGCAAAAAATAATGCAACTTAAAACTTAAAAATATACTTAAGTTAGTCGTTTTGCAAACAGACACAGAACTCGAAGATTTCCCATAGGTCAATAAGTTTTAGGAATGTTTATTTTGGTTGAATCAAAATATGACAACGTATCAATTTTTTATATTTTTTTACAAAATAAAAATTGCTCCTAAAAATGAAAAAAATATGCACGAATATGCATTAAAAAGCACAAAATATGCATTAAAAAGGCACCAAATATGCATTTAAAGTCAAAATATGCAAAAATATGCATTTATGATAAAATATGCAACTTCAAATCGATGCCATTTGTTCTAAATTTGATGATTCGGATAAATATTTAGTCCATATTAGTTTTGGACTATCGAGAAAAAACATGCATTTGCATGGAATTCCTTGCCCTATTTATATCTAATCAACTAAGCAAAACATTTGCTAAATTTACCAATTTTTTGCTAACAATCAGCTCACTGAACACAGCAAAATGGTAAGAAGCTCTTCATTAGTATAACATCTAGACATTTTTCGAAGTTTTCAAAGGCAAGCAGTCTCTTTCTACACAAAGTATATCACGGTATTCAGGGAAAATAAAGGCAGTTTTTCATTGGTTCTAGCCATTTATTATGTAGTTGAAAAAACTTCTCCTTTCTACGACTACAACCTTCATAACGTTTTTTTCAAATTTTTCAAAAAATGTTTACTTTTTTGTGTATAGTAACTTCTTGCTCATCGCATAAATTAAAGAAATATTCTTTCATTATGTGAGAGAAAACATCATTATCATCCTTCTCTTGCAAATAAATTTCTGCGAAATTTTTATAAATGAACTTACAAGGAAAGACTCCCAACGCGGACCGGCAGATCTTAATGAGCTTAGGATATGTTGTAGAGGAAAAAAATTTAAAGAACACGTATAAAATGGGGCAAAAATGGCCCAATTTTTCGTTTTTTTCGTTTTATTTCAAATTCGTTCCAAAATAACTATAGGAAATTTTGTTGTCGTACGAAAGGTATTTCAGAGGCCTATTTACCGATGTCTAAAACAAGCTCAAGCATGCTTATTTGTTTAAGGCATAGCACAAAACATAAAAATTTTAGTTGGTTTTGTATGGGGACGCATACAGGGTTAAGGGCCAAATTCACACATATTAAAGGTAATAAGAAATGTAATAACAAAAGTAACTAGTTACCATTACCATGTATGTAGTTACATAACCACATATCTGGTAACGAGTTTCTGCACTGGGATGCTTACGAGCCAACATACAAAAAATCAAGAAATATGTGGTTAAATATATACTTACCAGTGCTGAAAAAGATTGCGTCTAAAAATAAATTTAAAAAATTTAAAAAAATTTGTAAAATTACTTTCTTTTTGAAATATTGCTAAAAATAAGTCATTATCAGTAACTCATTATTATATGTTTTAAAATAATGCAGAAAGTAAGTTGGTGTTATTACCGGTACACTCATAAAAAAGTTAGTTCAAAAGTCTGCTAAACACGTTGTGATTAAATTGAACTAATTTTTCTGTTATTTTCTCTAAAAAAGCCCGTTCAAATAGGTAAAAATTCTGCTAAAATAACAGGAAATAGTACATTTATTTGCGCCAGCACAATTTTGACCTATTTGTACGGGATTTGTTTTATTAATGTTGTACAAAAAATAATGATGTGTCAATAACGTTTCTACACTGGGTATTTATGAAACTCCTTATTTTTAAGAATTAAGTAAGCAATCGGATAACCACTTATAATTCAACTTTTCGTAAGCATCTGTGTGACCACTTATTATTTAAAATCTCATAACTACTTACGTTTAATTTTTTCGTAAGCGAGCTGCAAAGCGTGACTACTTATAAAAACGCCCACGCTAAACAAAAATAATGAGTTTAGAGTTCTATTATATAACCACTTATTTGGTAATGAAAAATTTTGGTAGGC
Organism: Leucophora obtusa; assembly: GCA_949987735.1. Taxonomy (NCBI): domain Eukaryota; kingdom Metazoa; phylum Arthropoda; class Insecta; order Diptera; family Anthomyiidae; genus Leucophora; species Leucophora obtusa. The sequence continues at coordinate 37,575,150 of OX465298.1, read as the reverse complement.
AGTACCTGTTCATCAAACCATTTCCTAGAACTAGTTCTAAGGATGACAATTTCAAATAAAAACCATAGGTAACTATGATAAAGTAGAACTTGAACTGGCTTTAAAGGTCTAGTTGTAGAATTACTTCCGGAACTGATGCATACATGTTTAGTTGGGTTTATTAAAAAAACACATTTTCAAATTTTTTATTTAAAATAAAAAACAAATATCGACAAAATTATAAAAATTTTAAATGTGGGCCATTTTCACTGTGATTCACTGTATCTCAGATTTTAATATCCCGACTGCTTATGTAAAATTTCCAGCGACCAAATGCTGTACATAACTGCATGTAGTCATCTAGTTATATCCGCACTTTACTTGTGTTTTTTTTATACCAGCTCTCAGGTTTCTTATGTACATTCATCCCTCATGTAATGCGGGTTTCTTCTAATGTGGTTTGCTAAAAGGTACACTTTTCCTTTTTCTGCAATTATACCCAGTTTTGAGCAAAATATAACAAGATTCTTATAACCAGGCTTTCGTAAAAACGTTTGACCGCGCTATGCGAGAGAAGGGTGTAGTTAGCTGCGATATTATTGTATAAAATGAATCAACTTAGCAAAAGGATATTTGAATTTCACGCAAAATTCTTAGTAACATAAGATGATGATTTTAAACGTACAACGCCAATCAACATTGTGCGAGTGTATATTGTTTTTTGTTGCCACTCATTAAAATTCACTTATATAAACGTACAAATGTTACAACTCATTATTTTTTCATTTATGCATTTGTAACAATGTCAAAGCTTTTAAAATTTTCCTTCCAACACTATCCTTAGAGAAGGAAAAATAAATGGGGTTCTATTTTCTCTATCCTTTTTTTCTGTTGTCGATTTCTGGGATAAGATATTCTATACCAGGCTTTTTTAGTTTTTCTTCAATTTTGTCCTTCTGGTATGATTATAAAAATGACTTAAAAATTGTTTTAAACTTCCCATAATAACAGTGATGATGATGAAAATAATGTTTTCTCTCTCTCGTTTTTTTGATGATTATTACAGATCCACCTTTAGTTACTTTACGTTTGGGCTCAACACTTTCACCCGATGATATTAAAGAAGGTGATGATGTCTATTTTGAGTGTCACGTACAATCGAATCCTCAATGGCGTAAACTTTTATGGCTGCATAATGTAAGTATTTTTATTATAAAGTTCTTTAAAAGGAACGACGCACATAGTTTTGTAACGTAAATATTTTATGGTTGTATGTGTGTGTCATGCTTTACAAATGTATTAAAAATTCAATTAAAAGAAGTGTAGTCGAGTTTTTTTTATTTAAATGTATGGATTTGAAAAACGTTAAATCTCTTGTACGTTTTTTCTCTGGTTAATCATCTATAGAATTGAATTGCAGCAAAAATATCTTGTATAAAGGTTTATTTAAAATTCATTTAAATTTGTATTTAATTTAAATATCAGTTTTTATTTTTTTTTGTAAGAAATTTATGCTAGTGTATATTATAACCTTTTTTTTAAAATTAAATATATTAAATTCCTATTTTTTGTGTAAGATTTTTTTTGCGAATAAAAACCCTAATTGCTGATTAATGGTTTTGTGGAGCTTTCTGCTATTTTTCCCAAATCATAACTCTTAAAGCTAAAAGGCCCCATGTGGTTTAGTATCAAACAAGAAAAATAAAAATTTGTGTGAAATATGAAACGTATATTTTTCGGGTACTAGAAATTTTTTAAAGATAAAAGCCTAGAGTTTATGTGGAGCAATATAGGTACAGAGAAATAAGTTAAAGCAACAGTAAAAAGCTCATTAGCAAATTGAAATATAATAATATAGTAATTTTTGTGAAAATTTCACTAAAAGAGCCCTGTTAGGATATCTTTAATTTAATGAATTATTTTATAAGGCTACTGATTCAAAAGTTCGTTGCAGCTAGTCTTAGACATCGGTATGGATATGGTTAGGCTACACAGACAATATTGCTGGACGAGTTTTAATTAAATTTTTACAGTAAACTAATAAAGTTTCCTTTTCAAAATAAATGAAAAATTTCTTGAATTTGTTTAAAAAACGCTTCACAAATTTTATGGATCCTATTTTAATGAAAATTCCATTAAAAGTTTCAACGAACTAGTTCTAATGAAATTTCTTTCGTTTTGTGCAAAAATTCAATAATATCATGCAGATAATTTTCTCAGTGTAAGTTGAAAAAAGGAATCGGTGGTGATGAAACTTTTCATAACCGACTCATGTACAAAAAAATCGATATATTCTGAAGACAGTCGTATTGTTGTGCACTTTCTTATCGCCATGGTTTCCGTTTCTCCTATTACTTGGTAGATGGCGCCACCATTGTATCAGAAGTTTTAAAGATGGCGCTATTTCTTCACCTCATGATTTTCTAAAATTTTCAATTTCTCTAAAACTAATTATAGAGTAAAATGGACAAAAATTTCAACTACCCATGACTATACCTCCGTAAAGAAGTTATTTCTACACTTAAAATAATACGTCAGTAGAAAAATCTATCAAACCGGTTTCAAATCGATTTGACTAATTTTTTAACAAATTTTTAGTTGAAACACTGATTTAAGCAAATATTTTAGTTATCTTCATTTAACACAATACTAAAAATCCTCAGTAATTTAACTAATTTTGAGTGTTAATTTTCAAAATTATTTAAAACTAATTTTTAAGAACCCATTCGTTAAATTTGACAAAATTTATTGTTAAAATATAATATTTTCATGTTACTGTTATTACCCGGTAGATGGCTCCACCAATGTATCCGAAGTTTTAAGGATGGCGCTATTTCTTTCCCTCCCGATTTTTGAAAATGGCCCATATCTCGAAAACTAAGACAGATAGAGCCTCTAACCGTACAATACCTCTAACCGTACAATACCCCAGCGAAAGGGATTATCTCTATCCAAAAATTGACCTTGGCGTGGCCTTGGACCCTTGGAAATTTTAATTAAAAATTTTCCACTCCATAAAACGGACAATATCTCTAAAACTAAGCGAGATAGAGCAAAACGGACAAAATGTTTGCCCCATTGTAGTGCCTTTATATGCCCTCACATGATATGGACTAGGCCCGGGGAGGGTACTGAGACTCTAAATTTGGATAAATTCTGCGACTCAGTATAATAGTTTTACAAATATAAATATTTGTTAAATTTAACAAAAGAATTTGTTAAAATCAACAAATTTTATTTTAAGCCAAAAAACAGGAATAAATTTTGTTAAAGTAACAAATTTTTCTGTCCAGCCAACAGACGTATTATTTTAAGTGTAGTGCTTTACGAGTTAAGAGGGAATAATGAGTTTTATTAATTCTACCCTACAGCAGTACTTGGATAGGATATAATAAGTTTGTGCTGATGTTTGTATTTCCAAAAAATATTGGAACTAGACCCACCTTTAAGTATACCAATTGATTCAGAATAACATTTTGTTTCGATGTAACGATATACGTCTGTTCGTCCGTCCGTCTGTCTGTCCATATATTCTTTTTCGCAAGTATTAATATATTTTTACAAAATTTGGTACACTGACTTATTATGGCCCAGGAACAAAGCCTGTTGATTTTGGTTTAAATCGCTCTATGGTTACCTATATCATACATGGGAATTTTTCATTAGCATTGAAATTTCATTACCATTTAATGGTGATAAAATATTTTTCATTAGAAAAGTCATTACTAATGGTAATGAAATTACACTAATGTACTAATTACAAATGATTAAAAACCATTTGTTTACAAAAAAATTCAGACAAATGAAAACGAATAACGGGTTTGCCCGGGGAAGTTATAAAACATAATTTTTTAAGGAGGATCAATTCCATTCCCTTAAACTTTACCTGGATACAAATAACAATTGAATGGAAAGTAATATTTAATTTCAAATGAGCCTGAATGTGTATATTCCATCTTCGATTTAAGCGAGTTTTACTACATTTTTACGTTTTTCTGTCAATGGCAAATATTTTTTTAGTTTATTCATTACACTGTGAGACAAATGGTAGGGGTCAGTGATCGGGAAGGGTTCAAACTACCTGGGAAAGTTATATCGGTAAAAAAGAAGTTATACGTGTCCCGGCGTTTCGCTGGGTCACCCCTAGGAATCGAGATATATCGATTTGACCTTTGGTGGTCTTTTTTTTTGACATAACTCGAGAACCACTATTCCGATTTTGCTCAAACAATTTTAAAAAAATTACAAATTACAATTCCTTTAATCTGTTCATATAACGTTTTTCTCTATACTCAACAGTTTTGCCGGTAAAAATAAATGTATGCAGAAAAAAATATTTTTTGCCTAAAATATTAAAAAAAGTAATAAACAAAAGGTTATTGATTTTTATGGTAGCGGTAACAAACATTTATTTTTACCGGCAAAACTGTTGAGTATATAGAAAAACGTTATATGAACAGATTAAAGGAATTGTAATTTTTAATTTTTTTAAAATTGTTTGAGCAAAATCGGAATAGTGGTTCTCGAGTTATGTCAAAAAAAAGATATATCTCGATTACTAGGGGTGACCCAGCGAAACGCCGGGACACGTATAACTTGTTTTTGACCGATATAACATTTCCCGTTGGTTTCATCCCATCCCGAATTTGACTGTCGCATAGTGTTATCAATGATAATGAAATTTAAAATCATTGTCATTAATCAATGAAATTAAATTTTAGAATCATTACCATTAATTAAAAAAATGGTAATGAAAATAATTTCATTACAATTGATATCAATGCAATGGTAATGAAATTATCAATAAATTAGTCCACCTAATTAATTAGTCCCATGTATGACATATATAAAATTTCCCCCAAAATTATATTGTTTACACACTACACGTGGCAAATACCAAAATATTTCAATGAAATTTGGTACACGGATTTATATGGCCTCATGAATAAAGCTTACTGATTTTATATAGAATCGGTCCATATTTCGATCTAGTGTCCGTATAAAGGTCCACTTAAAAATGGGCATATACGCAAGCTGAATGTCACAAATATTAAGATACTTTGATAAGATTTGGTACACAGACTTATATTGGCCCAAGGCCGGATCCTCTTGGCTTTCAACCAGCTTAGTGTATGGTATTGTATAGTCGGTATTCCGGAATATATGAGACCCTACAACAGTCTGGTTGAAAGCCAAATAATATTTTGATCTGAAACTCGAGTGGCTTGAAATGGATATATGTCAAAATTTGTCTATAAAATGATAAAAATTAGAAAAACGGTAAGAAATTTTGATCTTCTCTAATGTTACACACAGAGAAAAAATATGCCATTTTCCAACTGAAATTCGGTTACGTCTACTAAAATAGGTTGGTGCAACTGAATATTGGTTATCACAACAAAATTCGGTTTATACAACTGAATTTTAGTTGCAATACCCAAAATATTCAGGAATCACATTCCAATATGGTTTCACCAACCGAATTTATTGGTTGTAGCAACCAAAATATCCTTAGAAATTCGGTTGTCAATTTTTTTCCCATTCCGTTCAAATTTGCTCGTAGAATAAGAAATAGATTTCTAAGGAAATTTTTAAGCATTTACTTTAAAATTTTAGTCCGATTCTCGTTTATATTGCATGTTATGCTACAAGTCTATGGATAAATTTGGTATTAAAAGTCATTCTTAATCCAAAAGTAATTACTTCGATGAAATTGCTAAATTGTACTCATATGACCCATTGTCTAGTGTTATAATTTCACTCGTTCCACGTTTCATTCCATTTCGTCTTCCAATTTACTTATTCCAATTCCTTGTCTTATGTTTCAATGGCTGATATGAATAAAAAATAGATATTACTAATAGGGGGAAATACAGGGTTTTTTAAGCAATTACTTGACGAATCTAGTCTGCTTGGGAGTAGACTAGAAATTAAATTTTTTTATTTTCGTTTACATTTCATGCTATTCTACCAGCCAATTGGTAAATTTGGAGTTAAAAGCCATTCCTAAGCCCAAAGTAATTACTTCGAAGTATTTGCTAAGTTTTATTCATATGACCCAATATCAATCCATCTTCTTTCCATTCTAGTTCCTTACACTTTCTCCGTTCCATTCACTTTTTTAACTTTTTTTAACTCTATTCCATAGCATTCGCTCCCCGTTCCTAAAAGAACTAAAAACTAGTTAAAAATTACGCTGCAGAAAAAACTGTGCAATTAGCAGATTTTTTTGCTAAATGTTAGTAAAATAAGAACAGAAAAAATAAAACTGTTAAATTTACAGAATTTTAGTTATATTTAAGTCAAATGTTAGTTAATTGAAAATAACAAATTGTTTTGGAAAATCTGCAGAAAATTTTGCTAAATATTACTAGACTAAAAATATTAAAAAGAAACCGTTATATTTAGAAAATTTTTGTTATTTTTAAGCTAAATTTAGTTGAATGCAAATAGCTGTCTATCCTGTTAAAGCAACAGGAATATTTGTTAAAAATTTGTAAATTGCTGTTTTCAAAAAGCTCGATTTTATTTGCATTAAAAGAAGTCGAAAAAACTTCGAAAATTCTACATGTTTTCGGTATTTTTCAGGCTACTAAATAATTAGCTACATTTTTTGCCGATTTTAGCAGAATAATTTGTTATTTTCTATTAACAAAAATTTAACTCAAATATAGCTAAAATTCGTATATTTAGCAAATTTATTTTGCTGTTCCTATCTTACTAATATATAGCAAAAATAATCTGCTAATTCAGCAGTTTTTCTGCGGCATCATTTGTAAATAATTTTTAGTAGTTTTAACTAAATTTTGTACTGATTTTTTTCTATTAGTGTAGAGTTTCAATTCTTCTCGTACCACAATGCATCTCATTTTGTTCCACTTGTGTAGTGTTTCAATTCCACTTGCTTCCTATTCCATTTCGTTTTTCAATTTTAGTCAATCGTTCTTTAAGTTTCATGTTTCTAGCCAAAGAGTTTTAGAAAGGCGTTAAGATGGCACTTTTCCCCTTTTTAACCCCAATTTTTACCACATTCCTCTCCAAAGTTCCAAAAATTACCTTATGGTAAGTTAGCTCATACTCCAAAGAACACATATTATAAATTTCAGGTTTCTAGGTTCGTGCAGGCCGCCAAGAGCGAGACTCAATTTTTTCCTCCTAAAAGCCTTATTCGGACTGTTACTAACGTTAAAAAAATTAAAAGAAAATATGGTAGATTTTTTTGTATTTTTTTTTTCGCAGAACAAATCAGGAGGGTAAAATGGAAAAATGGGCGTATAAGAGTAGCGTGTTCATTAGACCGTACTTCAAAAAAAAGTTCGACGTGCACCCTCCAATATGATGTATTTTTGTAAGGCGATTTCAAAAAAAAAAATTTTTTTTTGCCGTCCGTAGGGGTCGCCTTTTTTAATTTTTTGTTATAGCTTTGGCATTTAAAATCGGATTTTAAAGTGTGATATATCGATTCTTTTGCCTCGAGGAGACCAGTGTTTTGCTATATGTGACAGCGCATAGAGAAAGGGACCTAAGGGTAAAAAATCAATTTTTTTGGTTTTTTTTTTGATGTGGACAACATCTCCTGAACATCTCCTGGGCTCTCCTGAGAAAGGGACCTAAGGGTCCCTAAGGTCCCTTTCTATTTTGCGCGTCACATATAGTAAAAATCCAACTAAAAAAAATTTAAAAAGGCGACCTCTACGTTCGGCAACCAATATATAAAAAAATTTCTACTGGGTTTAGCGAAAAAATTCCTTAGCAAAAGTTTTTTGCGAGCTTTAATTTTCTGACATTAGGGTGGTACATTAGGGTGGTATCAACTGAGATCTGGTGGGTAACTACTAGAACGGGATACTTGAGGTCACAATGTCATTAGAGCAAAACACTGGTCTCCTCGACGGAAAAACATCGATGTATCATACTTTAAGATCCGACACTAAATACCAAAGATATAACGAAAAATGTAAAATGGCGACCCCTAAGTTCGGCATAAAAAAATAAAAACAATTTTTTTGAAACCTCCTTGCAAAAATACTTCATATTGGAGGGTGTACGGCGCACTTTTTTTTTTGCCATTAAGGTGGTACGCTCTAGTGTTCATAGGTCACAATTCGGTACAGCCGCTCTCAAGTGATGCGCTTACCAACGAACATCATTTAATTTTTTTATATAAATTGTAATTAAGAATTTTCAATTAAAAATTGCATGTTGTGGAAATCCCCTAGGTATGTATGTTCTTAGTCGTAGCGTATGCATTAAAATAAATTTTCTAGGTTTCTACACCCATAAACAGATCTTTTAAATACCGTTCAGTTTAGATTTAACCAAACGAATGAACTAATAAAGTAGCTTTGGAAGAAATATGAAAAATAAAAAAATTTCCACAATTTCTCATTTCAGTTTTCAGCAATTTAAATAATTATTTAAATTTTGAAAACTTCTGAATTTGTATTTTTACTGCCTTAAATGTTGATTAAAGTAATTTATTTTTAAAAGTTTTTATTTCTAATTTTTATACCGTCTAATCATTTATGTTAAATTATTAACACTACAATAACTTTATGATTTACATGAAAAGAGCTTAAAATTTTTTCTTTACTCCTTCCTAATTTTGTTTACATGTTGTTATTATTATGTCGAAAAAGAAAGTAAAGAAAATACAACCATAACTTATGTTCATAAGCTAGACATGTACACAATTTATATGCAAAAGAAAATTTTTAACATAAGAGCAAAGAAAGAAAATCGTGAAAAAAAAATTAAAAAATAATATTACTTTTAATTTACTTTGTTAGGGTATTCACCTGGAGCATAACACATCAGCGCGTGTAATACGTTCTAATCAGAGTTTGGTGTTGCAAAAAATAACGAAACACTATGCAGGAAATTATGCATGTAGCGCCATAAATGATGAAGGAGAAACTGTCAGCAACCAACTGCCGTTACGTGTTAAATGTAAGTCTGTCTCTTATAGTATATAATTCTATATTTTACCATACTCTAATTGTAAATATTTCTATGTATATGTGTATGTTAGTGTATTTGTTTGTTAGTTTTTATAATTTAAAGAAAATTGCATCAACCAAAATATAAGAAATAGTATGTTGCACTTCCACTATCTTCTTTACATTCGTATTATAAATACAAATGAATGAATGTATTAGTACAATTATGTACATATATAGCTGAAGACGTTGTTTCCAAAGTAGCAAATCATATTACATTTTGCATCATTTTCAGTGTAGAGTTTATAAACAGGAAACAACTAAATAAGGAATATTTAACTTAAGTAGATGCTTAACTTGTTATATTGAAGTTCCTACTAGGAAATTTTTGACAATATATAGATTTTTTTGCAATTTTTGAATATAAATTTTTTTTAACAACAAACGAAGTGCGGCGTGGCCCACCGAAATATCTGTAGTTCTTTTCAATGAAAACAAACACAAATAAAATATTACTTTCTCAGGTCTTTTGGATGTGATTTTATTTCCTAATCCCAGTACCCAATTTACCCGAAACAACACCAATTTACACACAATTTTGACAATAGAAATGCTTTTTGGTAAAATTGGTACGAGTAACTATTTTTTCTTTTTATTCATGTATACGGCGGGTAACTAAGCACTGATAACTATTTGTCGAAATTACAAGCACAAATTTTCGAGATTAACCAAAATTTGAGAAAGATCGATCTTCGATTTTTTTCCAAAATAATTAAGCTTGAAAGTAAGATGCTCAAAAAGTTTGGCCTTTGAGTCCTTTTAACAGAAATTCTGATCTTGGAGACAATAATTTGGCTTATTCTTTTGAAGTAGAATAATACAAAATGAGAATTTATGACAAAACAAACAAGCTATTTCCAGGTTTCGCAGAAATTCCGATATGTTATAGATAGGGTATTCAGTCGATTAATCGTTATTCGATTAATCGAACAATTTTGCTCAAAAACTGTTCGAATAATTTAAAATGGCCATATTTCGAATGACAAATAATTCGAATAATTTAATACGATTAATTGAAATTGGAAAAAAATTAATAAAATGTTTCAAAAATATATATTTTTTAATTAAAGTAATAATGGGATTTTATTAAAGTTTATTTAACAAACTGTAAAAAACATCTTAAATATCAAAGAAAAAACAAAAAATTCAACAGTTTGCTTTGTCATCTTCCAAAGTAGTGAGCAATCTGCATTCATAATATCTTTTAGCAAAGGATATTATCCCAAGCCAAAGAATTTGAATTAATAAATGGCAAATTAAAAGACAAATAAACGTATCCAGGTGTTTTTAATTTGAAAAGTAAAACAAAGAAATTTACAAATAAGTTGTTAACAAGATTATATTCAAAATGAGTATTTATGAGTTCTAAATAATGTTTAATGAGAACTAAATAACCTCTTATACGTTTGAGCTTTTCAGAGCTCAATTCAGCTAATTCTGCTAGAAACAAATTTGTCAAAATGAATCACAAAGTTTTTTTAAATTCCCTGCGAAATAGTTACTAAAATCAAACAAAGGGATGGAGGGACGTAAACGTGGAGGGAAAATGAATTCTCAATAGAATGTCTCTTCTACATTTAGGTATTTTATGAGTTGAATGCATACGAAATAGATACAAATTAATCTACGAGTTGTTCTATTCTTCTTCTCATTTAAGATATTATAGAGCGCTTGTATAATATATGAACGTCTGGCTAATTTTTATAAAATGATAAATTTAAAGAAAGGTCTGCGGTGTGGTTCTCCCCGATTTGGATATATTACAGAGAGGACATAAGTAATAAAAATTTTGATAAAATATGATCTCAATTAAAGCACTTTTTATTTTTATGAATTTTAGAAGAGTTTCCGAAACTCTTTTTGTTTTTTTTTAAATAAAATTATTAAAAATACAACAGTATTATTTTACATAACATTTTTTCGATTAATCGATTAATTTTAAAATTTTATTCGTTTAATCGGTTAAGAAAAAACCCCGAATAATTATTTGAACGATTAATCGATTAAATTAAAATGTCGATTAATTGAATACCCTCGTTATAGAGCAGCGGTTTCCACCAACTTTTAATTTATGGATACCCAAAAACATTTGTGCTGGCTAATGGACCCCAAATTTTTAATTTTTACATTAAAAATTACAAAAAGTATTTCAACCCCTATGACTTTTAGAAAAAAGTTGTATGAATATAAATATATTGAATGTATAACTTAAAAATGCGGTATTCACAACAGATGGCGTAGCTTTTACACATGGTTTGTGTCTTTAATAAACATCTGTAATTTATTCTCACTTAAATAGTCATTGAACGAAATAGTTTAAACAACAAAGTTTTTTTTTTGCTTCGAAAATGTCGAGTTTTGTGTCAATAAAACATCATTTCCGGGAAGTTTTGATTTGCTTCTTTAATTTAAAAGAAAGTGCAGCTGAAGCACTTTGATTGCTCACCGAAGCTTATTGTAAATATGTTCCATCGATTTCAATGCCCAAAAGACGGTTTGTGGTGTTCAGAAGTGGTGATTTTGACACGGAAGACAAAAACCGCTCAGGTCAGACAAAAAGGTTAAAAGATGATGAATTTTAGGCATTACTCGCTGAAGATTATTCTCAAACTCAAGCAGAATTTGGAAAATCATTGGGAGTCACTCGGGGAAAAGTTTCAAAATGTTTGGAAGCAGCAGGATTCATCCAGAAGCAAGGTAATTTTTACCATACGCTTTGAACCAGAGAGATGTTGAAAGACGATTTTGCATATCCAAAATCCTGCTTTAAGGCCATAAAGAGAAGTAAGTTTTGCATCGGATCATTACTGGTGATGAAAAATGGATCCATTACGACAACGCGAAACGCAAGAAATTGTACATGAAGCCCGGCCAACCATACAAATCAACGCCAAAGCCGAATATCCATGGCGCCAAGAGAATGACTGTATTTGGTCGGACCAAAGGGTCCTATTTATTATGAGCTGGGGCCTGTACCAAACACAATTGATTAATTTCAAGCGAGCATTAACCAAAAATGTCCGGAATATGCGACCGGACATGGCCTTAATATTCCATCTTGACAACGTTCTGCCACATTTTTTTGTTTTTTTTTTTTTTTTTTTTTTTGGTGCGGAATTCATATATTGCGAGAAGGACGGGAAGAGGTCCTAGCTATCCGGCATTTTTAAGTTAAACACCAAGAAAACAATTTATTGAATTTTATGAAAAATATCGCTGGGGTATAAAAAGTCTTCACAATACGATTTTTTTGTTGGACTATGTGGATTGCACCACCCATGTGAAAATCGAAATATATATGAACATACATGATCATACATTGACTTGTATATGATCATGCATGGACATACGTGATCATATATGACTATGCATAGTTCAATGTGTGACCATACATGATCTCATATATTTCATATATCTTTGGATCCGAAATTTGAGGGCATATGGATGTATATGGCCATATATGATCATATATGAGTATATATGACTCATATGTGATCATATATAGTCATATATGAACATGTTTTGTCATATACTTTCAAATTTCGGATCCAAAGATATATGGAAATATATGAGATCATGTATGGTCATACATTGAACTATGCATAGTCATATGTGATCACGTATGTCCATGCATGATCATATACAAGGCAATGTATACTCATGTATGTTCATATATATTTCAATTTTCACATGGGCAGACATGTTTATCTTGATTTAAATCAGATTTAATTTTTATACTACACAAAATTTTTATTTCCTTCGAATATTTTTAAAATCACGCTATTTATATTTTTCCCAGTAGGCTTTCCAGTACCGAATTCGGTAATACCGAAATTGTCGAAATTCGAGCAAATTCGAGCAAATTCGAAATACCGATTTTAGAACGATACCGATTTCGGTATTGCATACAATTTTTTTTGTGTATTATTTTAATATTTTATGTCTTTTTTAAAAGAAATTTTAACAATTTTAGAATAATTCTGTTTCTGTGTTTGCAATTCTTTACAAATTTTATATTTTAAAGATGAACTTTGTACAACACAAAAACTAAATTTAAACCATTCAAAAAATTACTGATTACACAGAAAGCCTTTACAAGATTTCAATTAAATTTTTAAACACCTTACTCATACCAAATTTGTAAATACAACAAAAAAAACTTTTTAAAAAGGCACCAACAAAAAAATTTGTAAATCCAAAAAAAAATTTTCTTTTTTTTTTGTAACTTTGAATTTTTATTTTTAAACAATTTTTATATGAAAGATAACAATTTTCAAACGAGTTACAAATATTTCAAACAAAAAAAATTGTTGGGAATAAAATTTTAATTTCAAAGAAAATGTGATTAGTTTTACAAATTCCCATTTTTGGTGCCTACTGTTTTTTCTGTGTATGATTACTTATAAATAGTATATTTTTGATTATGTTATTTTTTTTTGATTCTCGCAAATTATATTTTTTTTATTTTTATTCAGGGTTTAAAAAATTATCTTTATATTTTTTGATTCGCGAATTTATAACTCAGGTTTTTTTTATCATCTTTGAAAACAATTATTTTGAACTAATCCTTCAAAGCTCTGATCTGATTTATTCTTCGCGAATTATCTCTTAAAAAAAATTATTCAATCGAATTAAAAATTGAATCAATATAAATTAGACCAAATCATTATCTCACTTTGTTCAATATCAAATCAATGATTAAAAATATTAACTGATTCATAAAATTAGTAAATTTTTATTCGTATTGATTCAAAAAAGAATTATATTTTTCAAGTTCTGAATGAAATACAGGAGAGAAGATCAGGCTTGCTTGAAGTCGATAATTTTCGTACACAATTTTGAAATTTTGAGTTGTTCTATATCTAAGTTTACGTGCTAAATAAGAATATTTATATGAATAACGAAAATACCGAAAATTCGGTACTGGAAAATTTTCAATACCGAAATACCGATTTCTGAATACCGAACGGTATTGGAAACTCTAATTCCCAACCAGCAATATTTTTTTCCCAGCCTGTAATTTCGAAGCGCTCATATATAAGATTTTTAAATGGCTCATAGAAATGATTATTGTTTTTTTTTTAAAACACTCTTTTTTTGGTAGAAAATATGAACCCTGTTCTTATTTGGAGGAACATAACCTGTTGTTTTTGGGACAAACTCAAACAAAAATCACCGATGATAGAACATAAATTAGAACAGGTTGCATGCAAGAACAAGTTGTTCTACAACCGGTTCTTTGCATCCGACAATTTTGCTGGGAATTGTATTTAAATTCTATAAAAAATAGTAAAAGGATAAAAAAAAATAATTTTTTCGATTTACTCGATTAATTGCCCAGAATTATTCGAATTATTCCTAAATCGAAATTGGCCATTTAAATTACTTGAACAACTATTTAATGCAAAGTCATCGATTATCTGAGAAAGGGTTATCCGATTGAACACCATAAAATAGACCCAGCTTTCTGAAGGACTTCTAAAATTTCGAACATTTTCCAAATTCCATGAAACTATGTATAATGAATATTATATTGAAAATACCCACTAAATTGATTAATATTTAACCAGGTCTATCTTTCTGGAAAAATTCAAAAATTTGTTCACAACAGGTGGTACAAAAACCAGTTATTTTCCAGCAACTCGATTTTTCCTACTAGCCATATTGCAATCACGTATTTAGGTACGTTTTTTCACTATTTACATCAGATTTGTGTATGGCTTTTGTGTTGAGTTTATTACGAAGAAAAATTAAGTATAAGTCTGAAATTATTTTCATTTTAATATTTTTGTTTCTACTGTTGTAAACAAAAATCTTAGCATTAATCAAGAGTTACTTCAGAATGCAATAGAAAAAAAAATAATAATAATAATAGTATAGAGAAAACTTAACGAAGAAAGAACATGTTACGAATTAGTCTGTATATAAAATGGGAAACATAACAATTTTCATTTCTACTTTATGTCAAGATGAGTTTGTAAGTTTTTTTGCTTTTGAGGAAAATTCCTAACAACTTTAAGTTGTTCTAGCTAACATGTGAACGTATTTATGTTTTGTAAAATTTTTTGACTTATAAAATCCAAATGTTTATATGTGATCTTAAATCTTTATATATTTTCTTAACTATTTTTATAAAATAATATTTTGTTTTCATACTAGAAGTATTTGTGCACATATGTTGCTCTTGTCTTTAGGTATTTCAAATGTACTTTTTGATTATTAAGGGGTGGGCAAACTCTATGTGATGATTGGGGTAGAAATATGTATATATATAAATTTTATTAGAACGTTTACTAATATTGCTATTAAAACTTATAAATTTCTGCATTTGTAAGTTCTGCGTTAAAGTTTTTAAAAAAATATTAAATAAAAACTATCAAATTTTCAAAGGAATTCAGTGTTTTAGGTTGCTCACTACTGTTAAATTTTGTACCATTTAGATAAACTCAATGTCATATTGCCACGTCTACATGAATATGTACCGAACTAAAAACTATCAGCTACAGCAAAAAACTTACAACTGTTGGCATTTGTTTGTGCTATACAACTTGCACACATACAAAACAAATATATTTTTATGTAGCAAAATTTTTAGTATCAGGAAAAATATTCCATTTGTATTTTTCTGCTTTTTTTTAAAAGTTGTTGTTATAATAAAGTTAGATGAATTTACGACTTCACTAAATACAAAAAAAGAAGAGTGAAATGAGTGAAAAAAAGAAGCATATCACTATGCACTTAAGTGCGTTACATGTAGACTCACTCTACTCGTATTGCTCTGCTACTACTTCCATATATACACAAAAATAGTGCAGAAAAAAAGACCTTAAAAACTTTTTGCAGATTACTTTTTTTTCTCGTTTTCATTTATTCCATATTTTTGTTTATAAAATGCAAATTCATCATCTTCCTTTTAACTGAAAAGCCATGTGTGTCAGTACAAATTTTTCACATAATATTTTGCTCTCATATGAATTTTTTTTTCCTTTTATCAGAATTTAGAGTTGCCAGATAATCGACGTAATTGAAAACCCGGTTATCGAATACTTGAATATATTTTTAACCAGATTTTTGGCTTTTGTTACACTCATAGAAATAAATCTGTGAAAATAACAGAAAAAGTTACTAAAAATTAGTTACAAATTATGCTGCAGAAAAAACTGCTAAAATTAGCAGATCCTTTTCATAAATATTAGTAATATAGGAACAGCAAAAATAAAACTGTTAAATATACAGAATTTTAGTTATATTTGAGCTAAATTTTTGTTAATGGAAAATAGCAAATTAGCCTGCTAAAATCAGCAAAAAATTTTGCTAAATAATTAGTTGCCTAAAAAATCACAAAAAAATTTAAAATTTTCGAATTTTTTTTTCGATTTTTTTTTAAATGTAAATAAAAATCGAGCCTTTTGAAAACAGCAGTTTATAATTTTTTAGCAAATATTTCTGCTGATTTTATCAGAATAGACTGCTTTTGCATATAACTAAATTTAGCTTAAAAATAGTAAAACTTTTGTAGATATAACAGTTTATTTTTACTATTTTTAGTCTGCTTATATTTAGCAAAATTTTCTGTAGATTTTCCAGTAAAATGGCTATTTTTAATTAACTAAAAGTTAACATAAATATAACTAAAATTCTGTAAATTTAACAGTTTTAATTTTGCTGTTCTTATTTTAGTAGTATTTAGCATAAAAATCTGCTAATTTTAGCAGCTTTTTCTGCAGCATCATTTTTAACTTTTTCTGCTATTTTTACAGATTTATTTCTATGAGTGTATGATATAAAAACGATTTGAGTAATCTGGGTTTGGTGTTTTTAAACAATTTCTTTATAAACATTTTCAAAATTTATAGTAGCACAGAGAAAACAGATTCGTGCTGACAACCAAATTTGTAGCCTACCGAATGGGTCGGTTATTATAACCGAATTTTTCGGCAGTGAAAACTGAAAATAAATCTGGACAAATATAATTTGACTATCAACAAAGAATTTCAGTTACCTCAGTAATAATTCGGTAGTCACAACTAAAAAAATCGATTACTGCAGCTGAACGATTCGATTGGCAACAAATTCGATGCTTAGAATCTGTTTTCTGGCTGAGCCTTTTTGTATTAAATAAAATGAACTGAAAAGCCATGATCTGATCATCGCTAATTTAGAAAATTGTTAAATCATTGCGTAAAACTGTTTAGAAAAATTAAAAACAAATACAAAAATTAGCGAAATAACCTACATTTGGACAACCGCAATATAAAAAATTATTAATCCAGAGCGTAAAAATAATTCAAAAAAAAAAAAACAAAAACAATTAATAAATTAAGGGCCTGTTTGTCTATTACGAAAATATTCTAAACGAAAGAAATTGACAATTACTTTCGTCAAAAATACATGGGAAACAAAAACAAATTTCCGTTACTTTGCTTTCGTTTAGAGTATTTTCGTAATACATAAAAACCAGGGCTAAGAAAACTGATTTACAACAAAAACAAAACAATTTGGATCACATTCAGGGAAAGGACCAAGGCTTGGGGTCAAAAATGTGTGGTTGTAATGAGGCTGATTTACTTTCTGAATTAAAGGCCACAAAATATCGAATCGGTATTGGGAAATCGGTATTGAAAATTTTCCAATTTTTCAACCAGCCTTAAAGGCTAGTTTAGATTATAAGACTTCCGGCATTATTTTGCTTTAGCACACTTAAAATAATACGTCAGCAGAAAAATCCGTCAAAGCGTTTTCAAATCGATTGGACTAATTTTTAAGAAATTTTTAGTTGAAACACTGATTTAAGCAAAGATTCTAGTTATCTTCATTTAACACAAAACTAAAAATCCTCAGTAATTTAACTAATTTTGAGTGTTAATTTTCAAAATTATTTAAAACTTTATTTATTTATAACCACTTAGGAAATTCTTCCTATTAATTAACTTGTTGCTTCTTTGGAAAGGGGATATAGAAGACGTGAAAGGTGGTGGAAGATGAATGGAAGATGAACGGCTTCAAATATGGCAACACTGTAATTGCGCAAGATGTTGAATTTTTAGAACAGTTGTTTCGCGCCATGTGATGGTGATTTTGCGAACTTTGTTGAAGCTTTTTAGTTCATGGCCCTGTTATATTATTTTACTTCGGTGGGGTAAAGTGCTATGGGAACACCGAAGGAGGACGCTGCGATATGTATGAGGGATATAAAAAACTCATACATGTTACTATTTTTCATAAATTGATGTTGCCTTGGTTGGGGATCGAACCAGTAACCTTATGTGTAACAGTCCAACGCGCTAACCATTACACCACAGCACCCACAAGAACCCGTTCGTTAAATTTTACAAAATTTATTGTTAAAATATAATATTTTTATGTAACTGTTATTACTCGGTACATGGTGCCACCAATGTATCCGAAGTTTTAAAGATGGCATTTTAAAGATGGGGGGGAAAGACTCCCGATTTATTAAAATGGCCCGTATCTCGAAAACTAAGATAGATAGGGCAAAATTGATGAAAATTTCGACTACCCCTAAACGTACAATACTCCAACGAAAGGGGTTATCTCTATCCAAAAATGGAGCTTGGCGGGGCCTTGGACCCTCGGAAGTTTTTAATAAAAATTTTCCACTTCATAAAATGGCCCATATCTCAAAAACTAAGCAAGATAGAGCAAAAGGGACAAAATGTTTGCTCCACAGGAGTGCCCTTATATGCCCTCACATGATATGGACTAGGCCCTAAATTTGGATAAATTCTACGACTCAGTATTCTTGCTGATAAAACTGCAGTTTTACAAATTTTTTACAAATTTTGTTTTCAGCCAAAAAACAGGAATAAATTTTGTTAAAGTAACAAATTTTTCTGTCCAGCCAACGGACATATTATTTTGAGTGTACACATGCAAAACCTGTAGGCAAGGTTGTAAAATCTTACCGAAAATCGCATAATGAAAACCGGCCTTTATATAATAAACGCAGATATAGCACATCTTAAAATTTCAAAATTACGTACGAAACTTATTGATTCCAAACCGGCTTAATATTCTCTCTCGTGTTTCAATCACATCGTGAAAAATTAATCCCTTTTTGAATCAATTCGAATAAAAATTTATTCATTTTATGATTCAGTGAATATTTTAAAATAATTTTGAATCAATGATTTGATATTGAATAAAATGAGATAGTGATCTTATCTAATTTATATTGATTCAATTTTGATTCCATTGAATAACCCAGCAAAACCTTCTATTACCAGGTAAAGGGAAATGTAATAAGAAACCAAAAATTGTAACTACTTACACTTTGGTCGCATAACACATTATTTTAACATGGGGGTGTCATTGGGGGTAAATGGTTGCCTAAGTCGTACCGGTATAGCATAAAATTATTGATTACGAAGGAAGTACTGAAATAAGTTGTTACTTGTAATATTAAATTCACTAGTTAGCTAAAATAACTACATACTTTTATAGAGTGAAGTAAGTCATTACACATTAGTACATATTTCATTGGTTACATATAGGAAATAAAATAAGACGTTACCAGTAATGACTTTGTTTAAAAGTACACCGAATGTAATTAGATTCTAAATTTTTATTAAATCATACTTTCGTATAATAAGTAGTTACATTATGCAATACCAATAACTTATTATTTTTACCCTTAATAATAAGTTATTATAAAACACAATATCGGTAATATATTATTTTAAAGCCTCCAAATAAGTAGTGATATATCTCCATATCGGTAACTCATTATTTCATACCACCCACTTAAGTATTGATGTATCACAATATTAGTAACGTATTACTTTAGGTTTCTAAGTAAAACCAAGGGTAAAGGGGTACCTATTGCCAGGCAATGCGTGAAAAAGGTCAAACCCATTACCAAGGTTTTGCTGGGAATTTGTTTTAATAGATAATTCGCGAAATATATATCAATTTGAAAATTTGATTAAAAAAAATTTTCTAAAAATGATTAAGAAAGACTGATATATAAATTCGCAAATAAAAAAAAAATTAAGATAATTCGCATGAAATATTAATTTTTTTTTTATTCGCGAAGACGTGCTGACTAAAATTAAATCACAAATCATAAAAAGGGGATTAAATCACAAATCATAAAAAAAATAATTTAATATCCCGGATAAAAACAAAAAATTATAATTATCGCTAATCAAAAAAATTAATTTTGTTCTTTTTTAGAAATTGAATTATTGGGGGTTTTTTTTTAATCACTGGATTATTTTTGGATTTGTTTTGTTTTCTTAAAAAATTCACATTTTGTTTTTTAATTTTCAAAATTTAATATTTTTATCAAAATCTAATACTTATTCGCTAGTATAATATTCAAGAAAATCAATAAAATTTGTATAAATGTGAACACAGGGATTGAACTAAGTTAAATCCAAAATGGATTTACAAAATAAATCAATTGACTGTATAATTTTGTTTGTGCCTTTTCGGTTTTCAGTTAAAGGGTCATAATTCAAAATTTCAATTTATTTCCACACACATAATATAAAATTAAAAAAAGTTTAGCAAAAGCTTTTTCAAAATGGATTTTTCATAATGGAACAAAACTTTTTTTTTTAAATATTACAATTATTTTCACATAAACAGAGGCAAAAATCGCCTGAAAATTTAAGAATTAATGAGTTGTGTCACTTTTGCCTTTAGGGTGCAATATATATATATATATTTTGAAAGGTTTGGAAAGCATTTTTCTAATCGGTTCAAAACTGATTAAGTTAAAAATATTTATACAAATAAAATCTTACCATAAAAAATAAAATGCCAAAATTAATGAAAATTGTGAATGTTAAATTAAAAATTATCATGAATATGTACTTTGGTTCTTATTTTTATTTCATGAGCCCAAAAATATAAACTCGACAAAACTATTGAACAAAATATTTATAAAAGTCGGTTCAGGCGAATCGCGCAGAATTCTGCTCACGAGCCCATCTCTAGTTAAAATTAATCTGAAAGCTTTTAATTTAAAAATTTTTAGATTATGTTTTCAATAAAAATTTTAATGTTTTTAACAACAAACTTTATAAATGAAATTTTACATAAGTGTTGTTTGTAAAAATAAAAGTTTTGTAATAAAGAGTTAATTAGTTGTGTTACTTTTCTATCACAAACTTTGGTATTTTAGCAAAGGCAGGTCCATGTAACTGCTTACCCATTAATAAGTTATTATTCTCAAATTACTTACAGGTTAGGAGTTTTCAAAAACATTTTATTCAAATATTAATCTTTAAAATTTAATTTAACATTCACAAATTTTAAATAAAAAAATATTAAATTTTTAAGACCAGTTTTATAGTCAGAACTAAAAAGTAGTTTTTCTTACTTTTTCTTAAGTCAGAAATTTTCCAGAAATTTAGTTGCCGGAGTATTACCAGGCCATACAAGCCCTTACTTTAAATTAAAAACCACTAACTTTTAACTCAAGCCAACCGCAATTCCTTTACTTACAAAACTCCAGTTTTTTCGAATAACAAAAACATTTGATAACCCTTGAACATATGCAGTAATATTCAGTTTGTGTACAATATCTTTGAAATAATATTTTATGAAAAAAAAACACTAAAAATATCTGAAATGCCTCATTTTTTCTCAAATGTCTGATATCTTAATAACTGACCCCAAATCCCCCATTTTCTAATGTATGTGTGCTAGTTTTATAGTCCTAACTTAAGAACAAAATCGATGTTAGTCCTGACTATAAAAGTGTCCCAAAATTTCGAAGCTTTTTTTAAGAATATAGGATTTTTATTGCGGAAAATTATAGAATTTCAAAGTTTTTGTATCAAAAAATCTAAGGGCCTATATTAAGGGCCTAAATAAAACTAATATGCAAGTGCTTGTGCAAATTTAAATGTTACTGACACTTTAGAAAACATTGTTTTCTATTGTTGTTTATACATGAATGGATGTCACTACATTGCTAGATCTGGCAAAATAATAGAGTAGTATTTTGGAAGATGACAAAGCAAATTGTGGAAAATTTTTTGTTGTTGTTTTTGTTTTTTTTTTTGATATTTTAAATGTTTAATAACGGTCCTAGACGAGAACAAATAATTCTCATTGAGTTTGCAATTTAACTTAACAAATATTTCCAGAAATTCTAAAAACGTCGTCCCCTGACGATTTCCTTAGGCAAGAATGAAATCCGGATAGGGACATGCCTACAACGAATTATTTTTCACAATTTGTTAAATACGTTTGGGATTTTAGCATATTTAATTCCTTTAAAGCAATTAATGTATATCCCGATAAAAATAAAATTTAAAAAACAAATACATTATTGATTCTTTTTTAATTTTAAAGATTTTTTAAAAACATCCGGTTTATCGAATAACTGAAAACCCGATTTTGACAACTCTAACTGTTTTTAACACCATTGTCAATGGCAGTTTTTTACAAATTTTATATACAGCGCAAATGTTGTTCTTTGACGTATGAGTGATGTAGTAATTAGAATATTAATCATACGCTACCTAATACTAATATAACTTAAGATAAAACTGTTTTTTTAAGAGATTATTTTGATTTGTCTATAAACGATTAATAATAAATAAGTAATAATAATAAAATTTAAATATTTTTAGAACGTAATTGATCTTTTTTTATTATTATTTCTGAAACTCTCCTTATTGGCATACTGGCGGATTACGACATATTTATGACATAACAAATCATAATAACTGTAACATTTTCGTTGTTTCAATTTAAAAATATCAAATAAATTTTGTGGTTAACTGGAAATAGTGTATTTAAATTCCTTTTATTTTTTTTTTACTTTTGTTATGTTTATGAAAAAATATGTTTATATTTCCGTTTTTCTTTCTGTATTTCTTTCTTTCTTTCTACTAAAGATGATGATTTATTATAGACCTACTTCTTATGCATATGCGAGTTTAAAAGTCTATATGTGTTAGTGTTGGATAACAACTGCTTTTTTGCATATCACTTACTTGCCTATGTATGTGTTATTTAAATGTCATTGACTTTTGTTTGTGTTTTTGCTTTATATACATACATAAGTACGAGCAGTATATTTATTATAACATGTGTGAGTGTATGGTACTATATGATAAAACAGTTTTTTTAAGTTTAATTTTTATTTATTTTTCATAAAATAAATGTAAAATATTTACATAACTATTGTTCCTTTTTTTTGGGAAGTTGTTATATAATATGTCAACGTTAAATGATAAGTTGCCATTATAAATTTCTTGTCAACAATTTGTATTAAATGTGTTAGTTAGATACATATTAAAGAAAAGTTGTGACTTATAAATGAACGTAATAAATTATACTTTTATGAACATAAAAATATTGTGAAATCCTTAAATTTTAGGAGCCCTTTTTCTTGGTTAGGTTTTTTCACATCAAATCTATAAACAGTGAAAATATCAGTAGGAAAATTGTTGGAATTACAATAACACAATTTTGACTAAAACTATAAAATACTAATACTTAGTACTAAAAAAGTAGTTTATGTTAGAGATTGAAATTTGTAATTTCAACTAAGTAAATTTATTTTAATCAATTAAATTCAGAGATCCCAATCAATGCAGCTAAAAGGAATTATTTTACTGATTCCATGGTGTTAAATGATTTAAAATCCTAAAATAGTACACTTGCCCCCTTAATTAGCTATAACAATAAAATTTAATCAATTGATGTTTACTAATGCTGTACAAAGTAGTCGTATTTTTCGCTAAATATTGGTTATGTTTACCAAAATAAAAATATGGAACACAAATTTTGTTAATGACATTCAGTTGTAATACAAAAGCACGGTACTTGAAGAAAAATTTTTAAATAAATTTATTCACTACAACCAACAAAACACCACTATGATAGAAATATAATAAAATTAATCACTACAACTGTCAACAACAAAAATATAAAAAAAATAAATGAAAACTTTTTTAATATAAAATTTAAAAAAAAATATTTTCGCCATTAATATTGAACAACATTTTAAATAATAAGTGCAAAGTTTATAAGATTTTGGTGATACACGAAAATTAAGGTAATTTAAATAAATGTGTAAGTTCTTGCAGTAATTTGTTTTTTTTAAGAGAAGCTACACTCAAGATATTCTTCCTATTAATTAAAGTGGTACTACCTTTCGAAAGGAGATAGAGGAGAAGTGAAAGGTGGTGAAAGATGAAGGGCTTCAAATACGGCAATACTGTAATTGCGCGAGATTTTGAATCTTAGAAAAGTTGTTGCGCGCCATATGATGAAGTGTTGGTGAACTTTGTTGAAGCTTTTTTAGTTCATAGTCCTGTTATATTATTTTACTTCGATGGAGTTAAGTGCTATGGGAACACCGAATTAGGACGCTGCGATATGTATGAGGAACAAAAAAAAAACTCGTGCTTATTATTATTGTTCATCACAATAACATTTTTCTATTGAAAAGCCCTAAAAATTGAGAAATTTTTTTACAGAAAACCCCTTAGTTTCCAAAGACTGTCTGCAGTAGAAAAAATCCACAGATTCTAAGCACTTTTTCGATAACAAAAACTTGACATCTAAAGCATCCGTTTCTTACTAAGAAACTTTAAAATTTTCAGAATTATATTTTGCTATAGGTTTGTACGATTACATTTCTAGTAAAACTAGTAAAAGAGAAAAAATATTGAAAAAGTTGTCAAAATATTCAAAAGTAATCGAACAAAAAAATTGTAAAAATAGTAAACAAACAAAAAAAAAAAAAAAATTACGAAAATTGCAAAAAAACGTCCGCGAAGTGCAAACTTAGTCGAATCATAAGAGTTAATTAATTTAATAACGATTCACATAAAAATGTCTTCAATTTTATCATTTGTTAAAATAAAAAAATATATTACTAGTTTTTGTTGGATGAAATTTTTCAAGTAAAAACTAGTAAAATTTCCTCTTAAATTTTTTACAGTTTTTACTATTTTTTTTTTTTTGTACTCGAACGGATTTTTGAGTAAAACTTGTAAAAATGGTAAAACTAGTAAAAATAGCATGTAAACAAACACACTTTATAATTCCTAAACCACCCAGTGTGGAATCGGTAATGACATATCATTATTTTTTGGACTACTAGTAATGACACCCACTTACCTTCTGCATTATTTTATAACATATAATAATGAGTTACTGATAATGACTTATTTTTATCATTATTTCAAATAGAAAATAATTTTCTTGATTTTTTTGAAAATTTTTTGAAATCTATTTTTAGACTCAATATTTTTTAAACACTGGTAAGGATATATGTAACCACATATTTTTTGATTTTTTGTATGTTGGCGAGTAAGCTTACTTGTGTGCAGCAGGTCAATTATGTTTTTATCTATTAAATATTACATGTCGATATAGCTCAGATGGTAGAGCTATTGACTGGCAATCTGTAGACCCAGGTTCGATTCCCGCACCAGAAAATTTTATTTAAAAAAAATACAATAAAAAATATTTTTTTTATATAATTTCTTTTTTTGAACATCTATTTTTAGACTCATTAATTTTGTCAATACTGGTAAGCACATAGGTAACGATATATTTTTTGATTTTTCGTATGCTGGTGTGTAACGACAACTCATTATTTTTCGCGACATCGCCATATAAAGGTAATAACAAAAGTAACTAGTTACCATTACCAAGTATGTAGTTACATAACCACATATCTGGTAATGATTTTCTACACTGGGCAGATAAATGCAGTTTCGACAGTGTATTACCGCAGTGCGACGTTTTGTTGATAAAGCAGGTTTTTGCATTTGTCAAGAAATTAGAAAATTTTCTAAATAAACAAAAGCTTTTTTCAAACAAAAGTGAAAAATAAATTGCTAAAAATACTAAATAGTTTTCAAGAAATTCAAGAATAAAGTTTGACAGCACTGACACTGTTCACTGGCAGTTTTACTATCTCTTTAGGGCTTAAAATTTATTACGGCATTTTCCCATAGATGAGCCCTCAAATTCTGAGGACTTCTTCCTAAGAAGAAAGTATTTTCAAAGAAATCCCAT
The DNA here is from genome assembly GCA_949987735.1 of Leucophora obtusa. Classification (NCBI taxonomy): domain Eukaryota; kingdom Metazoa; phylum Arthropoda; class Insecta; order Diptera; family Anthomyiidae; genus Leucophora; species Leucophora obtusa. The sequence goes on along the minus strand of OX465298.1, from coordinate 37,549,153 downwards.
TTTCTACAGAAAAACCTTAATTATTCAAAGAATTCGGCCTATGAAAAACCACCGCGTTCTGAAGAAATTTTTCTTGAAAAGACTTCTAAGAGCCTATGATATTTTTCCTTACAAAAACCTTCATATTATAAATAAAAAATCTCCAAATGTAAGGATTTCCTGAATAAAAAAAACCTCGAACTCTATCGGCTTCTTCCTATAGGAAAACCTTTAAATTCTGAAAAACCTCCTCAGATTTTGATAGCCTTTTCTGAATCCCTAAAGTTCGACTTTAAGTACAATTTTTTACATAAAAACTCTCAGATTCTGAAGTTTTTATAACTTAAAACGAGGGATTTTTCGTAAATTTTGGGCATTTATTGCGAAACATACTATAAATTTATTCAAAGTATTGGCCATCATTAGCTATGACCTTGTCCCATCTTTCTGGCAACATATATACATGTATGGATTCCGTGTCAAAAGAATTTCTCATTGTTTGAGCATCTTTTGTTTGACAACTATCTTCATCGAGCAGTGCCTCCAATTCATCTACTTCGAACTTTTTTGGCTAACCTGGGCGGTCTTTGTCTTCAGTATCAAAATCACCACATCTGAACCGCACAAACCTTCTCTCGCATATTGAAGTCAATGGTACATATTCAGGATAAACTTCGATGTAACAGTTTTTCTCCATTGTATTATAATGTTGATAAGTGAAAATTATTTCCAATATTTAATTAACATCAAGGATTTAAAAATATTAATTATAAATATTTTTACATGTGTTAGTCTGTAAGATAATTACTTATCAGTAGACTGAAGAAAATAAATAAATAAAAATATATAAATATCTATAAAATTGGTTTTTAATTTTTAATTAAAAAATAGAAATAGTTTTTTCGACCTTTTTAATTGATGAATTAGAGGCCAATTTCCTTATTATGAATTAACATAATAAGTACTTTTTTCAAAAACTGCTATTTTTCTTCATCAAGATACTCTCCTGACAAATACTTCACAGACTTTTTGGTTTCAAAAAACCTCTACACTTTCAGGAATTAATAGACGATCGTTTCGGGGATTTTCCAGGTCCCCTTCATCAGTTTTCTTTAGAAAGGGGTGGCAGTAGTGCAATGCAATTTGAAGCATAAAAATCTCATATTTAATTGTAGTCTGCTACATTAACAAAATGGGAATGAAGCAAACAATAAAATATGTTGTCGAAGTCTTCTGCAAAGCATAGCCAACAATAGAAGTATTATGAAAGTTTTTTGTTTTTGTATTTCATACCATAATGTTGGTTTTTAATTTTTATTAAAAAATAAAAATTGTTTTTTCGACCTTTTTAATTGATTACTTTTCAATTAAATTTCAATTACCTTCCCGTGTAAAAAAGATCAGATCTGGCCAGATCTCAGCACATCTTACCAGATCTAATTAGATCTCAAAATTGGGGACAAATTTGAGATCTAATTAGATCTGATCAGATCTAGGCATATCTGGCCAGATTTTCGTAGATCTTACCAGATCTAATCAGATCTCAAAATTGGGGACAAATTTGAGATCTAATTAGATCTGATTAGATCTAGGCATATCTTGCGCATTTGTCCAGATCACTTTAGATTTGAACAAATTTGGCACTAGATCTTATCAGATCTTGCCATAAGGTATTATCACATATGCCATATCTGATAATATTTGATGTGATCTGGTACAGGATCTAATTAGATTGAATCATATCTACTGAGAACCAAAAAGATCTGGTCAGATCTAAACTTTTTTACACGGGTTATTATGAATTAACACAATAAGTACTTTTTTCAAAAAACTGCTATTTTTCCTCATCAGGATACTCTCCTGACAAATACTTCACAGAGTTTTAGCTTTCAAAAATCTCTACACTTTCAGGAATGAAAAGACGATCGTTTCGGGGATAAAAAAAATAGAAGGCTATATTTATTCAGAAAAGTTGTTTCCTAATTTCAGACGGTCAAGTTCTTTATTTTCTTTTAACTAAAATAAAATTAAAATTCTTTACAATTTACAGTTTTTTTTTGCTATTCCTATCTTACAACAATTAGCAAAACTAATTTGCTAATTTTAGCGAAGTTTTCTGCAAAGTAATTTTTAACTAATTTTTAGTAGTTTTAGTTAAATTTTTTACAGCATGATTCAACTTCCTCTGTATATTAAAATTTTTAAGTTTATTTTAGTTAAAACTGTTCAAAAATGAAACTGCTAAATACCCGTGTAAAAAAGATCAGATCTGGCCAGATCTCAGCACATCTTACCAGATCTAGGCATATCTGGCCAGATCTTCATAGATCTTACCAGATCTAATCAGATCTCAAATTGGGGACAAATTTGAGATCTAATTAGATCTGATCAGATCTAGGCATATCTTCCGCATTTGTCCAGATCAATTTAGATTTGAACAAATTTGGTACTAGATCTTATCAGATCTTGCCATAAGGTATTATCACATATGCCATATCTTATCATATTTGATGTGATCTGGTACAGGATATAATTAGATTGAATCATATCTATTGAGAACCAAAAAGATCTGGTCAGATCTAAACTTTTTTACACGGGTATACAGCATTTTAGTTATATTTGTGTTATATTTTAGTTAATGGAAAATACCTACCTAAACTGGTCAAATTAGCAAAAAATTTTGCCTAAAAATTTATAGACTAAAAAATCACAAAAAAAATTTTTAATTTTCTAAGTTGTTTTTTGTGACTGTTTTTAATAAATCAGGAATTTACTATTTTTTTCAGCAAATATTTCATTTGAATTTAGCAGCATAGGCTGCTATTTACATTAAAATAATAACAAAATAAAAATAACAAGAGAGTTGCTAATAGCGTATTATTGCAGATTTTACAGTATAATTTAAATTTTCAATTAACTAAACATTGCCAGCAAAAAAAGAGATGCCGAAGCAGTAGAAAAAGCACTACAATTGATGATCTAGATGTACTTCTTTTTTTGACATAAACACTAATGATTTTAACATTTAGTTGCCATAGGAGAGGATTACTCCCACTTCAACATTTTTTCAGTACTTTTTGAACGAGTGCAAAAGAAGCTCTTTTTCACCAACTAAAAGTTAAAAAAAAATTCTTCACAAAAAAAAAAATATATATATTTTATTTTACAAAAGTTTTTTATTGCCGCCACCAGGTATCGAACTTGCGACCTCAGTGGTAGAGCTAGTCCAGCGCTCTACCACTGAGCTATTCTTTGATATGAAAGTTGACTGGCATAAAAACACCACCTTGTTACTGCGAGATATTGTTCCTTATTCTCTTCAATAAAAGTACAGTAGACGCTCGCAAATTAGAACCGCTTTGTTTTTGAGGCAATTCTAATTTCTGAATTATTCTAATTTCTGGACGTTTTTTTTCGAAAAAAAAATTGAGTAAATTTACTTCCAAAAACTTAAATAAAACTCTTTTTAATATTTTTTAATTCAATTTTATTTGATAAAAACAAGAAAACAAAACACAACAATTCAGTCCAATACATCAAATGTATTTTTTTAAATTAAAAATATGAATATAAAAAAAAAACGAATGGCAACAAAACATAGCAATGCAGTCCAATTACATCACATGTATTTTTTTTAATTAAAAACTAAAAAACTGTATTTAAAAAAAATTAAACAATTAAAATTAAACAATGGCCAAGTTAACAACTAATCTTTGTTTGACATATAATCAGTTATATTTGTTTGTTTTTTTTGGTTTTTTTAAATCCGAAATATCATTACGGAGAGCCATTCGTGAAAAATCCGAGAAGTCATCCAAGTATTTTTTGAAAAGTTGTAATGCAGAGGATTGTTGAAATTTTTAAAACACCTGGGTTTTTTTGCTTTTCCAATTACCAATGGAACTAATTTGTGTGATCCAACAGAGTTTGCACCAAGTAGGACTGAAATTCTGTCTTTTTGAATTTTATGTTTTGAAACAGATATGTGTTTGAAACAGCATTTAATATTGCTGTTCTATGTGATTTGATGTAGCTGATTGAAGATGTTGTCACATTAAAATCTAGGGCTAACCGGTTCCCTTGAACGCCTTTGTCAAGCTTTTCTAATATTTTGACTTTAGTTTCCAATGATAAAGTGTTTTTTTTTACGTTTATTTAACATTTTAAATGATACACTTTCACTATTTAATAGAGACTGCCAAATAATATGTACACGCGTATCAAATTTCACAAATAAACTAGCCAAAAATATACATAAATCCGACAAAAAAAACAAATAGGGAAAAACATATATAATTTGGTGATTCCCCTTTTTAGTTTTACTTTATTCAAACAGAATAAAAATAAATTGGGGATTTCCTGTGTATTCAAATAACCCAAAAAAAAAAAAACGCTCAGAAATTAGAATTTTAAATTCGAATTTCAGAGCGTTTAATGTATTGCAAACATTGATTCTAATTTCTGGACGTTCGAATTACTGAAAGCTCTAATTTGCGAGCGTCTACTGTACTTATTAAACAAGTGTAAAAGGTGCCCTCCAATTCAATATTGTTTTCAGTACAGGTGCATAAAAAGCAAGTTCTCACCATTTTTTTTGTATACGTGTACATATTTTTAAAAATTTTAAAATTAAAAAAATATTGAATTTAAAAAAATTAATTAAAAATATTAAAAAAAAAAATTAATAGAAAAAAAAAATTAAAAAAAAAATTAAAAAATATTGATCCCGCCGGGAATAAAACCCGAGACCCTCTGTTTGGAAATGCAAAATGATACCAAAATCACTTTTTACGATCACTTTTAGAACAATTACTCTTTAGAAGCAATACTTAAGTGGTCTTTTGGAAGTTTTTCAGAAGTAATTCTAAAAAAACGCTGTAAAAATATACTAACCGATATTTTGGAAGCAATGAAAGAAGTAATTTTTTGAAGTTGTTCAAACTAACTTCTAAAAAAGCAGTAAAAATACACTAACGGATACTTGTGAGGTATTGAAAGAAGCAGTTTGTAAAGCAGTACTTGCAATTTTTTTGTTGCTGGTTTAAATCAAATATAAGTAAAATTCTGTAAACAGTTTTATTTTCTTATTCTTATCTTACAAATATTTCGCAAAAAAATTTGCTAATTTCTGCAATTTTGTCTGCAAGTTCATTTTTAAATAATTTTCAGTAGCTTTTACTGCTATTTTTACAGGTTTATTTTTATACGTGTAGTATATTAAGTACAACTACGTATTGACATTTAAAAATAATATATATGCAATTAGTATCTTGTATGATATTTTTGAAATTAGTTTTCTCACAAAGAGACTACACCCATAATTAGAGATAAAGGCATTTTCAATTTGTTATGCATTTTAATATAATCTCGAATTTCTTTGAAACTTTGAACAATATAAATTTTATTCGTAAAGACTATTATTTATAGTACAAACGAAAATGCAGACATATTAAGTGATTATATTCTATTATCAGATTTTGATTATGGTCGAAGCAACCTTTTTGTCATTATAAATTACAATTCTATAGAGTTCATTATTTAAGGCTTTTAGGCAAAATTCCTTATTAATTAAATTTTGTTTAAGGCTTAAAATGTAGTTTACTTTGTTTATATAACAAAGTAAAAAATTGTGGTAAAAAATTTAATAACCACCTACTTAAAAATACACTTACATACTTAAGTATATACTCATATATAAACGTGTATGTACCTATTATAACCATTTTTAAATATATATATCTCTTTTTCTTTGTTAATTTCCAGACACACCAATTTGCAAACATTTAGATCGTGTCATCTTAATTGGTGCCTCAAAGGATGAAACTGTTGAAGTTGCGTGTGAAATACAAGCGGATCCACCACCCAGGTATTTTATCACTTTCAAAATTACCTTCTGATATACATAAATACTTAACTATACTGACTAAAACACTTATATAAACACACATACACACACTCGAACACTTATACAATACCACTCAAAACCACCATATGCAAAGTGTTGTGGCTTGACATTCAAATATAGGTTTTTGGTAAGAGGTTGGGGTTGTTTTCGGGGTAATCGTGTATTTGTGTCCTTAAATATATGAATAATTTTACGGTAATATTTGTGCTTGTGTAAAGTTGTCTGAATTTTCGTAAATGTTAATGCTTAAGCAGGAGGCTGACTCAAAACATACAACTTTACTTCAAAGCTCATCGCTTGTTAAACTTCCCGTTAAAGGAAACATTTGATTAATGTTTTAAAAGATTTTAACATAAAGTAACATATAATAATGAGAAGACGTAAAAAGAAAATGAAATAACACTTATCCCCACTTTGCTAAAGAACATTTTATAGGAACTTTCTTTTTAACGAATATACAATAATTTCTTAGAAGAAGTTTTGTAGCAAGAATCAAGAACGGGTTTTTAAAACTTTTTTTAACTAAAAAATTTTTAAACTAAATTTTTATAAAAGATGGGTAGAATCCTGAAGATGAAACAAGGAAATTTTAGCTTCAGGAGTCGCAAAACTCGTCAGAAAACATATGGGACACTACACGTGATTTTAGACATTTTAACGCGCCTCAGCTCGATGGCGAAACACAGTTATATTAAAAAATAGGCAAAATATTAAAAAAAAAAAATCAAATAGATGCCGAAACAATAGTAAAAGCACTACAATTGATGATCTAGATGTACTTCTTTTTTAACATACACACTAATGATTTTAACATTAACCCTAGACGCACTTTCTTCGTCGTATCGACGAACATCGTTATTCTTTCTCATTTAATTTGATCGTTATTCATTGCTGTGAGTTATATATATAGCTCTAGTCGAAAGAAGTAATTTTTTGAAGTCGTTCAGAATTACTTCTAAAAAATCAGTAAAAATACACTAACGGATAATTGTGAAGCATCGAAAGAAGTAGTTTTTAAGGCATTACTTTAATTTTTTTTTTGAGGGGTAACTTATATCGGCCTAAGGACGAAGCCTGTTGATTTTGGTTAAAGGCGGCCCATGTTATGACCTAGTGCCCAAATAAGGGTCCCAAAAATTTTTTTGTGTGCACGCTCCAGGTCACAAATCTTAAGATGTTTTATGAAATTCGCAGCACCGACATATATTGGCCCACGGACAAAGCTTACACTTAGAATAGTATCTGCATACTAACAATGTATTTATACATTAATTCAACGAATTATCGCAGGAGTCTATTGGAATTTTTCATTAAATTAATTCGCAGTTGAACAAAATTTTGAGGAAATATTCACATTATTTATTAAAACTTTCTAACACCCAATGAAAATATTTTGCTAACAATATTTTTATGGAAATTAAGTTTTCTCATAAAATATTACAAATTTTTCACTAACTCTGTGAAGAAACTTCTCCACACAAAAAATTATAAAGGCAAAATTAACTTAAATTTAATTTAAAACGAATAAAATTTCAGTTAAAAACCGGTCTACTCACATTTTCATTTAATTTAACAATTTCTTTATTTGTTTTTGACTATCAATAATTGACTATAAGAAACCGTAAAATCAACTTAAAATTTATTTATTTTTATTATAAAAATAACAAACAAAACGGTGCGAAGAACTAAATTTATATTTAATTTTACTAAAAAATTTAAAATAAAAACAATTTAAATAATTGTATCGGTGTTTTTTATTTCAAACAACTTTAACTAGAAAATACCTTTTTTTGGTTAATTTTTTTAGTTTTACTTTAAAACAATAAAAATTGACTAGAAAATTTGACTGTTACGAAATATCCGTATTTTAATTTAGTTAAAGTTTTAAATAACTTGTGAAAAAAGTTAAAAATTAGTTTTCTTCTACGAACAACTGTTATTACTTTTTAAAATAACTCAATGGAAAAACTTCAGAAACAACTAAAAAAAAGTGACTGTGTTTATTTTCTGAGTGTACAAACGGCACAATGTCGGCCCGGTATTGGAGACGGTAGTAGGTACATGTACTGGCAATGTGTCGGATTTTCTACTTTCACTGTACTGGTATGTTGTCGAAATGATAACACCAATAAACGCTTGGCCATAGTTATTTACCAACGTTGGCGCAGGCTTGGGATTTTATTTTTTTGGTATTATCCCAGTACATTTAATAACACATTTAGTAGTTTGCTAGTTCTTTACTGTCCTCTTAGTGTACATCACAGATTTTTAATGTATTCTTTCGAAACTTCACAAGAAAAGAATCGTGATGTCTCTCTTACATAAATAATTGTGTAATTTATGTAAAAATACTTAAAATTTATAAAATTTTAATTTCAATAAATTAAAAGAAGCTCGTTAATTTTCATAAAACAGTACTGGCAAAGCACTTTTTAGGTAGTATCGACAATTCGTAAAAAACGGTGCTCTCCCAGTACAATTTTTGTTGTAACGTCGGCAATTTCTACTTGGGTAGGTACACAGATTCATACCAGCATGGATTTTATAAATTTTTACCAATTTATTAGCAAATTTTAATACACGTTCATTTCAACTCCTTAAAATTTCGCAATCAAAAATAAGCTGACTTTCAACCAGACTAGTGTAGGGTATTATACAGTCGGCATGCCCAATTTTAACTCGTCTTTTTGGTACATTTACATGATAACTACATTTTTTTTAATTGGTTATAATCACCCTACGGGAAATTTTAACAAACTGTCACCGAACTGGCCCCTTTATATGAAATAGACTGGTCACTTCTACATGGCGTTGTCATAGGAGGGGGAAATTGACCCCTTGTGACATGACACAAGACAAATCCTAGGACAGGTTACTGAACTCTCATTAAAAACAAAGTCGGTTATGATAATATTTTAATATTTTCTAGAGGTGTAATTAATATTTTTATATAAGCAAAAAATTTAATTTTATAATTTTTTAAATTTTTACATTAACTTGAAGTCGCCGGCGGATTTAGTGTGCTTGAAACACCAAACGGCATTCATTTCGTAATTTTTTCCTCAAAATTTTTAGAAATTTTTAAAATTACCCATACGCATTATTAAGAGAGTAGAAACTTGAGGGATTGGTGTATAAACAAAAACGAAACTTTTGCAGTTTTTATTTAGTTTTTATTAAAAGATACAAAGAAAATATTATGATACAATGAAAAGTACATCAAGTTGAGTAAGGTTTTTATTTAAATATCGAAGATTTTATTTATCAACTTTTTAAGTTTGTTTTTCTTTTATTCGTTATTAAATAACTAAGGGTCGTTTTAACGAAGGTTTTTCTATTCTTTTCAATGGAAATGTAAAAAAAAAGAAACATAAAACATTTCACGTTTTTGAAAATAACAATTTGTTATGGTTTTCTATAACAACAAAAGAAAGAAAAATATAAAAGTTTGTATATTTAAGAATTAATATGACGCTGAGAAACTTTAAATTAATTTTAAATTTAATCTATGAAAAAATAAATAAAACATAGACCAGATGTAAATTTAAGGCATAGATTTAAGGGGAGTATATAAATTGGTATAATTTTTTGAACAAATTAAAAATTTTTCAAATTTTATTTTACAATTTTAATTTAATAAATTTTCAGTAGAAACCTATCCCTGCAAACTTTGCAACACGAAAACGTTTAGTACCGACTGTAGGAAAAACTTTATTGGGACAATAATAATATTCTTATTGTGGAAGATACCCCTCCCAAAGGCGAGTGAAACTCCCAGGTAATAAAAAAGCGATACTTCTGGAAGATAAAAACCCATGTTTATCCCATTTCTTACCAAGTCACATCTCCTTTTAAGAGCCTATATTTTTTTAAAAGGAAGGCGATATTACAATGGCGTACAAAGCATGTGATACTTTGAGGCCTTGACTGTAAACGTGTTTAAAAAATTTCAAAAAGTTGACTTTGAGAATTGCCATATAATGAATTGAAGAAAACTGTTTTTGACTTTTTTTTAAAGCACTTTCTTCAAAAAATATTTAAAAATATAAGGAAGAGCGGCATAATAAAAGTAATATGTTGATTTCCGTAAAGGCATATGAAAAAAAAAAATTGAAGGGAAGAAAAATTCTGAGTTCGCACTTTGAAAAATAAATTGACTGATTTTATGAAAGGTTATTCATATTTGCAAAATTGTAAATATGTAGAAAATTCATACGTTTGTATTTGTAGTACCAAAAATGCGCTATTTTATCACAACTGCCAAAGTAGCACACAAATCTGAGCAATTAGTGTTGTCAAATAATAGTTAAAAAAACGTCTAAAAATACTATTTTTTTAAAAAATTTTTAAAAGTATTACAAAGAAAATATCTTGATCTTCTTTCACAGAAATTAGTTTTATCAAAATATAAAAATTTAATTTTTAAAAAATATTAACCACTTGAGTGCGTACACAGCATAAAAGTTTTAATTTGAATTACTTATATCACCACTAGGGGTGCGACTTAGCCATAAAAATTACAAAAATTGCTTACTACGAAACCGTCCTATCCTTCTACCAAGTTTTGTCAAAAAATCACCACGGAATCCATGCTTGGTATGTAATGGGTTAACTGATTAAAGCAGAGATTTATAATAAAGAGATGTGACGTCGATAATTTTTGAACAAACTGTAAATGTTGCTAAAATAAAGGAAATTTTATCAAGGGAGAATTTTGTTTTCATAATTTTCTCAGTATCACATAAGGGCATTGGGCGCCAAATTAACAACCAAAAACTTCGGTTTGGGACAGATTTTTGAATAAAGGTATTTGGGTATTTATCAAGCTATTGATAATTTTACCACTACTTTGAAGTATTTTTGGGGATTTTTTTTTTTATTTTTGATAGCTACTAATTTGTACCTGAAAAATTATAAATTTTAAAAGATTTAGTTTTAGGCTTAAAAACAGAAGAATTTTTGAATACATTATATCCGAATTTTAAAAGTAAATTCGATCAAATTAAGACTGTTAAATTATTACAAAATTTAAAAATTTCTTTTAAATAAAAAATTTATTTATTCTTGTTCGAGGCCAATTATTTCCTTATTATGAAATAACATAATAATTACTTGTTTCCAAAAGCTCTCCAGTTTTCTTCTTCAGGATATTCTCTTAACAAATACTGCATTGAATTTTTGCTTTCAAAATATTCGTTTCGGGGAGTTCCCCATCATCAGTTCTCTTTAGAAAGTCATGTCATTACAGCAATTGTAAAACATCAAATTTCATATTATAACGTAATTTGCTAACCAACTAGAATAGAGCAGCAAAAAATATGAAAATAAATATGTTTTCAAAGATTTTGCAAGCATAATCCACAATAGAAATATTTCGAACATTTTTTTGATATTTTGTATGTTATTGCCACTGGTAATAAACAAATACAAGTTTTTTTCTCTCTTTCCTAAAAGCAACCAATTTGAATAAATAATCAAACCTGGAAGCAAAAACTATGTTCAAGACTCAGTGTTGTCAGTTTAGGGGATTTATCCCCAAATTGGGGATTTTTTTCGCCAATGGGGAAAAAAATTTCCGTTTGGGGATCTGGGGTGTCTGCAGCTGGCGAATCAGAAAATTTTGATTCGGAAATATTTAAAACGAAAAATTTTGGATCATATTTTTTGCCTCTTATTTAAATTTATTTTTTCTTTCTTATAATTTGTTACACGTGCAAAGTTGTTGAATTTGAGTGTATAAATTACCGAAAAAAATAAATAAATATGTTATTTTTATATTAATTTTTTAAAAAAAGTAAACGAATACGAATTTTTTACAGAAAATAAAAATTGGGGATTTTTGGGGATGAGAAATTGCAAATTGGGGATAAGGTCTCAAAAAAACTGGCAACACTGACAAGACTTTTATTTTTTGGGTCTTTCTTATAATAAAAATTTTTTTAATTTCACAATTTAGACAAGCCTTTCAAGCCCTTAAAGTGTAAGTGAGAAAGCAATTGTTCTTTTTGTAAAATATTCAAATTTATTTACTTTGCGGAATCATTTCTTAATAATTTTCTGGACTTAAGACTTTTTTTGTTTAAATTAAAATTAATTGGATATAAAACTGGGGATTTGAACTTTAAAAATGGAAATGAACTAAAATTTTCCGGCAACACTTCTTCCCATTATTTGCAAAACAGCAGTCAGCGCAATCTATTGAATTAAAAACCAATATTTCCCTACGCTCAAGAAAAGACTCATAAAAAACAAAATCTAACAAAATTTATTCCCGTTTCTTTTCTTGGAATAAAATTTGTTGATATGAATAAATTTTTTGTTAAATTTAACAAACCTTAATGTAAGTAAAAAAATCCGTAAAACTACAGTTTTATTTGTAATTATACTGAGTATAAAATTTGAGGAGTTTCGGGACCCTCCTCGGACCTGGTACATATCATCATTTTTGAGATTGGGCCACTTTATAAAATGAAAATTTTTATTAAAAATTTCCGAGGTTACAAGGCCCCACCGGGGTCCATTTTTGGATAAGATAACCTTTTTAGGGAGGTGTCAGGGGTAGTCGAAATTATCGCCAATTTTGCTCAATCTCTCTTAGTTTTCTAGATGTGGGCCAATCTAAAAAATTTAGAAAGAAAGAAATAGCGCCATCTTTAAAACTTTGGAAACACTAGTGGCGCCATCTATCGGGTACAAGCAGAAACCTGAAAATGTAATATTTTAAATATGAGTTGTGTAAAATTCAACAAATTTGTTATAATTTTGAAAATTGACGCTCAAAATTAGTTAAAGTACTGAGTATTTTTATTACTGTGTTAAGTGAAGATAATTTAAATCTTTGTTAAAATAAGTGTTTCAACAAAAAATTTGTTAAAAAAATAGTTAAATCATTTGGAAACCCGTTTGACAGCTTTTTCTGTTTAAGTGTAGATATACTTCGTTTTTAACAGAAGTACTAAAATTTTAACATTTTTTCAATACTTTTTGAATGCTTACAAAAGAAACGCTTTTTTATCAATTGAAAATTAAAAAAAGAATCGCAAAGCAAAAATTATATATTTATACCCTACACCACTACATGGAGAGGGTTTGTGTTGATATTTGCAACACCAAAAAATATTGAACCTAGACCCACCTTATGGACTCAGAATCACTTTTTATTTCGATTTGTCCGTCCGTCCGTCCGCCTGTCTGTCCATGTATTCTTGTGCGCACTATACAGGTCGCAAATATTAAGATATTTTGATCAAATTTGGTACCCCGGCTTACGTCGACCCAAGGACGAAGCCTACTGGTTAAAATCGGTTCATGTTTAGACCTAGTGCCCATATAAGGTTCCCCCAAAATTGGCTTGTGCAAATACGGAGATATTTCAATGGACAAAGCCTATTGATTCTAGATAGGATCGGCCCATATTTGGACCTATCGCCCATATGGGCTATATTTCCGATTTTCTCCTCTTTTATCATTTTATAGAAAATTTTGACACAAGTACCATTTTAACCCATTCGAATTTCGGATCCAAACATTAGTTGATTTTTAACCAGATTGGCGTAGGGTATTATATAGTCGGCTTACCCGACTTTAACTTTTTTACTCGTTTTTATTAAAAAAAAAAATATCTTTCATTGGCGCCACCGGGAATCGTACTTGCGACCTGAAGGTTGCTAATCTTGCTCCCTATTGCTCAGCAATTTTTTGGTATGAAAGTTGACTGGCAAAAAAATACCTCTTTATGATTGGGATATATTGTACCTTATTCTCTTCCATAGACGAAATTATTAAACATTTTTTTAGTACCATTTTCACAAATGCATAAAAAAGAGATTTTCATCAGTAAGTATCCATCAGTAAAAGTATACTAATGGATACTTTGGAAGTAATTAAGGGAGTGATATTTCAGAATTAGTTCTAAAAAATCAGTAAAACTACACTAACGGGTGCTTTTTAAGTAATGAAAGAAGTGATTTATAATGAATGACTTCCATTTTTTTTTTGCTGGATAGTTTTTTTATAATAGTTCCGGTATAGACGAACGTATGCCAGCAAAACTTCCCAGGAAAATATTCTGTTCCAAAGAATCGGTTGTAGAATAGCTACTCTTCATTTACAACCCCTTCTACTGTCGATTCTAACACCGATTTTTTTTGTTTGAAATTGTCCCAAAAGCAACCGCTTTCATAGCTCCAAAGTTGAACCAGTTGTCCTAGAATCAGTTCTGGAACTAGTTCTAGAACTGATTCTACTTCAGTCATACCTTCCATATGGGATTCCAGGAACTTTTTCAGGAACCAGTTCCATGGAATCGGTTGCAGTGGAACCAGTTGTAGAATAGGTGTGGTTGGCTACCGATTGTAAATAATTTTCCTGGGTTTTTAGGAAATATCACAAAGAAATTATGTTAGATATGAAAATGTATAAATGCTCAGTTTCCAACATTGATAAATAATTATCCACGTTGAAAGTAAAAGTACTTACGAAAAGCAACCCAGCAAAAACATGGTAATGACAGGTCATTACCATACGGATTACCAAGTAATGATAGGTCATTACCTTTTGCATTACTTTAAAATACAAAATAATGACTTACCGATAATAAGTTATAGAAGTACTTATATGTACGTGCAAAGTAATCACTTACTGGTAATTGATTAAATAAGTACTGATTAAGTATTTTTTATATTAAAATTTTATTTATAAATTTGTTTTGAACTAAATAGGAAATTTTCCAAGGTAAAAAGTTTTTTTGCCAATATGACCAACTATTTTACAATGTAGGGTAACCACTTATTTCCTAACTTCTGAGTAACCAATTATTCTATCTTTGTGAGTAACTACTTATTCTTTCACTATGGGTAACTCATTATTCGCACTTTTTTTGTAAGCGAGAGGGTAATGACCACCCATGAATTTTTGGACATCGCGAACAAAAGTAATGTTGCGAGTAAATAGCCTGGTAAGTAGTGAAACCCTTTGTGTGATACTTACTCTGTTAATTACTCGGTAATGTTTGTTTTTGCTGGGAATGTATTAGTTTTCGTCTCAAACACGTTTTTGTGTTCTTTGAAAAGCCATTTTTAGAAAAGTGAATGTTCTTTTTTTGGGAGGTTCGTTTAAGTGCTAAGACGACTCTGTTTGCAGATATTAATTTTTTTCTGGACTATTATATTTTATATTATAAAAAATATTAATTTATCAACATCAATGCCACCGTTTTCTTTACAAACATTACAAAAAAATATAAACTTTTTATTTTGCTAAAATGACGTTTATAAGCAATTTTTTGTTCATAATGAAAAATATGTATATATTTTTAAATATTGTTTTTTTAAGTAAACAAAAAATATTAATTTCCTTTTAGAATATCTATTAAAACGGATTTTTTGTCAGAGGTTTATAATAAACTTGAGTACTTCTTTTTTTCTTAACACAAAAAAAAATCGGCATTAATAAAGAAACTCAAACAAAGTGAAATACTGTCTGCTACAATAAAGGTACATCGTTTGGCTTAAACGTATAAAGACCAAAGAGACTATAACAAAGTAGATGGAAATGTTGTTAAGAATGTTGCTGTTGTTGATAATGTTGATGATGATGATCATAATTTTCTTGTACTACGTACCATTTGAGACATGTATAAAATCCACTATGATGGATTGATTTACATGCTAGAAGAAACTGTTTAAAATGCTTGCAGCTTTAGAAACATATATCACAATTTATGTCTACTCTTTGTTAATTTACACTTACTCACACATTTAAACAAACACATACTACGCAAAGAGAGTACATTTAACAACAACATCTACTCATCATCACTTTTGATTGTTTTGTGTTATAGCAATGGGTTAGAAACACCAAAAAAATTAAATAAATTAAAATTTATTAGAAAAAAATCATTTTGTTGGAGTTTTCCTTCCTTTAAAATTTTATAAAATTTATTGTAATACAACTAAGAAAATTGTATTCAGATTTTGTTTAACCGGGTTTTATCCCATAGTGCAAATTAATATTATATGTGTATTCTGTGCTAAAGTACGTAGTTGTTTCCTTTGTATATTTTGTTGGTTATATTTATATGCATGAAATATGCTACAAAAGTGGCTCATGTGTATATCATTAGTATGTATTTGTTCCATAATTCACTCATCTTCAGAATGTCTTCAAATATGACACATATCATATCAAATGACATTAGTAGCAATAGAAGTAGCAGCATCAACGGCATTTGTAGTATGTAGTAATACATGTAGTATGTCTATTTTAATTTTGCAATATATTTCAAAAGGTGTTCATATATTTGTATATTATTACATAAGTTGTTGTCATTGTATATTATTTACAATATTTTCTTTATGCCTCAGTGTGCATATTTGTGTGCAAATACATATATGGGTGATATCAAAAATTGTGATAAAAACTGTGTAACCACCGAATTTCTAATGCATGGATTACATTTGAGTTACATATTTCGATATATATCAGTGCATTGTCACTTGTTTTACAACATTTATAACAATCTGACCAATTTTTGGTTAATACATAAAATTTGTGACCAATTTTATAGGCCAAATGTAAACTCCGTAACAAGTAACTCATAAGCTTTTTTAACTTTAATAGCTTATATTTTAATAACCAATAAAGCTAAACACTAACTGTAAGAATTTTTCTGAAGAGGAAAAGTGTCGTTTTTAATAAAAATTAATACATTTTACAAAATTTTTCGTATATATTAGCTATCACGACTTCAACTCTGTAACGATTTTTCGTCATAATTTTTGATAAAAATGCATATACCAGAATTTTGGAGTTATCTATTATTCATATTGCGAAAAGTATAATGTTATTTATACTCAAATGATCGTTGGACTGTAAGTAATCATCCAGTATAACAGACTTGAAGCTTTTATGCAGCATGTAACATTCTCGAGATGAAAAAGGATGTCTTTAATAAGATTTGAAAAAATGTTGTAAACTCCGTTCCTAATTTTTACACCAAACTATTTAACGAGTAAGAAAAACAATGTCATATTTGGATTAACCTTGTAGGCATCATGCGATTTTGTTTCGAAAAAAAGCGTTTCTGAAAGAAAACGAAAAAAGTAACCAAATGTAAACTCCGTAACTGTAAACTCCGTAACCACAATTGTTTGCATCAGATTTCATTCAAATAAATGTAGATAAATGTTTAAAATATTTTAAAATAACCATAAACAGAGGTGATTCAAATAATATTTTTGCGTCAAAAGACGATTCAACTAATAATTTTGCGTCAGATCAAAAAAAGTTATCAGTTTTTTACCCTAAGCTGCTGGAGCGAAAAACGATTGATTTTGCATTTCGTTGGTTTTGAATCGATATTTCGAGTCATTACTGACATTAGTTTGACAAATTAAATTTGTTTCACACAATTTAAGAATTTTTTGATCGCGAAATGTTATGTTTTTAATATATTATTTTGTAACTGCGCAACCGCTGTTGGGATTTTAAAAAATTTAATTTTTTTGAAAAGCATTTAAAAGGACTAAAAATACAAAATTAAAAAAAAATAAAATTTTTTTTCGCGGAATGAATTGTATTTTTATTCGCGAAACCGCCAATTTGATAAACACAAATTATATATCATTGGAAAGCAAATTGAAAACCCAAATACGAAAAACTAATAAATTGAAGAAAATTCGTACGCAATTTTTTTTGTTATATCTTTTGCTTGCAGAAATGTAAACTCCGTTACAACAAACTTGTACGTACAAACCATACGTCAATGTGGCAATATTTGTGAAAAGGTGACACGGAGGAAATAAGAAGATAAACAGAGAAAATCTGAAGTAGAATGTTTGTATATGTCTGTTTGATCACTTCTGAAATTATTCATATAGAGACAATCTGACAATAAAAATATAAACAATAATACAATTTAATGGAAGATCACTGATGAAGCCTGTCCATAAAAAGGCAGAAACTAGATCTAGTCTGATTTGCAAATTTAATGTGTTTATAACTTTTGAGGAAGGTTTATTCTTCTTCTTAACCTCAAACCTACTAAAAAAAATTAAAATTGTGCAAAAAAAGTTATTGCGACAACTGTAGATGAGATTTTTTGCAATTAGGTTTATAATGACTAAACTTACTGATTCCATTAAGAAAAAACCGAAATATTAACACTTTTTGCTTCTCACAAATTTGGCCCAAAAATTGATCACATTTTTTGATTTCAGCCATATATAATTTATTTTGTTTTATAAACATCACCTGTTCGTGTTAATTTGCAATATATGTATGTAGTACTCGCTATGCAATTATATATAGAATTTTTAAGAGAATTTCTAATAACATTTTAAACTTCAAAATTATTTTAATTTCAGAATTAAAAGTAAAAAAAATTGTGTTTTCGGACTTTCTTTATTTTATATATTTAGGTGGAATATTCGTATATTAAAAATTCAACTTTCCCAAGGCATATACGCTGATTTCGATCGAACTTGGTAGTTATAACGACAAAAATATACGGCTGGTCGTGCCATCTTGAAGGTTAAGGTGTTAAAATCTATTGTCAAAGTGACCCATTTTATTTCTATGAAATTTATTCCATTAATATTATACAAGGGAAAATATTATGATATTGTGATGAAATAAGGTACCCCACTTACATATATTAATACACTGTACAACACATTTTAAGTATAGAATGTGTTTAGCAAACTTACGTACAACAATACGAGTATAATATTTGGGGAACATTTTAAATCTCTTACTCTTCAATTAAAGGAATTTTTTGGCCTCTATTAAAAAGAGACAAAAAAGACACATAAGTTAAAGAGTTAGATGGTTAAAATATTCCGAAAAAATATTTGTCATAAAATTTTACTATAAATCTCAGAACACATGTAAGTTGAAAACTCAAATTCAGTGCCAGAATAACTCAAAACTGAAAATGAGTTTAAGGGTTAATCTCGTACTTATTCAGAATTGGCGCACAAATGTCACATAAATCTGGTTTGTAGGGGTTTGTTTTAAGTTTTGACTTATTTCTGGCATTGAAGTTAAATTATCAACTCTGATGTCTTCAGATACTTATAGTAGAATTTCATGGCAAATATTTTTTCGGAAGATTTTAACCCTCTAACTCTTAAACTTACGGGTCTTATTTGTCCCATTTTAAAAAGGGGCCAAAAGTCCCTTTAATTGAAGAGTTAGAGGTATACTAGGTTAAAATTCGTTTTAATTTTTTTTGACACTTTAGTATCCCAACAAACAAAGATGATCATTAATGACTCACAAATGAGCTCCAAAAACATAAACATTTTTCCACTTTTTCCTATGAAAATGGTCCAAAAGAGCCCCCTGTGTACTCAGAAATGACTCAGAAAAAAGAAAGTATAAAATCGAAATTTTCCTCATAAATTTAAATAATTTTGTAATCTTTTTTGAGTCCGAAAAATTAACCCTCATTTTGAGACAGCTTTTTAGATTGTAGAGACAACTTTTTGTATTGTTTTCTGAGGGTTCATATTTTTTACCAAAAAAAGAGTGTTTTCAAAAAAAAACAATAATCATTTCTGTGAGCCATTTAAGAATCTTATTTATGAGCGCTCCGAAACTACTGGCTGGGATGTTTATTTATTTTAAAAATCAATTGAGATACTGATAAATGGCAAGCTGTTAAAGTTTTCGTATTAAAGCCTTTAATTTCTGTAAAAAAAACTTTTCGTAAGAAAATTAAATGAAATGGTATAATTCTTTGAGAAAGTTATTATTAAAAGACCTATTTCTTTATTGATAATATATTAAAACCACCAACAATTTTGGGAAGTATTACTTTTTATCAACTGGTTTTATATTAAAATATTTACCAACTTTCTAGTTTCTCATAAAATTATTTCAAAAATTCTTTATATACTTTAACCGCAAAAAAGTCCATTCTAATAAACTTCCAGTTATTTCCCAATAAACTTCATGAAAATTTTTGCAGAGTGGTTTAAAATTTCTACTTTGAAAATTTCTCTTTGATTATTAAATTTTTCCCCCATTTAAAGTTTTGCATGCAACATCTTAATGCTAAAAAATAAATTTAATTTCCAAACTAGTACAACACAACCCCTTTTATTCAAGTAAACAATAAAGTGCAAACACAGAAGCGTATGCAATCTATGGGAATAAAGTAGGTGAACAAAATTGTTCAATTAAATAAAAACTTATTCTATTGTAGTTATTTGTTAACGCTATTTTACGGTTAATGGTAAGGTTGTCAGTTGGAAGGGGTTTGTATGGATAACGGTGTTTTAGAGGTTTTTGATAATTTAGAAGATTTCTTAGTTTTAGAGTTTTCAAGTCACATATTTTTGTCGCTTTTAAGGTATTTTTCCCTATTGACCATTAAAGCAGAAAAGTGTGTGCATACGAAAAAGTAAGTAGAACATTTTGTAAAACTGTTAGTAACCCAGTGTAGAAACGGTAATGACATATCATTATTTTTTGGACTACCAGTAATGGCATCCACTTACCTTCTGCATTACTTTAAAACATATAATAATGCGTTACTGATAATGACTTATTTTTATCATTATTTCAAATAGAAAATAGTTTTCTAGATTTTTTTGAAAAGTTTTTGAAATCTATTTTTAAACTCAATATTTTTTAAACCCTGGTATTTTTTAAACTATTAAATATTACATTTCGATATAGCTCAGATGGTAGAGCTATTGACTGGCAATCTGTAGACCCAGGTTCGATACCCGCACCAGCAAATTTTATTAAAAAAAAAAATACAATAAGAAGTATATCTTTTATATAATTTATCTTTTTGAAAATCTATTTTTGGACTCATTATTTTTGTCAATACTGGTAAGCACATACATAGGTAACGATATATTTTTTGATTTTTCGTATGCTGGTGTGTAACCATAACTCATTATTTTCGCGACATCGCCATATAAAGGTAATAAGGAATGTAATAACAAAAGTATCTAGTTACCATTACCAAGTATCTAGTTACATAACCACATATCTGGTAATGATTTTCTACACTGGGAATCCAATGTGGCAAATTTTTAATTAATTTTTAGTTTATATTGAGATTTAAACTTAATTATTAAATAATTGAGCTCTTCGATTTTTTTTTTATAAAATATCGTTCTTTATTTTATAATACCAATATTTCGTATATATTTGAGTAAAGTTATCAGGGGTTTATATTAATCACAACTAAAATTTACAATTAATGGGGTTTTTATTTTAAACGATTAACAAATTTTTGATCGAACGATAAAGCGATTTAGTTAATAAAATTTTACGATTAATCGATTGGGTAACGAATAAAAATAATGCGGATAAGCAGACTTAGCTCCCGGATATACTGATTTATCCTCCAGTGGCTATTTACTATTTCCAAACCTAAAGAATTGGCTCGGTGGAAAGAGCTTTAGCTCCAAAGATGAAATTATTGCTCAAACAAATTTTTTGGAAGGAATAAAAAAATTGGAGAAACATTGGGCTAAGTGTATTTACACTCAAAAAAAAGTCAGTAAAATCAGCCAAAAATGTTGCTGTGTCAGCAAATTTTTAGTCAGGAGCGTGCTTGCAAAAAAGTTGGTAAATTCAGCAAAAGGTTTGCTAAAAACCAGCGAGCTGATTTTTACCAAAAATCGAAAAAAATATTTTTTGCCTAAAATATTAAAAAAAAGTAATAAACAAAAGGTTATTGATTTTTATGGTAGCGGTAACAAACATTTATTTTTACCGGCAAAACCCATCCCGATTTTGACTTTCGCATAGTGTTATTTAATACAGTCAATTTCAAAGATCGAAAATATCTTCCACATTTACAATTGGGATTTTTGTTAAGTACACTCACAATATTTTATCCTTAAAAATAACCTAAAATACCTATTAAATTAATTGAAAACACAATTAAAAAAGGACTACTGATTTTTCATTATATTCACACCATTTTGCTATTTATTTTCAAACATTGTTTAAACAATCCATAAAAGAAATAAAAATAATTGAAAATTCTATTAAAACAATCATCATTTTTAACTGAAAAAACGTTAAAAAACACGGTTTTGTGGTTTGTTTTTTCATATTTGAAAGTTTTTTTTTTGTTTGTTTGGATTTTCAAAACACTCACACACAACACACACGTTCATATTTTTATCGGCTATGTTTGTGTGTATGAGTAAAGAATTTCTTGTAATTTGAATTCAAATAATGTTGTATATAAACAAACTATTTTAACAAAAAAGAAAACCGAAAATATTTGAATTTTTTGTTTTAAAACAGAAACCAACGAAATTATTTAAATTATTTTTTCTAAAAATAGAAATCTAAAAATAGAATATTTGACTGAAAATAACAACTCCTACAGACGATACATATTTTTTTTTGGTTTGTTTTTTATTGACGAATATAAAAAGTTAAACAATATGTTTCAATGTACTTATTTTAATTGATTCTTCAATTGAAAACAAACTTTACCTATTACTTTTTAAATAAACCTTAATCGGTTATGGAAAATATATTGTGAGTGTACTTTTCTATTCAATTTAAATTACAAAATGTTTTACTAAATTTTTTTACTAATTTTTACAATCGATTTGCTGTAGTTAACAAAACTTTGTCTTAAATTCAAAAATCTCGTATTGACTCTCAAAATCTGAAGGGCGTTATAATGCTGTAAATGGTTACATATATTAAACAGAATACAGTGCTGTTTGCTGCTCTTTATTTGTAGAACTTTTCAGCTTGTGTCAGTATAAAAAATAAGAATTCAGTAAACACGCCGCACAGTGCTTCGTCCCCATATTACGATTCGACAAAAATAGAAGGAGTGGAGACAGTGTTTTGAAATTTGGTATACTGACATAGAACCCCTTAGTTAAGAAAAATCTTAATTTTTGGAAATATCCGGCCAAGGACACGCCCACCTCCCATAGGTCCTGAAATTTAAAAATAATATATTAGCTACATAAATGGACGTAAAATTACAAAAAGTATCCATTGAGATGCACATAAAACTGGAAACGTTTGTATCAATTTTTATCAAAATCGAACCAAGGACTCTTAGTCCTGCCATATATCCTTTATTTTAAAATCCTTATAAAACCTGCAACAATTATCCGATTGCGATGAAATTTAGCACGTGACTTCATATAAGGTCAAGCCATATTTTTGTGCCAAATTTGGGTAAAATCGATTCATTAATAAAAAAATGATTTTCACAAAAAATGGGTTTTAAACGCTTAAAATATTTTCTCTAAAAAAAAATTAAATAGGATTAATATAGGAAACCATGTGAATGCTCCATTTTAGACCTACGGAATGTTTAGCGAACTTATGTAAAACACTACGAAGAATATTTTTGTGAAAAATTTTAACCTTCTATCTCTTCAATTAAAGGGACTTTTTTGACCCCTTTTTAAAAAGGGACAAACACGACCCGTAAGTTGAAGAGTTAGAGGGTTAAAATGTTCCGCAAAAATATTTGCAATGAAATTCTACCATAAGTCTCTGAAGACATAAGCATTGAGAATTTAACTTAAAGGCCAGTAATAAGTAAAAACTTAAAATGTGTTTAAAGGTTAATTTCGTACTTATTCAGAATTGACGCTTAAATGTCCCACAAACCTGGATTTTAAGGAGAAACCATGGGAATCTTCCATTTTAGGTATAGGATGTGTTCAGCGAACTTATGTAAAATACTACGAGGAACATTTTTGTGGAACATTTTAACCCTCTAACTCTTCAACTTAGGGGTCTTTTTTGTCCCTTTTTAAAAAGGGCCCAAAAAATTCCCTTTCATTGAAGGTTAGAGGGTTCCACAAAAATGTTTCTCGTAGTGTTTTACAAAAGTCCGCTCAACACATCCTATAGCTAAAATGGAAGGTTCACATGGTTTGAATACTAAACACTCTTAAATGCGTGAAATTTGTATAAAAATCATGAATTTAGGCATTTCAAAAAATCCATTTTTTTTAGTTTATGGTAAAAAATAGTAATTCATTTTTTAATGATCTATTATATAACAGTATAAACTTACAAAAAAAAAGAAAAAAAATATCTAATTTTATTTTTATATAAATAAAAAATAGGTATTACTAATAGGGGGAAATACAGGCTTTTTTAAGCAATTACTTCACAAATCTAGTCTGCTTGGGAGTAGACTAGAAATTTATTTTTTTAATTTTCGTTTACATTTCATGCTGTTCTATCAGCCAATTGGAGTTAAAAGCCATTCCTAAGCCCAAAGTAATTACTTCGAAGTAATTGCTAAGTTTTATTAATATGACCCATTGTATGTATTTTGTATTAGATTAAGAATTTATTTTTTTTTTCGTTACAAAGATTTATTTAAAATATTTCTCAACTTTATTGACATAGTTTAATTCTACACACAAACTATATTTTAAAAGCAAAGAATAAGAATAAAGAAAGAAGAAAATGCTTTTAATTGAACTTTTTGAAATTGAATGTTAAGACAACACTTCCACTTCCTATTTTGTTCTCATTTCTTTCTTATAAACATCTTAAACAAAACACAAACAAACGTTATTGAATTGCATAGAACTACAAAAAAAACCCTTCACTTTAATTTAATTTCTCAATTTAATTTTTCATGTTTTTTTTAATATATTTTCTTTAATAAATTTCTTGTATAGAACTTTTCGTTGGAAATTTAATAATTCTGGTGAAACTTTAGATGTGGGTAGTGAACGTTTCAGTGTTAATGGTAGTCGCAGTATATTAAAGTATACACCAGTTACAGATCAAGTAAGTTTTAAAAAAATCTCTTTAAATTTTTTGAAGAATATGTTTTGGGATTCTTTCTAAACCACTTTGATTTTTCTTAGGACTATGGCACGTTATCCTGTTGGGCTTCAAATGAGGTGGGCACACAAAATCAACCATGTCTATTTCAAGTTGTATTGGCAGGTAAATATCAACAACATTATATAAAATTTGGTATAGTATATTATTTAAACACATGTAATACTATTTTGTATAATATTTATTTAATATTAACCCATGAGGATCAAAATCACAAAACAGAAATGAATAGAGAAAATTGTGAAGGTCAAATAACCCTTAATATAAAGTTATTTAGACAAGTCTTGCCTCATAATTATACTAGGGATGTGGTAATGAAGCGAAATGTTCGCGAATCAAGTGATTCACGGGTTAATAACGCGTGAAACAAGCATGAGTAAGAATCTCTTGCCCATTGAAATCAATGGAACATGTTGAGGGTGAGCTTCGGTGAGCAGTCGATGTGCCTCAGCTGCACTTTTTTCAAATTGATAAATTTTTGGCATAAAATTCGTGGTTTTACAAGCAAAAAAAAAACGAAAAACTTTGTTCTTTAAACTCTTTCGTTTAATGACTAAGTGAGAATAAATGACAGATTTTTACCTTCTAAAATGCAATATAAGTTATTACCCTACCGGGAATGAGGGGTCAATTGCCCTGAAATTACCTATCCTGTGAGTGGTTAAATCAAGACTTGTCACAGGATTGGTATAATTTACCATTGCTGTGGGTTAAGCAGTGAATATTATTCTTAAAGGACTAGTCCCATACCACTTAATCATCCTCAAAGTACCTATCCCGTGACTGGTAAAAAGAGGACATACCACTAAATTTCCCTCAAAGTACGTATCCCGTAACTGGTTAAAGAAGGACTTGCAGCAGGACTGGTATAATTTACTATTGCTGTGGGTTAAGCAGTGTCAATTATACTTAAAGGACTGGTCTCGTGACTGGTGAAATGATGACATACCACTGAATTGTCCTCAAAGTACCTATCCCGTGAGTGGTTAAAGATGGTCTTGTCGCAGGCTGGTATAATTTATTATTTCTATGGGTTAAGCTCTGTCAATTATACTTAAAGGACTGGCCCCAAGACTGGTGCAAAGAGGACATATCCCTTAACTGGATAAGTGTGTTATAAAAAAACCCACAAGTAAGACTTTATTTTTTTTTAAGAGAAGCAACACTCAGGAAATTCTTCTTATTAATTAACGTGTTGCTTCCTTTGGAAAGGGGATAAGAAATGAAAGATGAAGGGCTTCAAATATGGCAACACTGTAATTGCGCGAGATGTTGAATTTTAGAACAGTTGTTGCGCGCCATCTGATGGTGATTTGGCGAACTTTGTTGAAGCTTTTTAGTTCATAGCCCCGTTATATTATTTTACTTCGGGGGGGTTAAGTGCTATGGGAACACCGAAGGAGGACGCTGCGTAATGTATGAGGGATAGAAAAACGCATACATATTTATATTTTTCCTAAATTGATGTTGCCTTGGTTGGGGATCGGACCCGCAACCTCACGTGTAACAGTCCAACGTGCTAACCATTACAACACAGCGCCCATAATTGGTCGGTTTCCCAGTACACTGATAGAATTATCCTTCATGATGAACATTTTCATAGAATTTTTTTCGCAAGTTCAATGAAGAATTTCGTTAAATAAAATGATAAAAAATAGTAATTTGTGAAAAATTACGATTTTTTGATAATTTTAGTTCTAGTTCTAACAAAGATATACTTTATAGATTGACTGGGCTACTCACGGTTCTGTCGATAATTAGCGAACTCGGGCTAAATTCGGGCAAAGAGAAAAATGCATAAGAAAACCTATTTATAAAAAATGCCACCAAATAAATTGAGCGAAGGTTGAGCGAGATAATGTGGATAGAAACCCAATGGTTCTAAGCACTTGGAGTTTTCTTTAAATTTTAGCATCAATAACCCTGAGCTTATTGCTAACAACTTCAGCTCCAATCTTTTGGAGGATTTTACAGGAATTTTGAAATCGGTAAAATGTTCGAGGCATATATATGTATATCTTATATCTTAAAAGAACATCTTAAAAAAGGAATATGTATTTCATATTTTATTTCTGTGAAAAAACATACCAAAATTCTTCATAAAAAAAAAAAAAAAAATTTTATATTTTAATTTGTTGACAAATGAAAATATTTGTGCTTTTTATTACATAACAATTTTGTCAAGGTTTTGCTGTGACAATTTTACTTATAATACCAAAACCATAACAATTTCCATTCACCTCAGTTTTGTCACTGTTTTTGTCAGTTTTGTAATGGGACTGGTTCTGTATCAGTTCCTCTTAGGTGAGTTGGGGACATGTCACAAAATATACAAAGTGTGACTCATTCTTTGACGGATCCTTTTGGGTTAGTTCGGTGACATGTCTCTTTAAGTCAGTTAGGCGACATGTCATTTGGGGCTAGACCTGCGACATGTCGAAAGGTGTCTAATCTGTGGCAATACGTCATTTCCAATGACAACGCCATGTTAAAATGATATGTCTCTTTCAAAGAAAAAGACCGATGAACGACCTGTCTCTGCCCCCTTGGGACCTATCCTGCGTGTCATCTGGGACCGGTGCCTTTCCCCGTAGGGTAAAGACACAAACCTTGTTTAAAAGATAAGCCATCTTTTCTGAACCCCCCCTATTTTTAAGTTATACACCCAATATATGATGTCGTATTTAAAACAACACATTTACCCCTCAATTCATAAATGCTTTGTAAAGTTATAGCAGGTTTACAAAACGTCATTTTCATACAAAATTTGTTCAATAAACCTCCTATAATTTACTACAAAAATCAGAAACATATAATATAGAGATGCAACATCGATAATTTTTTAAACAAACTGTAGATGTCGCTAGCATGTGGGAAATTTTGTCAAGGGAGGATTTTTTTATGTCAAATGAGGTTTTACATAGTTGTTAGGTAAGGGGATTTGGGCCCAAATTAGGGATTTCGACTTCGTGTTGGGGACAGATTAAAAAATTTGGAAATTTTAAAAGATTTAGTTTTAGGACCAAAATAAGTAGAATTTTGGTATAAATTATATGCGTATTATTTCAAATTAAAGTCGATCAAATTAGGTCTGTTAAAGAATTTCATATATTTGAATTATTGAAGAAGTGTTCTCCAAATATTTATAAATCCTGAAATAACGAAAAGCAACCAAGCTCAATAATTTATCAAAAACTTTTTTTTATTTTCCACATACTGAAATTGTTACATGCAAAGGACTCAGACAAACTAAATTTTGAGTAGGCTCAAAAAGTACCAGGGGTTTTCATATAATCTCTTATGTACCTTCTGAATCGTGTAAACTCGGCTTATGCAAACTTAATGTTCAAAAGAGTTTACGAGCACTAGTACTTACACCTACTAGATTTACACTTAACCCAAAGCTAGAAAGAAAAAAAATATTTTTCACCATAATAAACTTCGTATGAAAATTGTGTAGAATTTTTTCTCTCGAAAATTTAATATACAACTTTTATTTTGAAACGGTGACATTTCAGGTTAGTTGTGATTTGTCTTTCGTGTAATAAATTTTTTTTAGTTTCAAAATTTTAATAAAGATTTTAGGCCTTTAAAGTTCGAGTGAAAATGTAAATATTTCTTCGTAAAATATTCAATTTTATTTAATTTGCTCACTCATTTCTTAATAATTTTCTGAACTTAAGAGCGATTCTAACTTAGCTCCTATTTTTTTTCTTTTGAGTTTTTGTTTAAATTAAAATGAATTGGGTATAACATTGGGGATTTAAACATTTAAAATGGGAATAAGCTAAAATTTTTCAGGCAACACTGCTCCCCAATAAAATGAAACAGTATTGTTAGAAAAAAAAAACTAGCAGTCAGCGCCATCTGTTGCATTAAAAACCGGTATTGCCATTCATCAGGCCCATGGGAGACCCCTGATAAAAATAACAAACAAAACGGTGCTAAAAGCTAGATTTATATTTGCTTTTACTAAAATTTTAAAACAATAAAAATTTACTAGAAAATTTGACTGTTATGAAATATCCTTATTTTTATTTAGTGAAATTTTTAAGTAACTTGTGAAAAAAAGTTAAAAATTATTTTTCTTCTACGAACAACTCTTATTACTTTTAAAAATAACTGAAGGGAAAAACAGAAACAACTAAGAAAAAGTGGGGGCAACAATTTAAGTTGACTGAAAAATATTTTCCAAGATTTTTTTCGACAACATAACTTTTGAATTCTCATATTTGGGTGATATCAAAAAATGTGATAAAAACCGTGTAACCACCTAATTTCTAATGTATGGATTACATTTGAGTTACATATTTCGATATATATAAGCGCATTGTCACCTGTTTTACAAAATTTATAACAATCTGACCAATTTTTGGTTAATACATAAAATTTGTGACCAATTTTATAGGCCAAATGTAAACTTCGTAACAAGTAACTCATAAGGTTTTTTAATTTTAATAGCTTCTATTTTAATAACCAATAAAGCTAAACGCTAACTGTAAGAATTTTTATGAAGAGGAAATGTGCCGTTTTTAATAAAAATTAATTCATTTTACAAACTTTTTCGTATATCTTAGCTATCACGACTTCAACTCTGTAACGATTTTTCGTCATAATTTTTGATAAAAATGCATATACCAGAATTTTGGAGTTATCTATTATTTATATTGCGAAAAGTATAATGTTATTTATACTCAAATAATCGTTGGATTGTAAGTAATCATTCAGTATAACAGACTTGAAGCTTGTCTGCAGCATGTAACATTCTAGAGATGAAAAAGGATGTCTTTAATAAGATTTGATGTTGTAAACTCCGTTCCTAATTTTTACACCAAACTATTTAACGAGTAAGAAAAACAATGCCATATTTGGATTCACCTTATAGGCATCATGCGATTTTGTTTCGTAAAAAAAATTCTGACAAAGCGTTTCTGAAAGAAAACGAAAAAAGTAACCAAATATAAACTCCGTAACTGTAAACTCAGTAACCACAATTGTTTGTATCAGGTTTCATTCAAATAGATGTTTATAAATGTTTAAAATATTTTAAAATAACCATAAACAAAGGTGACTCAACTAATATTTATGCGTCAAAAGACGATTCAACTAATAATTTTACTTCAAATCAAAAAAAGTTATCAGTTTTTTACCCTAAGCTGCTGGAGCGAAAAACGATTGATTTTGCATTTCATTGCTTTTGAATCGATATTTCGAGTCGTTACTGACATTAGTTTGACAAATTAAATTTTTTTCACACAATTTAAGAATTTTTTGATCGCGAAATGTAATGTTTTTAATATATTATTTTGTAACTGCGCAACCGCTGTTTGGATTTTAAAAATTTTTATATTTTTGAAAAGCATTGAAAAGGACCAAAAATACAAAATTAAGAAAAAAATAATTTTTTTTTTTCGCGGAATGAATTGTATTTTTATTCGCGAAACCGCCAATTTGATAAACACACATTTTATATCATTGGAATGCAAGTTGAAAACACAAATACGAAAAACTAATAAATTGAAGAAAATTCGTACCCAATTTTTTTTGTTATATCTTTTGCTTGCAGAAATGTAAACTCCGTTACAACAAAAAAAATTAAAATTGTGCAAAAAAAAGTTATTGCGACAACTTGTAGAATTGATTTTTTGCAATTAGGTTTATAATGACTAAACTTACTGATTCCATTAAGAAAAAACCGAAATATTAACACTTTTTGCTTCTCACAAATTTGGCCCAAAAATTTATCACATTTTTTGATTTCACCCATTTATATTTGTTCCTCATATTTTCTACATCTTATACACTTAAATATCTGAAACACCTAAAACCAATATTTTAAAAATTTTATTAATTTCTTTGACAAAACAACTTATTTCAGTTGCAACAGTAGGAGTTTTCACTATAGTATATTCTGCTTGCACAATTTTAAAAAGAAACTAATAAGTTGTAAAGTTTTCGATTTAATCCTTTACTTAATCGAAATAAATTGATAAAGTTCTTAAAGCTCAAAGTCCCCGCTTAAGCCCGTATTGAAATTTATCCGAATTGTGTTTAGGTATATGAGATAATAAGCAATTTTAAAGAAAATACTTGTTTTCTGGTAAAAGATAAATTTGCGAAAATTTCCAAAACTGGATACTTGAGACGGGAACAATAAATTTTATTTGTGGTTCAAAGACTTCGTTTCTTATTGTCCCTTTCAGGCTTGTGGAATTTTAGTCATATCGGTACGGTAACGTTAACTATTGCAAATCTATTAAGCGACTTGTTTCGGAATAATGTGATATATAAATAAGAAAACATAATCGGTATTTTATAATACAAATATTATATTTTTTTACTAGAAAAAGACTTCTTCCTGAGGATGTTTCTAAAGAAAAAGGTTCTCAGAATCTGAAGCTTATAAAAGAAAACGTGTCTAGAAGCGAACGTTTTTTATAAATCTCCTATTGAATTTTTCCTAACGAAAAAACGGATCTGGTTCTGAAAAAGTTCTGCCACTAAAATATCTAGAATCTGAAATGTTTTTTAAAAAAAGTGCTTAGTATCTGAGGCTTTTTGAATGGTATAAATGGCTCATAATGTAAAGGGTTTGGTAATAGGAAAAAGTGGTCAGAAGCTGCCGAATTCTCTATGTGCTTAACAAAAATTTTTCCGAAAATCTCACGGATTTTGAAGAGTTTGTCCTGTAGAAAAACAACTTCTGAGGACTTTTTCTAAAGAAAAAATACAAGGCTGTGATGACTCTTTCCCGTAAAAGAAGCCAAAGATTCTAAAAAATTTTAGATTATGTGGACCTTTTAATAAATAAAAAATAAATAAAAAAAATATTCTGAATACACTATCAGATTCTAAGGCCCTTTTTTCAAGAGATTTTAAGGAACTTTTCATTTAGAAAAACTGTTAGAATTTAAGAAATTTTCTAAACTAAAAGGCTTCAGATTCTGACAATTTTTTAGATTATGATGATTTTTCTTTATGACCAGAATCAGATGATCTTTGCAGGAAAAAATCATCATAATTTTAGGTTTTTTTCCTATAAACATCATTTGCTTCTGGGCACGTTTTCCATTCCAGTGAGCTATAATATTTAGCATCCCTTTGACTCCAAGAACTTTCTACTATGGAAATTCTCTATGATTTCGATAATTTTTCCTATAGAAAAATCCTATAATTCGGAGCAACTTTTTTCCAATAGAAAACCCCTTACGTTCTAAGGACTTACTATAGAGAAACCTCAGTTTTCTAAAACTTCTGTCCTATAGAAAACCTTCAGTCCTCTAAAATCCCCCGGCTTTTAAGAATTTCTCCTATGGAAAAAAGTTCACTGAATTTCCGAAATATTTTTAGTAAAAATTCCCCAAAATCTTTATTCGAAAAGGAAAATCCTTTAAATCTGATGTTTTTTCATAGGAAGAGGGACACAGAATCTAAGGCATTTCCTATATAAAGACCGGTTTTTCCTATAGGAAAAAGTACTGAGGATTTTTCTGTAAAAAAAAGTTATTCAAAATCTGGGGTTTTTTTTTGATAGGGAAATATTCCAACGTATTAAATTTATTATTAATTAAGTATTTTTTTACCTTTAAATGTTTGGTTAATTGATTTAAATGAACAGCGTTCGTTCTTTGATATTGAGCTTATACACTTCTTTATTAAACACTTTATTACTTTATACACAACAGTATGACACACAAAAGTTTACCAAATATTTCCTATTGAGCATTTAACTATACAAAGCCTAATACAAAATTGACTACACCAGCGCTAATGAGCGACTAACTTACTTAATGTCAAGTGGCAGCCCTGTACCATATACTATAGTGTGCCGGCTATGGTTTTAGATACATATTAAAAAAATTCCAGTGGTACTAAAATTGTAAAACATATGTTATTCATAGCAGGTCCCCAACCACTTAACTTTATACTTAAATTTATTAAATGTAGTGCTACCAAAATGACGGCATTCCGTTTTTCGGGATATTCATCTTCTATTTTCTGTACTAGGCTAATCCAATTTCGTAAGAATATTTTAAACATGATTTCATTCTCTTATTTTTCGGCTATGTAGTAGTAGTTAGTTTTATAAATTTGCGCAAAAAATGGTGAGATTATCTTACTCAAAATTTCTGCATTTTTTTTGCGCATTTTCAATGTAAATTTACAAAATTTGTGTGTAATTTTTTTCATTTACGTTGGTTAATTTACCATATATACCCAGCAAAAACATAGTAATGACAGGTCATTACCATACGGATTACCAAGTAATGATAGGTCATTACCTTTTGCATTACTTTAAAATACAAAATAATGACTTACCGATAATAAGTTATAGAACTACTTATATCTTCGTGCAAAGTAATCACTTACTGGTAATTGATTAAATAAGTACTGATTAAGTCTTTTTTATATTAATATTTTATTTATAAATTTGTTTTGAACTAAATAGGAAATTTTCCAAGGTAAACATTTTTTTCCCAATATGACCAACTATTTTACAATGTAGGGTAACCACTTATTTCCTAACTTCTGAGTAACCACTTATTCTATCTTTGTGAGTAACTACTTATTCTTTCATTATGGGTAACTCGTTATTCGCACTTTTTTTGTAAGCGAGAGGGTAATGACCACCCATGAATTTTTGGACATCGCGAACAAAAATAATGTTGCGAGTAAATAGCCTGGTAAGTAGTGAAACCCTTTGTGTGCTACTTACTCGCTTAATTACTCGGTAATGTCTGTTTTTGCTGGGTAGTAAGAGTTCTTTCTATAAGTTGGGTAAATTTAAACAAAAATTTATTAGAGTGTATAAATTTATGAAAAATATCAATAATATACTTAAGCCAATGAAATTCCTTTCTTACTAATAGCTTCTCCATTTTCCATCTTTTTGGACATAACTTAATTGTCATTTAGCGAGTTTAAGATAAAACATTTCGAAATTTTGGTTTTTTTGTGTATATGGAGTGAGTGCGAACTGGCTAAATTAATTCTAAACTAAATTCAGGTTTACAAGTTTCTTTAAAATTATAAAATTTTTTAAAACAATTTTCAATGAAATTTTAAACCCTTTTGTCAATTTGTATTTAATTCAGAACAAATTTAGCCACCTCGCACATGGCCATAAAATGTAAATTTATTATATCATAGGCCAAGAAATCGAAACTTGTCCAAATATGTAGCACCCTGTAGCTCAAATTCGTAGCATATGTTCGGTAGATCATAAACTAACTAGAATGAAAAAAAATGGGTCTATAATTATTTTTTTAGTACAAAATTAATATCGTAGATTATAGCCGTACAACTGACGCATTTACCATTAAAAACTTATTTTCCTTAAAAGCTGCCGATTGCCCTTATCGAATATAAGATCTTGATATATAACATAACTTTAGTCCCAACATTCTCATTTTCTCTTTTTTCATACAATAATTAAATATTGTTCTAAATGGGTTAAATATTTTCAAATGCACACAATATTCTACAACCTAAAAAACACATTCTCACTTCAAAGTTTCGTTAGAAAAATGCGAAGAGCGAGCAATGTTGTTTGAGTATATGTGTGCTAGAATGTCAACACATCGATGACACTTGTCATCTACAGTTTATTTATATAATCAACTAAATATTTGCTTATATTTTTTTACACATTTTTTTCACTATAACATGGCAATACTAATATTAAAACTGTTCGAAACGATGATAATGATGATTTTTACCACGATAATGATGATGATGGTTGGTTGTTTGCTGTAAATACGCCTAAATATATTTGCTGTATTTGATTTCTTTTTTATGGACCTTTTGTATATGGGCTCAAATATTTGTATGGATTTATATTTTGATTATTTAAATACTATATTTGCTGCAAAAATCAATATAACACAACCGTTATACGTAACACGATTTGTATAAATACTACTACTGACTTTCAAACTGTTTGCTGCTAAAACAATAACAACTATAACTACAACTACTTCTATGACAACAATAACAACAATCATATGATGGCCAACTTCTATGAACTTGTATGACTAAATCATGTCTTCCACTACCAACCACTACTTTTACTATTACAACTACTTCTACTATAACTACTGCTGCTATTTGCCAAACATTTGGTAAATAAAACATTATTCATTCGTTCAGCTTTACCAAATGCTGTTAGTAATTGTACAATCTTCAATCGCACCGAGTTAAGTGTCGACATACAATGCATACCCGGCTATGATGGTGGTCTACCACAAATATTTGTTTTGGAAATGTTCTCAACACGCACCGGAATCACAAGGTAAGCATTTTAATGAATTCTAAAAGATATCTAATATTTAGGTGGCAGAATATATACCCACATGTTGTACTGCTGCTGGTGATGTTGTCCTTTTATTTTTCATCTGTTTTTGTAGTCGAACAGACTCAAACGCATGATTTTCTGTGGCCAACCATAAGTATTAGATAACTGGCATATATGTTTGTATATATATGTTTATGAGTTACAGATATCGCTGGTAAAATAATATTGGTTAAAGGAAATATTTATTTCGTATTTTGTGCTGAAACGTCATCATTTTTGGACTACCATTCTTGATACGATCTTACCTTCAGCATTGGAAAAAAAATATTTTTCAAATGCAAATATTTCGGAAACTATAAAAGATAGTCCACACGTGGTTTTTTCAAGGTCCTTGTAGCAGTTTACAGATTTGTATCGAGTGCAGAAATCAGAACAAAAATAAACAAATGGCTATTGTTTGGAGTCTTTTTTGTATACGAGTTTTCTCTCTTTGGGGGCTCATGGGGCTGTTTCCTGGATATCCATGGAGTATATAATAAAAACTTAAGCTCGAATATAACTCAGTTCAAACTGCACCAAATTTCATTTCAATAGGTCCAGTAATTAAAAAATGGAAAACTTATTTAAAATATTTTTTAAAATCCCTAACTGTGCACCAGGTTAGATTCCCATACAAATCTTCAAGAACCAGACTGCTGTCTAGTGCTTCAATACCACTCTTTCCCTGCTATATTTCATATCGTTTCCAATTTTAAGTGTTTCAGTTCAGCACGTTCCCGGTTCCATTTCATTTTTCTAGCCATTCCATTTCATTCCCATTGTCTAGTGCTTCAGTACTACTCGTTCCCCGCTTCATTATATTCCATTCCACTTGCACACCTTTTCAATTTAAATGTTCGCTTAACGTTCTATTCCATTTGGTTTCTCAATTTTCGTTCCGAGTTCCACTCCATTCCGT
Organism: Leucophora obtusa; assembly: GCA_949987735.1. Taxonomy (NCBI): domain Eukaryota; kingdom Metazoa; phylum Arthropoda; class Insecta; order Diptera; family Anthomyiidae; genus Leucophora; species Leucophora obtusa. The sequence goes on along the minus strand of OX465298.1, from coordinate 37,513,192 downwards.
TAACAATTCCCATCAATTTATTTTTCAGTTCCAACCTTATTTCGTTTCCGTGTTCATTCCACTTATTTGGTGTTGCAATTCCATTCGTTTCCCATTCCATTTCGTTTTTCAATGTTAGGATTCCAATTACACTGGTTTTTTTAAATTCAAGTTTCTTTCCAATGATATTTGGGCCGCCCTTTTATGCCCCCATATTTACAATGTTCCTGGAGAAAATTCCAAAATGTACATTTTCCGTGGAGTAGCACATACTTCAGGGAAATCATATTTAGATTAAATTATATCAAGAGGCACAACATACGGCGACGAGTACAGATCTTTGTGCTGCCTAAAGTTCCTTAAAGATTCAAGCTACCGATGAAGCCAATAATCCTATTTGGAGAATTATCCCAACTGTCAGAAGGTGACAAGAGCCTCCTTTCACACAGCCTCGGAGATTCGCAGTGGACATGATCCGATATCTCAATGTCCAAAACCTACAAACATATACGTCCGATTGGCCCTGTTTGTAAAGCTGATACCTGAGATCACAGTAACCAGTAAAGTATCCCGTTAGGGTCCACAAGTTTCCTCTATCGAGGAACAAAAATTGCCTCAATCCCCCACCGGACACAGAAACAAATCTCTTGGCCTATCTCTGGCCAGGAGAAAATTCCCAATGCTTAGAAACAGTCTGATCCACTCCCTAACATAACCCATGGGTACTCCACAGAATTGTTCTGGGCCGATGAAGGGTCTACGGGCTCCGCTATTGACTAAACATTCAGCCCTTTCGTTACTCTCGTATCCCTCATGACCCGAAATCCATCCCAATGTAAGGGAGTTGCTCCTGCCAAGTTTATTGAGAGTCCGCATGTGTTCCAAGACCAGTCCAGATGATACCTCGTAGGGTCTTAGAGCCTTTAGTGCAGAGAAAGAACATAGATGCGGGATCTAAGCGTACCCCTCCGTAGGCACTCTCTCGCACAGACATAAATGGCGAAAGCCCATGGATAGAGCATGTTGGAACATGGGTCCGAAAACACCTGCATCCGTGTCCGCATTCACTTACTTCGAGCCCTCAGTGAACCATACCTGAGCACCTTTATCGGACTCCCAGGATCGTTTGCCTTTGTCAAATATCATGATTTCAAAATGCCTGATGAAAATATGTTCCGGAATTATGCTGTGCGCGACCGTTAAGACTGGGTCGTCAATATATATACTCGTATATACCAAAGATCCTCATGTGACACTTTAGGTCACCACTCTTCATGTGCTCTAACTATCGGGGTGGGAGAGAGCCCATACTGCCAGCCTCCATTATGGGGATATGCCCTGGCGGAATACACAATATGACCCCAATGGCATTCGTCGGGCACATTCTGTATGACAGTACACGCAAGCCGATAAACCTTCTTGATAGTATCCTTTGCCATTGATTGCTCAACATTTGGCCACTATGCGAGGACAGCATAGCTGATCATAGGCTTACCAATAGTATTGAATGACCAGTGGACCATATCTGGCTTCAGACCCCATATTTTACCAAAGATCCTTTGATATGCATAATATGTCATAGTTGCCTTTTTGGACACAGAGTCAAGATGATCATTTCAGGTAAGGGATTTATCAAGAGTTACCCGCAGGTATTTTACACTGCCACAAAAGCCTATTGCCTCACCCCCAACAACAGGCCTAAACATGTTAACCTTCATTCTTTCCATAAAAGGTAACAGGATCATATTCGCCGGGTTGATAGTCAACCAATTTCTATACAATATGAATGAGTAATGAGAGCCTGCTGAATACGATCAGAGATAGTCTTGTCATCCCAGCCGACAATGGAGAGCAACTCATTCACGGTTCTACAAGTACTCCCCATGCCAAACGTGATCATTAGACCGTACCACCTTACAGGCAAAAAAAAGTGCGCGGTACAACTTCGTAACTTTTTTTTATTTGCCGAACGTAGGGGTCGCCTCTTGTCGAACTTTAATCACTAATTAGTGAGAGTCGCTAGTTTTCAGACTCTAGTTCATTGTTTTTATTTTTTTATTAAATAAAAACCGTGCGTATTAATTTTTCAAAATTTTGTTCTTGCAAACAGTATAGACAGTCTGTTTCCGAGGACTTTTCTCCACCTCATCAGTATCCGCGCAAGGTTATAACCATAAAAGGTTATGATTGAAGTTAGTTTGATTACTTATAGTAATTAAATCCATTTATCACAACTGACGACCGAATTAGGGAATTAATTAATTTTGTTGTCATAACTGAATTAAGTTGGGGTAACCGAAGTACGTGGTAGTGACAACCTGGTCAATGCGGTTGGAAAAGAGTCGGTTGACACAAAAAAATAATTGTGAGAGGTTAGCTTTGTAATTATTAGCCCAAAAACTAGTTATTTACGAAACTAGCTCGACCAATTTCTACATAGTGTACATAACATACATTTAAAACCTTGACAAAAAAAAAGTGGTTGAAATTTTCAAGGAATACCTGAAAAGTTGAATTAATTCCGATTACAATATTTAAGAACTCGTTTTTGAGATATGATGGATTTTGGCGAAATCGTTTATCATTTATACTTAGTTTGCATATAACACAGTAAAGTTATTTCCCTAACCCAACAAAAAATAAATGATAAATTCATTTCCAAATAACATCTAACCATGCATATGTTGTCCTTAGCCTAGCTGGATCTTTTCAAAAAAAGTTGTTCTTTCTTACTACATTTCAAATGTTGAATGATTTATGAACAGCAACAGCACAGCACTAGTAACCGTAACATTTTTACAATATTTTTCCTAAATAAACATCCATACACTCATACATACGAATGACTCTCAAGCTCAATTGTCGTATTGTATAAACAAGTGTATGTGTAACTAAATGACGACGTCTAAGTAAAGTGGTATATATATATGAGTGCGTTTATGTGTGTGTGTGTGTGTGGATGGGTCTCTTAACATACATACCAAACTATGAAAAACTCTTAAGTAAAATCTCAAGTGGCTTTAAATGCTACTACTCATTCTTAAGTTTTTCCTTTAGAACCCTTATCATTCTGTCGTTTTTTTTGCTTTTTGTCTATTTCCATATTTTTTTGTTTGTTTGCAACGTTGTTATTTTAATGGTAAAGGTTGTTAATTTTAGCGTTTCTGTCTCTATTAAATTTTTTTTTGTTACTTAAGTATTCTTTACTTAACAATTTATGTATCCTTGAGTTTATTTGTCTATAAATACCTTTCATCATTTTTCTGAAAACTTTTTTTTTTATTATATTACGTGGTTTTTATTATCAGTCTAGGGAACTTTTAGCGGCAACAAAGGATGAAATGGTATCCTTTTAAAGTCATTAGTTACGTATTCAATTTTTATGGTGTGCTATATATAAGAGTGGCATTTAATTCAAACAAGGACGGTCATTAAAGCGGTATATTCCGATTTGGGTGAAACTTTGCAAGGGATCTCAGCAATTGCTCTAAGATAAAAGAAATAGCGAGACGATTTCGGAAGAAACCGGTTATGGGATCAACAGGTATATGCCAACACACGTGTCGAAAACAGAAATCTTGTTATATCTTATGGCTGGGCTTCAAAAACTATGGTAAACGAATTATAGCAGCAGTCCTAACCTTATTCTTGCTCACCTAGCCTAGCTTACACTATATATAATAAGTTCTGTTAACTTACAAAAAAGGTAGCCCAATGAATTTTCTGCGATCTTAATAAGATTCGGATATATGATCGAGGAAAAAAAAATATTGATACTATTCGAGTTATTTCTAACTCCTATGAGGGTATAAAAGAGTCATAATTACGATCATTTTGTGATCATAGAAGATTTTTTTGTCGGGAGAAAATGGTAGGCTTTTTTGGTTAGTTTCGACTTACGTATGACTCGTATTTCTAATCATTTGCAAGTCTTTTTCGAGTCATTTGTAGTCGTACGAGGGGTACTGTTTATATTTCGGGAATAGCAAATAATATAAAATTTTTTTTAAATGAAAATGGCTTTATTGTTTTTTAAAATATTCCCCTTGATGATCAATACACTTTTGGAACATTTTAATCATTCCCTTACACCAACCGAGCGATTTTTGAGCGATTGATAAATTATGAGGTATCCTACTGGAGCAAATTTTTTTACAACTAAGTGTTCATGCAAAATCGAATGTATTGTAGTGGAACTGATGTGCAAGGATGCCTCTATCTCACAATATGTCACATGACGATCTTGTATTATCAGTTCATGCACTGCATCGATATTTTGTGTCACAACAATCGATTTCGGACGACCTTCACGGAATTCGTTGGCGACCGAACTGCGACCACAATTGAATTCACTATACCAGCGATATACTGTGGTACAAAGAAATGTGTTCATCGACACATTCTTGTTGAGATAATCCACGTCGAAAGTTGTGAAAAATAATCCAACGAAAACCTTCACTTGAATTTCCATTTTTTAGCCAAATTGATTTTCTTAACTCACTGTAAACAAAACAAATAACACTTGTACATCAAAACCTTGTGAGTACGTTTATCTAAAGAAATGTCAAACTCTATTATGGTGTTGCCAGATTTTAGCTATTGACATTAGTGTTGCCAGTTCCCGAAATATATATAGTAACTCCCGTATTTCTAATCATTTGCAAGTATTTCCGAGTCATTTTCGTTGTATTTCTGATCGTTTGCGAAACTTTTTAGAATAATTTTTCAGTCGTATGTCTAACTGTTTACGTTACAAGGAATGAAATATTAATTTTATTTAAATTATTCTTTAACTTTCTTAAAATTACATACAATAATAATAATACAAAATCATAATAAAATGACAAAAATATTTGTTAGAAAAAATCCACTTTTTCAATAAAAAATAGAATTGCAATTATAAAAATTTAAGTTAAAGAAAATATAAAAAATCCATTCTTATACTGAATTTAGAGTGAGTAAAAACCAGGTGTTTTTTTTTACAAAACTAAATTTAAAAAGCCAATTCATTTACACTGAATTTTTAGTTTTTGTTTGTCACATCACTTTTTTATTAAACACTTTTCTTTATGTTTTTATGGTTAAATTAAATTGAAAAAATTATTAACACATTTAAAAATATATAACAACACACAATTTTAAACTAAAACTGAAATATTTAAATAAAATTAAAAAACATATTTTTGACACTTGCTTTAATTCTGTATTCGTTGTAACAGGGTGTATCGAAAATTAGTTATATAAGAAACCGGGTGTATCAAAAATACAAATTTCAGATATTTTTACGTGGTTTTTGACAAAAACCAGGTAGAATCTGGTTTTCAGTTTGTTTGAAAATTGTATGGTAAAACTAAATTAATTTTATAGTTTTCGGCTCAAAACCTAAAAATTACCAAAAACTACTAGTTTTTGCCCAGTCTAAATATACTATTAAATAAAAAATTAATGTGCTAATTCATAAAAAAAAATTATTTGGTATTTGAAGCTTGCTATAGTTAAAGTACATATTTCGCTTAATAAAGAGTTATCAGAAATCTTGATTCATATACGTATTTTAACTATAAATTAATTTTTCGATTTGATACTGGCAACACTATTGTTTATTTTCTCTCTTCTCCCAAATAAGTCGTCTGTGATGTACAAATTTAGTAAACGATTGACTCGGTAATAGGAAGTGAAAATTTATTTTCTTAAATTAGAGAACTAATGATGTGCTAAGATAAATTTAAAAGTCATTAAAAATATTTTTTTTTATTTATAAAGCAAATCAATGGAAATGTGTGTAAAAAAGTAATTTTTTAGAACATATTATTCGAAGCATACAAAAGTAATCTAATTTCGAATAATGTTTTGACAGTCTGTACATCACTATTGTTTTGTTTTTCTTTTTAATTTTATTTTTACATTTTTTTGGAAATTTTTTCGAAAAAGGTCATTGGCTACGCAATTGTTGTAGCTTTTTTCAGTCTGATGGATGCAAGTTGTTGGAAGCCACACATTCTAGGGATGGAATGGCTTTAATAAATCATTCCATGCCTGAAAATGAAATAATTAACAATTAAATCGTGGCTTCCTCACTCCAAACTTTACAAAAGGTTTAAAGTTAATGAGTATCGACTATAAACCTATATTATTTTTTTCGTTATTAAGCAAATATGAATAATATTTTCACAAATTAGCTTAAAATCCTGCAATAAGACCGTTGTAAAAGTTTATGAATTAGACCATAAAACTCACAATTCTCCAAAAAGTTATAAATATTTAAATTTAAAAATTTCTAAAATTCGCTTTGAAAAATTTTAACCTTAATAGACAACTTTACACTACGATTCCACAAACAAATATTTATAATACTCAAATATTATACGCTTGCTTTAAAGCTAGTAAAATATTGTTCCATTATAAAAAAAAAAGAATAACAAGAAGTTTTTATCGTCTTGCTGTGCAAAATATTTTTGCGTTTTTGCCTTTAAATAAATCGGATTCTTTTCTATTGCAATCAAACTAACCAGTACTATCGCTAACACCAATTGATACGCTTTATCTTCTAAAACTTACGTTTATCTCCTTTAGGGCTCTTAGCTAATAAACATTACACACTCTATTTAGTTTGATTTAGCTTTACACTAATTTATCAACACTGTATTACTTTAAATACAAAAATATTGCATACACAAAAACTCGAATGATACTGCAAGACACTCAAAACAATAATGGAGATTCGACGAACAGTACTATATATTTCGGATATGCTGATTACAATGGAGTACTTTATTTTTCGATCCAAGGTACAGATTTTTCTCTAAATGTCTTTTTTAAAGTTTGCCGGTTTTCCATTTAGTTTTTTATATACAAAAATTCCAAAATGCGGGTAAAGATTTATGCCAGCGCTTTCCCCTTAGCATTTTTCTGACTGGGTTTATATATAAATTGCAGAATTATTAATGTGAATTCCTTAATATGTTTAAATTATTTATGTGTATCAACCGCATTACACTCAGTTTAATGGTTTTCGTAGTTATTGAAGTTATTTATCAATTTATCAAGACATTAGTGTCAAATTGAATGAAGGATGGTATGAGAGTGTACATGAGACGTGGTCTGATAGATTGCATAATGATGTGATGATATTTATCTTTTATATAGGTAAAAATACCACAATCTTAAATACAATAATAAAATATTTACTAGTCTTTAATATGACTGTTGTTTATGACAGAATAATTATTTTGTTATGGGTTAGTTTTTTTTCGAAAAAAGTTTGACTAAGCAAAATAACCAAATTGTTTACAAGTGGTATCAAGTCCGAAGTTATTGCCAAAGTTCACTTTTTTAAGGCCAAATAGACTCATAGATATAAACCTGTAAAAATATCAGAAAAAATTACTTAAAATTAGACAAAAATGACGCTGCAGAAAAACTGCTAAAATAAGAAGATTATTTTTGCTATATATTAGTAACATAGGAACAGCAAAACTAAAACTGTTACAGTTTAGTTAAATTTTAACTAAATTTTTGTTAATGGAAAATAGAAAATTAACCTGCTAAAATCAGCAAAAAAATTTTTCTAAATAATTAGTAGCCTAAAACATAACAAAATCCATTTTAATTTTAGATATAATTTTTCGATTTTTTTTAAAGCAAATAAAAATCGAACATTTTGAAAACAGCAGTTTACAATTTTTGAGCAAATATTTCTGCTGATTAGCAGAAAAACTGCTATTTGCATTCAACTAAATTTAGCTTAAAAATAGCAAAAATTTTGTAGATATAACAGTTCATTTTTGCTATTTTTAATCTACTAATATTTAGCAAAATTTTCTGCAGATTTTACAGTACAATTTGCTATTTTCAATTAACCAGAAGTTAACTTAAATATAACTAAAATTCGGTAAATTTAACAGTTTTAATTTTGCTGTTCTTATTTTTCCAGTATTTAATAAAAAATTCTGTTAATTTAAGCAGTTTTTCGGCATCATCATTTTTAACTAATTTTTAGTAACTTTTCTCCTATATTTATAGATTTATTACTATGAGTGTATATAGATATAGATAACTCCAGAAAAACGTCAATTTTTATTTCTTTTGCAGTTTACTTAATTTTCTTTGAGCTCTTTAGCATGAAAATGAATTTGAAAACCGTTTCTAACTCATTTTGAATACACTGCTTCGTTTTCTGTCCCAAACATTCCGATTTTGATGAAATATTGATATGTGATAGAGAAAAAAAATCTAAGATTGACATTTTTCGCTTTCCAGCCACCTTAGAATTTTTTGTTTTGTTTTTTTTTTTATTTTTAAGATATTTTGATCAAAGGAACCAATGAAATTCGGTCTTGTTTGAAAGAGATTTTTGAGGGCTTTTCATTACTTAGTACCTTATTTTGGTAATTTTGTACTCTTTCGAATTTGCTGTTTTAAAATTTTTAAATCATTACTAGATACATATGTGGTAAAATTTTGTACAAAGAGAGGAAGTACCTCTTGCCATTCTAATTTTAGACATCTCAAACAGCACCTCCATCTTTAGCAGTCATGCTACATAAGTATATATTTGAATTCTGAGGCTTGCTCTACTCGACTTGTTCTTGTATCGGCATTAATTCTTAGCTTCTTCGTCTTATAAGTGTTTATTTTTAGACCCACTTTAGCCAAATCATTTAGCCTAACCTGCACTCTAAAAAATGTTTGTAAATTTACTACTATAAAATGGGTAAAATTTTGCTTAATTTTACGAAAATTCGGTAAATATAAACAAAAAATGCGTAAACTTTTTTTATACTCGCTTCCATACACAATAATACACACACAAAGTATTTTTAGACATTATGTGCTTATAAATAAACACATTGTGCCTAAAATTAGTATTGTTTTGTTAAATAAAATTTTTACGCACAAAGTTGGTAAATATACTATCCAATAATAGTAATAAATACTCTGACATTTCAAATTGGAAAAAATTTAAAAAAAATTATAAATAATAAAAAGAAAAAGCGAAAACGGATTATTTTTTGTGAATTACAACATTGCCATAAACACATTAGAGTTTGGAAATAGCAACATAAGCATGAAATTGTTTTTTGTAATTATTATTAACGTATGTGGTAGTCTAAACCTTATTTCAAAATTGAAAACGCCGTAAGAGAGACATGGCCTACGCAGGAACTGCTGGGTGCAATGACTCCTGCTCAACAAAATGCCTTCTTTGCAAGGGAGGCAGTCAACCAACAACCGTCAACAATAACGGGAGAAAACGCCGTAAGAGAGATACGGCCTAGGTAAAACAACTGGGTGCGATGACTCCTGCTCAGCAAAATGCCTTCTTTGAAAGGGAGGCAGTAACCGTCAACAATAACGGGAGAAAACGCCTTAAGAGAGATATGGCCTACGCAGGAACAACTGAGTGCAATGACTCCTGCTCAACAAAATGCTTTCTTGGAAAGTTAGGCAGTACTCAATGAATACTGACTTTGTTGAGCAGGAGTCATTGTACTCAGTTGTTCCTGCGTAGGCGATATCTCTCTTAAGGCGTTTTCTCCCATTATTGTTGACAGTTACTGCCCCCCTTTCAAAGAAGGCATTTTGTTGAGCAGGAGTCATCGCACCCATTCAATAGTTATAACAAATTTTTATATGAATTTTATACAAATGCCTTAAGATCCCAAAACGACTAATTTGGACATAAACGATTATGAGAGAATGACTCGGATATTATTATTAATAAAATACGTACCAAAAATTTTTGGGTGGTGCTTAAAGTTGGCACAGCTGTTGTAAATGTACGCATTATATTTTATTTTTACGCACTTTCTGTGGATTTTTGCGCATTTTTTGTGGATTTTTACGCATTTTATGCGTACATTTACATGTGAAACGTGCTTTTTTACACACAAATTTAGTAAATTAACACACTAATTTCAAAATTTCATTTAATTTTTACGCACGTTCAATGTAAAATTACAAATTATTTGTGCACCAACTTAAACACAATGTGCGTATTTTTTTCAATTACGCACATAGAGTAAATTTACCCAATTTATAGTAGGAGTTCAGTTTCCTACTATAAGTTGGGTAAATTTCAACGGAATTTAATTAGAGTGTGCATATCTTTATATCTATTAACTAATTCACATACCCAAAACCTTCTATTTCAGTGATAGGGCTGTCACCTGCGTTTCCAAACCAGCGAATACCCAGTGACTTTCAGTGACTGTTGGGTTCTAGTTGTCACCTAATTATCTGAGATCCATCGGCGGTAATATTCTTTCATGTTACTCAGCTTATAAGTCTTGCTAAAATAATTGGTTATTTAGCAGCGCCCATGGCTCACCACGTCGCTCCATAAATGAAGTAAATTGCTCACTAAAAAAAAGCACTGACATATACATCTGCAAAGTTTTGTTGAAAATGTCCCGCGGATCCCAATTTGGGTATCTGCAATACTTATTAGGATTTCTTCAAATTTATATTTTATTTATACTGCACAGAACTTACTTAGTTCTACTTAAGCATATAAATCGGAGCTAATTTCGTCACAAAATTGTCCGCAACAAATTTATATCCAATGACTTAGTTTTTGTGTGGGAATTAAAATAAATAAATATTTCGAAGATATATATTAGCGATTTAATTGTTTCACAAGTTAAATTAAGTAGAAAGCATACAAATGAAAACGATGATGAAAACTAAGTCAATTGATTAAGAAATGTTTAAGTGGCAGCACTGCAAAGAAATTCACATTCCATTGTTACCCTTATCTAACTTTTTGACGGAAATATATAGTAACCATTTGTGCATTGCAAGTAAAGCAATTTGTAGAAGAACAATTTAGTGAAAAATGCCGGAAATATTCAAAATATCTAACCTTTCAAGTTACACTCGTTTTATTTTATACCACTTTCCCCTAATTGTGTTATATTTAACTTTATTAAGAAAATTATGCAAAGAGGAATGAATAATTTCCATAGTTCTTATCAAAACATTTTGTTGCCTATAAAATATTTCTTTTTAAATGCACAAGAAAGATTAATATTGTAGAATTTTAAGAAATATTTCTTAATAAATTGTAATAGCATTCCAAAGTCACCCCCATGGAAAGGAATTCTATCTTGTCCATTAGTATTTGACTTTGGCACTCACCACCATTGTCTTGATTTAAAAGCAATGTACACATTTAATTTAATAATAAAATTCTATTCATTTTAAATTCAAATCAAGATGAAATCAAAATTCAAAGTCTCCCTGCTAAATATGTGCTACAAAAGTTTCCAAAAATATGTATTTATTTACCTTAAATATTAAACAACTTGCAGCTTTCATAAAATACCTTAAACAATTATTTAAAAAAATTTAAAAACTACTGAATAAAACATTTAGAAGCCTCCCCATTAGATATATGTATACATTAAAATTTAAGTATTCGTGGTACATTTATAACCAAAAATATGTAAATTTAAACTCAAATTTTAATAACTATATCATTTTTCAGCTCCGTACACTCAAATATTGATTTGACAACAGTGAACAGCATAAAATCAACATTTCAAAATAATAGAATACAATAAAAAAAAACTGTTTGCATGAAAAATCATTGGACAAAAATCTCATCTAGTTAGATTATAAAGGCCAACCCAAAAAAATAACAAACCACTTTAAATATATGAATAAAAATATCAAAATATTTCACATATAAATGATATTTTAATACATTCCATTACCGCAAATGAGTCATATTGTATTTAAACATCAAATATAGATGTTAAAAAATGAAGAAGATAAAAAATGTATAAGTAGGGTAAAAAATTTAATATTTATCGATAATATTTATACTGATGTTATTTTTTGAATGGTTGCACAGTGGTTACAAATAATTTTCTAAACTACAAAAATTTTATATTTGGATTTTAAGTAACAGACCATGTAGAAATCATGTATAAACAAATATCATAGATGGTTGTTGCAATAAAATTTTTAACAACCACATATTTTAACCAAAAAATTTTCATGTTTCTAAACGAAAATAAATGAATTTTGTTTTCATATATGACTTAAATTATCTCTAAAATATGTGGTCGTGGTATTATGAGTTTGTGCTGATGATTTGTAACAACTGTAGAAAATATAAATGGAACAGATCGATTCAGAATAACTATTTGGATCGATGAGTCACATTTTCCTATTTACCACCTCATTAACCACTGTCTTCTCTTAACATAAAAAAATCAAATAAAAATTTGAAATGATAATCTGTTAGTGTTCCATAGATAAAAAAAAGGAAATGCCATAAAATCTCCCAAATAATTTAAATAAAAATGAAACTCTAAACCAAAAATGTTATCAAAGTTCATGTTGAATAACAAAATCATAATAATAATAACCTTAAAAAAGAAGAAGATAGCCATAAATTTTGTATAGAAACAAAAAAGGTAAAACATTGAAAAAAAATATATAAAAATTTAACAATTTTCAAGTTGATGGTAAATGTTATTTCAATAAAAAAAAACAAAAGTCAGTAGAAAGGGAGAAAATAAATTCATCCTTAGGTTTACATTAAGTTAAAAAATAAAAAGTTTCTGGAATTAAAAAGTATAAAAATTTTAATTATTTCCCAAATATAAATTTGGTTTTGTCCAAAAAGTGAGAACTAAAAATGATATAGATGTTTCTGATTTTAGAACTCTTTTTAACCCTTAAATGCATGGTGTAGCCAAATGGCAACATACCAGTTTTTGAAAAAAAAAGACCCACTTGTTGCACAAAAACTGTCTTCTGTACAAAGTGGTCTTATAGTTTAGCTCAGATTTTTTAAATCGTTGTAGGAAAAATCTTGGTTTCGCTTCGTATGTTTGTGGAAAATCTAAAACTCACGGTTTTTTTCCAAAAAGTGTATTATTCAAAAATGTGCGTTTAAATATTTAAAGTGGTATTCTCGCAATAGAATTAATTTTGGCGACAATAAATGTATAATTCATAGTTTATATAATATTTTTTTTCATACACGTTAAAATAATCGCAATTTAGCTATTTGGCAAAAATAGCTAAATAGCTGGTAGCTGTTTTTCGAGAGTTATTATTTTTTCTCCAACAAATGGTTTATCTAATCGTAGGATATCCTAGCGAGGACTATTCTAGGGAATTGGTTGAATTAGTATAATTCAAAAGAATATGGGAGAAACTAGTAAACATTATTTTGACAAAAACAGTGCTGAGTTTTTTTTACCAAACAGAGCTCAAAGTTGCCTTTGGAGAAAACATGCAAGTAAAATATCGGTAAATTTACAAAGTTAAGTAAAAACGAGTAAAAAGGTTAAAGTCGGGCATGCCGACTATACAATACCCTACACCAGTCTGGTGTATTGTTTGGATCCGAAATTCGAATGGGCTAAAATGGGGCTTGTGTTAAAATTTTCTATAATGTGAGTCAGCGCGCCAAATTTCATTAAAATATCTTAATATTTGCGACCTGCAGTTTGTAACCAAGGCAATATTGGGGGGACCCTTATATGGGCACTAGTTCTAAACATGGACCGATGTTCACCAAAATCAACAGGCTTCGTCCTTGGGCCAACATAGGTCTATGTACCAAATTTCATCAAAATATCTTAATATTTGCGACCTGCAGCGTATAAACAATATAATTTTGGTGGGACCCTTATATGGAAACTAGGTCTAAACATGGACCGATGTTCACCAAAATCAATAGACTGCGTTATTGGGCCAATATAGGTCTGTGTACCAAATTTCATCAAAATATCTTAATATTTGCGACCTGCAGCGTATAAACAATATAATTTTGGTGGGACCCTTATATGGGAACTAGGTCTAAACATGGACCGATGTTCACCAAAATCAATAGACTACGTTATTGGGCCAATATAGGTCTGTGTACCAAATTTCATCAAAATATCTTAATATTTGCGACCTGCAGCGTATAAACAATATAATTTTGTTGGGACCCTTATATGGGCACTAGGTCTAAACATGGACCGATGTTCACCAAAATCAATATGCTACGTTATTGGGCCAATATAGGTCTGTGTACCAAATTTCATCAAAATATCTTAATATTTACGACCTGCAGCGTATAAACAGTATAATTTTGGTAGGACCCTTATATGGGCACTAGGTCTAAACATGGACCGATGTTCACCAAAATCAAACTTGTTCGTCCTTGGGCCAGCATAGGTCTGCGTACCAAATTTCATCAACATATCTTAATATTTGCGACCTGCAGAGTGCGCACAAGATTGCATGGACAGACAGACAGACGGACGGACGACGGACGGACAGACGGACATCGTTAAATCGAAATAAAAAAAAATTCTGAGCCGATCGGTATACTGTAAGGTTGGTCTACGACCAAAATTATGTAGCAAACATCAGCACAAACTTATAATACCCTGACCACATAGTGGTGTAGGGTATAACCACTTAAGCCAGTATGACACTAGCTTTTTTCTTGACATTTTTTAGTGTTTTTGTTAAAGTTTTGCCTTATTTACGAAAAAGTAAAAAAGGAGTAGAAAAAAAATAAAAAAAAGCCTAAAAAGTCAAGCAAAAGTAAAAAAAGGAGTAGAAAAAAAATAAAAAAGAGTCTAAAAAGGCAAGCAAAAGCGACCAAAAAAGCTGGTGTCATACGGGCTTTAAAAAACTCTTCAAATAAGCGGATGGGAGACATTGAAGATTCACATTGGTGCGCAGTAAAGTAAAGTCTCCTCTGCATTACAAAAATATTTTCTCCGGCAACGCATCGCTTATCGCGCTATGAATTAAAATTTATTTTTATTTAATTTAAAATCAACGTATGAAGGGATAAGAATATCTTAAACCTTGATTAAATATTTTATATTATTTTTTAGCTTAAAATCTTGTGTTGGCTATTATTGTAAACCTTACGCTTTCCTTTTCTAAATTGTCATTACAGATTCAATATTAGTAACCCTGAAGAACCACAATTTTCATTGGAAAATCTTGACACATTGACGTCCATAATGACACAAGAAAATAATTCATTGAAATTACGTATTTATGCCTTCAATCAAAAAGGACGTAGTTCTTCTTATCCATTACCTGATTTCATTATTGGTTCAACAGCTTTTAAGAATGGTAAGTACAAATTCAAATATAGATTATTTTTCTTGCTGATGATACTATTATTGTTGTTAGCTTTTCATATAAAACCATATATAAAGGTGGCGTTTATTGGCCCCAAGCTGGGCGCCAAATTTCGTATTAGTCAAAAAGAGAAATTTGGCTAACTTTAATCGCCAATTATTGTTGTGAGCTTAACCCTGGAACACTAATCTTATTTTTTATATGTTAGCGCTAATCATTAGTCGAATCGACTAACATACATATATTACCGATTTTTTAAATATCTACATATATTCGAACCACCAAAAAATCTTTACAAGGTTGACAGTTGGTTTTACTTTAAATGTAAATCAATTTACAAATTTAATTTTTTTGTAAAACAATTAGTTTAAAATTTATATTAAAAACAAATACTTTAAGATCAATTGTTGAAAATAATGAACAAATAAGAAATAATAACACTAGCCATTAGTCGAATCGACTAACATTTTGCTAAATAACTCAAAAATAGCAATACTTACTGCAAAAATGTGACCATTCAGAACAAGAGGACACCTTTGACTGAGAATAGAAGAGAATTTAGACCGATCGGTAAAACGAGAAAAAAGCTGTGCACAAAAATGTGGTGTTAGTCGAATCGACTAACATTAGTATTCTAGGGTTAATAATTTATAAAATGTGCTCATAGTAAATTGAAGCTAAGTTCTAAAAGTCTTAAAATATGTTATACCTTACCAGTTGTTTATTGTTAACAGACGTAGTTTAATGCCTTAAAGTGTTTTTCATTTTCAATCATTATAATGTCACTTCTCTGATTATACTTACATGATTTTCTTAGTATTTCTGTACTTAGTTTTTATTATTTTTTGCTTTTGTTCACCAAAAAGACAATGATTGATTA
Organism: Leucophora obtusa; assembly: GCA_949987735.1. Taxonomy (NCBI): domain Eukaryota; kingdom Metazoa; phylum Arthropoda; class Insecta; order Diptera; family Anthomyiidae; genus Leucophora; species Leucophora obtusa. The sequence goes on along the minus strand of OX465298.1, from coordinate 37,497,219 downwards.
TCTGATGACATGTTAGATTCGACAGGTGTTTTTGAATAATATGTTGATTTTTGTTGTTACTGAAACTTGATATGCAAAATGTTGTTTGGTTGGTGTCTCGAGGTTTTTTTGTGTTTTTCTTATGACAACATGTTTATACTTGCTATCTTTTTCTACCTTTACAGTGATTCATTCATATGTTCAATTCATGTATGTTTGTATATTTAAGTTGATATTAAAAAGAAATTTTCTATGGAGAACTAAGCCATTAGGTAAAACAAGATTGATTTAGGTTTTTCATTTGTTTGTTTATTTTGTTAAGATATTTGTTTTTAGGTTATTTTCGCATACATACTGTGATTGCCAATCTAATGGAAAGGGGTATATGTTAAAGATGTTGGTTTAGCTGAAAAATATGTGCAAACGCTTTTTATATATAAATATTTAAAACTAGCTTAAAAGCCGATACAGGCAGTTATCGGTAGCTTTAAATATTGGAATTTATTTCAGAAAAACTTAATTTTTTCAAAGGGTTTCTTTCATTCAATTCAAAAAGTACCTTATCAGTGAATTAGCCAAAAATTCAGGAAAAATTCCGAATTGTCCATCAACCCTTTAATGAGCCTCTGTACTATCTTATATGGAAAGAAGATATATTTATAAGATATATGAGAAGAGTCTTTTATTGTTAGTCTTAGATATTGGAAATATAGTTAGACCAAAAATTTACTGGACTTATTGATTCGATTACCATTGTATTCGTATCTATTCTAATTAAATTATTCTCACTATCATTTATTTTAATTTAATGATAGTGATTAAAAAATTTAGTTTATTGAGCGACGTCAACGATTTTATGTAAATTTGTTTTCGAAAAAAACTTAAAAATTGAGAAATATATCTACAATACAAACAAATATGTTCAAATCGATAAATATCAATAATATGCTGGCTTGCTAAATTCTATTCCGTTCCCTATGTTAAGTGTTTTAATTACACTCGTTCCTCGTTCCATTACATTTTTTTTTCACAATTTTAGTGTTTTAATGACACCCGTTCCCCCCTCCATTTGATTTCATTTCCCATTCTATTCCATTTCGTTTCCGTTTCCTTCATATTTCAATGTCAATCGGTTCCCGTTACATTAAATTTTTGTCCTCTTACCTAGTGTTTAAATTCCACTCGACCCCTGTTCCATTCCATTGCTTTATCTATTTTACTACTACAATTGCACTCGTTCCTCGATGCATTTCATTTCACTTCCCATTCGATTTTGTTTACCGTTCTATTTCCTTTCGTTTTTATTGTCTAGTTTTTCAAATCCACATGTTCCCCATTCGATTTCATTCTAATGTTTAAATTCCACTCGTATTCCAAATTTAGTATCAAGATTAAACTAGTTTTTAGAATCTAATCCACGCCCCTGCTCAAAATCCTGAAAAGTACCCTGCGGTGCGACCACCAAGTGGTACACATTTCACCGCACCAATTAGATATTTCCAGAAACCACTTCGTAATGGGTGTCCACGTCAGAGCATGAACCTTCATACCAAATTTCAACTTCCTAACTTATATTTTTAGAAAAGCCCCCATTTTACAGTGTTTTTGTCCTTTCCACCAGGAATTTCCAAAAATCTCATCTTTTCGCATGTCTATGTTATAGCAGGATCACACACACCTGATATCAACTCCCTGGTTCAAGCGGTTTTTGCAGGCCGTCAATGGGGAGAAATTTTCCCTTTGTGGAGGAACCAAATTTTCACTTTCTACACTCATAGAAATAAATTTGTAAAAATAGCAGAAAAACTTACTAGAAGTTAGTTAAAAATGATGCTGCAGAAAAAATTTCTAAATTTAGCAGATTTTTTTTTACTAAATACTAGTAAAATAAGAACAGCAAAATTAAAACTGTTAAATTTACAGAATCTTAGTTATATTTGAGTTAATTGAAAATAGTAAATTGTAAAATCTACAGAAAATTAGTAGACTGAAAATAGCAAAAATAAACTGTTAGATCTACAAAATTTAGTTGAATGCAAATAGCAGTCTAATCTGCTGAAATCAGCAGAAATATTTGCTAAAAAATTGTAAACTGCTATTTTCAAAAGGCTCGATTTGTATTTGCATTAAAAAAATTTTTTTTTGGGATTTTTTAGCCTACTAATTATTTAACAAACTTTTTTGCTTATTTTAGCAGATTAATTTGCTATTTTCCATTAACAAAATTTTAACTCAAATATAACTAAAATTCTGTATATTTTTTTTTTTTTGCTTTTCTAATATTGCTAATATATAGCAAAAATTATCTGCTAATTTTAGCAGCTCTTTCTGCAGCATCATTTTTAACGAATTTATAGTAACTTTTTCTGCCATTTTTACGGATTTATTTCTATGAGTGTACCTGCTGTGGTTTGGTCAGACCGTTAAAAGTTGCACTCTCCTCTCGAACCATCATTTTTACCAGTCTCGCGTAGTAGTGGACGGCTACGTGGGATAAGGAAGGTCCATACCCGGTCAGAAATTTCCAGTGATATAATAAATCAAGCACTGGCGTACCATTGGGTAACCGCGGGGTTAGAAATAAATAACCGGCAGAACACTCATTTCGGATGCTTAGAAAGCGTTTGAAAAACGTGTTTTGCCAGTATTTGTTTTACAAAAATTTTAGCTGTTTATAAAAGAAGCCCTAGCAAAGAATGGGCTTAGAGTGATATGCCAACGTTTGGAGCCAGTGTTTATTCAGTACTCCCTAGTCAGAAATTATCTGCGGTACAAAAATTAATTCACTGGTGGAGCAATGATTTTATAAAAATTATGAAGCTTCGTTAAAAAAGCTTTGTAGTCAGAAGGTTCCGAGTTCAAATCCGGTTGCAAGCAAACAATTTTTTTTTTATTTTTTTTAGTGGGTTATTTTGTAAAACGCAACGCCTTGCGTTGCGTTGATTTGTGTGTAAATTGTTATTGTTACAAAAATAATTTGTATGGAAAGCAACGCAACGCAAGGCGTTGCGTATTACAAAATAACCCCCTTATTTTAAAATTTTTTTGTTTTATAAAATAATTTTTTTTTGTTTGTGGGAAAGCTCCTTCAAGACCAACTTTTTTTTTTGCCCTCCCAACGCTGGCATACTAGTTACAAAAAATTATTTGCCAGTACTACACTCAAAAAAATAAGTTAGTAGAAAAATTAGTAAAACGTCTTGTATATCAAGTGTACTAGTTTTCAGCAATTTTTTTGCTGAAATTCTGTTTTCAGCAAAAAATTTAGTTATATTTTTTAGCACTAAACTAATTTTGAACTAATGTTTTACTAATTTATTTTGCTGCAAAAATTGTGCTGATAACCGCATTCATAGCGTGGACGACAACCAGATAGACAAGATGTAGATTCGCAGCTTGTCTGGAAACGGAAATGACAAAAAAAGAAAAACAACTCTACACATATTCTATATTTTGCACATTTCTTATACTTTATGGGCGTCCTAATACGCACCTATATAAAGAGTGCGGCATTAAAAAATATAACATAGAGAAGGTTTGCTCGTTTTTTGGTATCAATGTTTTTCCTAAAATTTCTGTTCGAAACTTTCTGAACTGGAGTCACCCTCAATATCTTCTCCAGCCTATTGGCTTTGATTTCGTTCCTGTTTCTTTCAATAATTAGGTCCTTGTTTTAACCACTGCACTTCTTGCGTACTATTTTTATAAGTCCACAATGGATGGTTTTGAATAGTTTTAATAATTTTGTTAGTGCACTTGTCTTTGGTTCGCCATTGTAAACAAATAAATCACTCGAATTTGAAAAACCGATGCATTTTAAAGTTTCTGAAAGAAATTTGATTCTAATTTTTTTTTTACTTCCTATGACGTATGTATATATGCATTAAAGGTAAGGTCTTTGACTCACCAAAAATCACAAAAAATAATTTTATACCTAAATAGATATGAAAAATAGTTTCGCTTTCCTGCATTTCGCTTATAAAATGGGCCGATATTGATGGGATCGATGTATTAAAAATTGGTAATATATATTACCTGCGCGTCATTTTGTTCAGCCTTATCTTTTACAATCATTAATTCACAATTCCCTTTACATTTTGTAATAAATTTTGTTTTTGTGAAATGACACTAATTTATATATTTTAACTGTCATTCAAATTACTATTATTACTTACTGAGACATTGTACATAAATATTTAAAAAGGATTTCGCTTAATCACATTTTAATAATATAGTCATTTACTATGTTTACATTTATATGTTTATATATTCCTTTTTGACTTCATTCTTTCTGAAAAGGCCAGAGCACTTAAAATATGCACTCACATACAATTTATTAGTAATATAATAGTAAATTAACCTTTTCATATTACAAATTGTAACTGGAATAAATGTCATTATGTTGCTACAATATACATATGTACTCATAATGTATGTACAAATGTGCATTTACCAGAACAATCAATTCAAAATGATAATATGTTCATTAGGGATATAACTTTTCGAGAAACAGAAAGAAATATATTACTTTTTTGCGGTCGTTGAAAACATTCGCGAACCAGGTGCGTTGAAGTTTGGGAGAAAGATTTTTTTAATTTTATAGTTAGTAAAAACTAAATCGCAATTTTTAAAAACTTTTTACAAAAATCAAATAATGTGCAGATTGTGGCGATTTTTGACTTTAATCAATATTAGTTTCGCTTTATTTCTCGAAACTAGAATATTAGTCATTCATGCGAGTATAATAATATTCGTATTTGTTCAGAGATATTTTAAGAATTTTTTAAGAAATCGCTAAAAAAAAGTAATATTTTGGAAATTGGCCTTGGTGTGAAATGTTTTTTTGTCCAAAACTACCCAACAAAATATTTCTATTACCTGTGCAATATTGCCTATATCATGGTGCCAATTAATTTTTTGTGCCTAAAAAACCATAGCCCTAATGTCCATGCTGTATATCTGGTAATTGGAATGATAATAAAAATATTGTAATTTTCATATGAATGCTAAGTAGGGTGGCAAGAATACGAAATATAGAGTATTTTTATTATTAATCTTAAAAATATATGGAGAAAATTTACATATAACAATTTTATAGCTCGGAACAAAGTTGTGTAATTTCCGAAAATTTCCCAAAAACAATTTATTTATTTGTGCCGTGAGATACATCATTTTTTATAATTTGAATTCAGCCTGTTTTATATTCCATGTTCTCTAGGCATATGATGCGATTGGAAAAATTACAGCATTTAAATACTAATAATGGGTTTTGTTTTTGGTGACTCTCCTGTCTTTCGAAATATTGTTAAATTTTGTTGTCGCTATTCCAGCTAAGGAAAGTTACCTTAAGATCTCATTTTAACCATCACCATCATTATATAAATATTATTGATCCAAGTTAGGTGAGCTTATTAACAGTGTCATATCCGACTAAAGTTGTAGTTACCGTTTGGTTATTGTTTGGTTTATCAACTATCATTAGCTTTGGTCAGTGTTGTCAGTTTAGGGGATTTATGCCAAAATTGGGGATTTTTTTTCGTCAATGGGGATAAAAATTTCCGTTTGGGGATCCGGGGATTTATTGGGGATGACACGAAATTTTAGGGGATTTTTTGGGGATAACATATTATTGCCTTTTTATATTTTTTAGAATTTAACCCTGATAATTCTAAATATTTATATATTTCTTTTAAGTATGATGATAATAGTGCATGATTTTAGGCTACACAAATTTGTGTCTGGAAAGTTAATGTGCGTACAAACCTTAATTCATTTTGGTGAAAATTTGAATTCCTTTTGGTTCCAAAATATTTAAGGTTATTCGGATGTAATATGAGTTATAAGAAGCTCTTCTTAAATTAAATATATACTTTACATGTTATGCAATTGTCAAAAATACAATCCATCTGCTGAAATATTAAAACTTTTTTATACAGTACCATACGCAACAAAATGTCTGAAGCTGATGAATCGGAAAATTTTGATTCTGAAATATTTAAAACGAAAAAAATTTTTTATGCTGTTATTTAAATTTATTTGTTCTTTTTTATAATTTGTTAGAATTACAAAATTTATTGAGTTTGAGTGTATAAGGTACCGAAAAGAATTAAATAAATATGGTATTTATACCCTACACCACTATGTGGTCAGGGTATTATAAATTTGTGCTGATGTTTATTGGTCGTAGACTCACCTTATAGCATACCGATCGGTTCAGAATTTTTTTTTATTTCGATTTAACGATGTCCGTCAGTCCGTCCGTCCGTCCGTCTGTCTGTCTGTCCATGCAATCTTGTGCGCACTCTCCAGGTCGCAACTATTAAGATATTTTGATGAAATTTGGTACGCAGACCTTTGTTGGCCCAAGGACGAACAAGTTTGATTTTGGTGAACATCGGTCCATGTTTAGACCTAGTGCCCATATAAGGGTCCTACCAAAATTATACTGTTTATACGCTGCAGGTCGTAAATATCAAGATATTTTGATGAAATTTGGTACACAGACCTATATTGGCCCAATAACGCAGCCTATTGATTTTGGTGAACATCGGTCCATGTTTAGACCTAGTGCCCATATAATGGTCCTACCAAAATTATATTGTTTATACGCTGCAGGTCGTAAATATTAAGATATTTTGACGAAATTTGGTACACAGACCTATGTTAGCCCAATAACGCAGCCTATTGATTTTTGTGAACATCGGTCCATGTTTAGACCTAGTGCCCATATAAGGGTCCTACCAAAATTATACTGTTTATACGCTGCAGGTCGTAAATATCAAGATATTTTGATGAAATTTAGTACACAGACCTATATTGGCCTAATAACGCAGCCTATTGATTTTGGTGAACATCGGTCCATGTTTAGACCTAGTGCCCATATAAGGGTCCTACCAAAATTATAATGTTTATACGCTGCAGGTCGCAAATATTAAGATATTTTGATGAAATTTGGTACACAGACCTACATTGGCCCAATAACGCAGCCTATTGATTTTGGTGAACATCGGTCTATGTTTAGACCTAGTGCCCATATAAGGGTCCTACCAAAATTATACTGTTTATACGCTGCAGGTCGCAAATATTAAGATATTTTGATGAAATTTGGTACATAGACTTATGTTGGCCCAAGGACGAAGCCTATGGATTTTGGTGAACATCGATCCATGTTTAGAACTAGTGCCCATATAAGGGTCCCCCCAAAATTGGCTTGGTTACAAACTGCAGGTCGCAAATATTAAGATATTTTAATGAAATTTGGTGCGCTGACTCACATTATAGAAAATTTTGACATAAGCCCCATTTTAACCCATTCGAATTTCGGATCCAAACAATACACCAGACTGGTGTAGGGTATTGTATAGTCGGCATGCCCGACTTTAACCTTTTTACTCGTTTTACATTCATTTAAAAAAAAGTTAACGAATACAAATTTTTCCCGAAAATAAGAATTGAGGATTTTTGGGGATAACAAATTGAAAATTGGGGATTTTTGGGGATAACAATTTGAAAATTTGGGATAAAGTCTGAAAAAACTGGCAACACTGGCTTTGGTTTTGACAAATTCATTCCTGTAAATTTTTTTTTTATATTGAGCGATGCAAAATCTGAAACTTAGTGCATAACTAAATAAGATTAATAGATATCTATTAATATATAAATATTTAATTAATTAATGAATGATCTATTATTTTTTAAGGCCATACTATCTACTCCATATGTCGAGTTTTTCATAATTGTAGCTAATTTTTCGCGCTAAACGCTACAACCCAATAAAAAGAGATATTACCAAGTAATTAAGTGAGTATGTAGCACACAAAACCAACTAGTTACCAGGCTATTTACTCACTTAAATACTTTTGTTAACGATGTCCCAAAATTAGTTTTTCCAATTCGGTTAATCGATTAACCACCTCTATTTCGATTAATATCGAAAAAAATAATTTAAAACGGAAATAATTATTCGACCCGAATAATCGTTTAAAATAGGTCGCTTAACCGGTTAAATTTTTTATTATGGATTTTTCCATTATATTTTCCCAAAATTTCTAATTTTCTTAGCTTTGGCAAAAAAAAAAAAAAAAAATTGACAAGAAAAGCTTAGAAAAAACAAAACCTGACTAGAATACTTTAAAATTATACAAAATTTGAGTGAAAGAGTTAACTTTCTCAAATCAAAGCAAGTGATATATGGGCTTTAGGAAATAAGGTAGGCAATTTTTATTTTCTGTTTTAATTCTTTTAAAATTTAAATTAATATCAATTATATTTTAATGTCCTTCAAGACAAAGTTCTATTTGTTTTAAATCGATGTCACACAACTGTCAATAGAAATCTGTCAATAATTGTGAATTACGCAAGGTGACATTTTCTCGACCCTAAGAGCATATACAAGGGGGGTACCATTTATATTTCGGGAACTGGCAACACTAATATCAATAGCTAAAATCTGGCAACACCATAATAAAATTTGACATTTATTAGCATAAACGTACTTACAATTTTTTGATGTACAAATGCTATATGTCTTGCTTACAGTGAGTTAAGAAATTCAATTTGGCCAAAAAATGGAAATTTCAAGAGAAGTATTTCGTTGGTTTATTTTTCACAACTTTCGACGTGGATTATCTCAACAAGAATGTGTCGATGAACTCAGTTCTTTGTATGGCGATAAAGCAGCATCAAAAACGACAGTATATCGCTGGTGAGAAGGATATCATTCACCTATATACTACTGTGTGTGTCCTACTATTTGTTCCAACACTGTCTATTATTATTGTTTTCTTTTAGTTATGACTTCGTGCATACACATACATGGTATCCTTATTATTAGTTTTTGTGATTATTGTTCATTGTTATCTCTATGTTGAAACAAGTGTTTAGAACTAATAATATTAATAATTCAAATAAACAACAAATCTTTATTTGCAAATAATAAAACAAATGTTTATTATTTACATGGTGCCGAAACCCGTCGTAAATTATAACGAAAATAAAATTTTAAATAAAATCTAATAAGAAAAAAGAAAAAAAAGTGAGCAAACGAATTTTGCATAAACTAAAGGTTTTCTAAAAATGGCGGATACTTGCAATTTTTTAAGACCTCCGAAGCCATTGGTAATTGAACACGATAAAGATATGGCAAAGGAGTGGAAACTATGGAAGCAGCAATATGAATATTTCGAAGTGGCAACTGGGTTAACCGAAAAACCTGAAAATATACAATTTGCAACCTTCATGTCAGCTATTGGGTATTCTGCAATACAAATTTACAATTCATTGCCAGCAACATCTAAAGAAACATTGGCCCAAGTAAAAGGAAAATTTGAAAAATATTTCACACCGAAATTCAACATTACATTTGAAAGGTATAAATTTCATAAAATTGTTCAGAATGAGGGCGAAACTATTGATGAGTACATAACACGACTAAGACTGCAAGCACAAAACTGTGAGTTTCACCAATTAACGGATAGTCTTTTACGTGATCAATTAATTTTGGGAATAAAATGTGATACACTTCGCACCAAATTATTGTCAGAAGACATAACCTTACAAAAAGCCCTCCAAATTTGTCAAGCAACAGAATTGGCACAAAAGCAAACTGCTGAAATACACAACGAAAATGAAAAAAATATAAATTTAGTAAAGAAAAAATATGAAAAATCTAAAACTTTGGAGAACCATACATTTGATTGCCGTAATTGTGGAAAAAATCATGCCATACGCAGTTGTCCAGCATTTCGTCATATTTGTAAAAACTGCAAACAGAAAAATCACTATGAAAGTATGTGTAAAAGAAATCTAAATAAAAAGTTTTATAAAAACAGTAATGTTGCTTGTTGTGAGGAGCTAAGTGAAGACAGTGATCCCGAATTGTTTATTGGTTGTGTATCACAATATTCTGATAAAAAAGAAGATAAATTTACAGAAATTTTAAAGATTGGTGATCAAAAATACAAAATTAAACTTGATACTGGTGCTGAGTGCAACGTTTTACCAAAAAAAATTGTTGATCAAATCAATTATTTTAAGGTTCTGACAACAATACATCCCTGTAATGTCAAACGTTTGGTATCATTTGGTAATCATAAATTGAAAGTTTTGGGCCAAATATTGTTAAATTGTGAAATAGCAGAAAAACCTTGCAAAATCAATTTTAAAATTGTAAATGAAAATGTCAAGCCAATTCTTGGGGGTGACACCTGTGAAAAACTCAACTTTATTAAAAGAGTCCAACAACTAAAAGTAAAAGATACTCTGTTTGATGGCCTTGGATGCTTGAAAAATTTTATTTACGATATTGACCTGATTGAAAACCCTAAATTCGAAATATGCCCAGCAAGACGTGTGGCTTTTAAAATTAGAGATGACGTGAAAAAAGAAATTGAAAAAATGGTAAAAATGGACGTCATCGAACCAACTAATGAACCAACTCCGGCTGTTTCTCCGATGGTGGTGGTACGTAAAAACAACAAAATAAGAATTTGTATGGATCCTACAAGTGTTAATAAAAACTTAAGGCGTCATCATTTTCCAATAAATACACTGGAAGAAATTTCAGCCCAACTTAGAGGTGCTAAATTTTTTACAATTTTAGATTGCAAAAGAGGCTTCTGGCAAATCCCAGTCTCTGATCGCACAAAAAAAAATACTTACCTTTTCAACACCGTGGGGGAGATATTCCTGCAAAAGATTGCCATTTGGTATATCATCAGCGCCAGAAGTGTTTCAAAGTGTAATGCAACAGCTTTTTTCAAATTTGCCAAATGTAAAAGTAGCTATTGATGATATTTTAATACATTCAAATACTTTGGAAGATCTGCGTAGTACTACGGCAGAGGTAATTAAAATTATTGAAAAAAGTGGGATGAAATTAAATAAAGATAAATGCGAATTTGAACGTAACAAGGTTAAATTCCTGGGACATATTATTAGCGACAGCGGAATGTATCCAGATCCAGAAAAAATCGATGCAGTTAATAGACTCCAACCACCTAAAACTCGTAAAGAACTACAAAGAGTTCTTGGTAAATTCACATATCTTAGTAAATTCATCCAAAATTTTTCTCAGATCACAGCACCGTTGAGAGCTTTGCTTGAAAAATCAAATGCTTTTCATTGGGATTCAATTCAACAAGATTCTTTTGATAAAGTTGCAAGTTGATGCCAGTTCGTATGCAATGGGAGCAGTTTTGCTACAAGATGATCACCCAGTTGCGTATGCTTCTAAATCTTTGACAGATTGTCAACAGAGATATTCCCAACTAGAAAAAGAGGCATTAGCTGTTCAGTTTGGTTGCGAGAAATTCCATCAATACGTTTGGGGTAAGCAATTAACTGTAGAATCTGATCATAAACCCTTAGAATCGATTTTCAAAAAGCCGTTACACTCATCACCTACAAGACTACAAAAAATAAGACTAAGTTTACTTACCTATAATCCAAATGTTATATATAAACCTGGCGAAAAAATGTATTTAGCTGATCCTTTGAGTCGTGATTGTAAAAATAAAATCAGTACAGAGGAGGAAGAAAATTTGGAAGTCCAATTGGTGCTATCTATGTCTGATAAAGAATTTGAAAATTTAAAAAATCTTACAAAAACTGATAGTTCTTGTCAAATTCTCATCAAATTTATTCGAGAAGGATGGCCAAATTCAAAAGACAAATTACCCATTGAAATTAAGCAATATTGGCATTTTAGAGACGAACTTTCGGTTAACGATGATGGCATAATTTTCAAGGCTTCAAAAGTTCTAGTACCCCTTAGTTTGAGAACAAGCTTTTTAAAATACATACACAATGGACATTTCAGTTATGCAAAATGTGTCAGAATGGCTAGAGAATCAGTTTTTTGGCCAAGAATGAGTCAAGATATTTTTGACTATATAAAAAATTGTGCTGCTTGTCAAGTGCATCAACGTAATAATACTAAATTAAAAATTGGCGAAAAAGAAATTCCAAATCACGGTTTCGACATTGGTGCCACAGATTTATTTCATTTTAACAATAACGACTACATCGTTTTCATTGATAGTTACTCTGGCTACCTTAATTTTAAAAAACTGACGGAAACAACAACGAAAAACGTAATTTTATTTCTAAAAGAAATTTTTTCAACCTTTGGACCACCGCTTACTTTAGAATCTGATAATGGCCCACAATTTTCAAGCAATGAATTTAAACTATTTTCATCAAACTGGAAATTTAATCACCGCACAAGTTCACCATATCACCCCAGTGGCAACGGTTTAGCAGAAAAAGCAGTCCAAATAGCAAAAAATATTCTTAAAAAATCTACCTATGACAACAGTGATTATTATTTGGGACTCTTAAACTACATGAATACTCCAAGAGGAAATTTAGGCTCTCCATCGCAACGTCTATTTGGCCACGAAATTAGAGGAATGCTGCCAACAACAAAAGAAAAATTAGTAACATCAGAACATATTAAAATTAGTGAACGTCTTAAGGCTGAAAGAGAAAAACAAAACATATATGCTGATCGTGGGGCTAAAAATTCACCTCATAAGTTCAATGAAGGGGATACTGTGGTCACTCGTATAAACACTCAGAGCTGTTGGACACCAGCAATAATTAAATCTCAAATACATCCTCGATCCTACGTAATAGAAGATGATAATGGTAAATGTTACCGTAGGAATTCAATGAATATTCGTCCAACTCAAGCCAAAATCACCCCATCACCTGAAGAAGTACCTGAAACCGAACATATCGGTTCAAATGTTTCAATGAATGCTGATTCCAGTCAATCTATAAGTGCTAATCTTAGTCAATCAGAAAATATGGAACATAACACATCACCAGTTCTTAGAAGATCGTCCAGAGCCAAAGTTCAACCACAACGTCTCCAGTATTGTCAATCAATTGTCGAAGAAGAGGGATGAGAAGGATATCATTCACCTATATACTACTGTGTGTGTCCTACTATTTGTTCCAACACTGTCTATTATTATTGTTTTCTTTTAGTTATGACTTCGTGCATACACATACATGGTATCCTTATTATTAGTTTTTGTGATTATTGTTCATTGTTATCTCTATGTTGAAACAAGTGTTTAGAACTAATAATATTAATAATTCAAATAAACAACAAATCTTTATTTGCAAATAATAAAACAAATGTTTATTATTTACAGCTGGTATAGTCAATTCAATCGTGGTCGTAGTTCGGGCGCCGACGAATTCCGTGAAGGTCGTCCAAAATCGGTTGTTGTGCCACAAAACATCGATGGAGTGCGTGAACTGATAATGCAAGATCGTCATGTGATATATCGTGAGATAGAGGCATCCTTGCACATTAGTTCCACTTCTATGCATTCGATTTTGCATGACACTTAGTTGTAAAAAGAATTTGCTCTCGTTGGATACCCCATAATTTATCAGTCGCTCAAAAGCGCTCTATTTGTGTAAGGGAATGATTAAAAAGTTCGACCGTGGTGCTTCAAAAGACGTGTATGAAATCGTGACAGGTGACGAATCATGGTATGCGTATGAGCCGGAAACAAAACAGCAATCGACCGTGTGGGTATTCCAAGACGAGCGCAATCCTACAAAAGTTGTTCGTGGAAGAAGCACAGCGAAGCAAATGGTCACCTATTTCTTCGGCCGAATGGGTCATGTAGCCACTGTTCCGCTTCAGCAACGTCGGACGGTCAATTCTGAGTAGTACACGACCATTTGTTTACCGGAAATCTTCGGAGAAATTCGTAAAACTAACCTCCAAAGATGAATGATTCTCCATCATGACAATGAGTGCTTTCACATATCTCGTCAAACAGGTGAATTTTTGAGCAGTCAAAACATCGAATTGATGACTCATCATCCGTACAATCCTACTTTGGCACCCAATGACTTCTTCTTGTTCCCGAAGTCATTGGGTGCCGATTTACGAGCGCCGAAGAAGCAGTTGAAGCATTCAAAAACCATGTTTTGGAGGTGTCTCAAGAAGAATGGAAAAACTGCTATGACAAATGGTTTGAACGAATGCAAAAGTATATTGATCATCAAGGGGAATATTTTGAAAAACAATAAAGCCATTTGTATTTGAAATTATTTGTTATTATTTGATATTCCCGAAATATAAATAGTAACCCCTGTATATTGTTTGCCGAA